>CM070042.1:29663869-29675793 GCA_036250615.1 Ptychadena robeensis
AAACTATTTTAGCGGCATAGGTGGAAGTTTCTTCCCTTCTTGTGCCCTGTCCTCCTGCTGTTGCACCTCTTCTACCTACACCCCATTCTGGCCCTCATAGTGGTTGGCCAGAGTTCTTGATTTGACCACCATTTCAGCAGTATAGGTGGCAATTCCTTCCCTTCCTCCACCATTTACTCCTGCTGAAGCACCCAGTAGGATGCCTAGTCTGCCTATCCCTTGGCCTGGTTCTACAGCTCAGCCTGGCCCTCATGGGGGTCAGCCTGACCTCTGACGTTGTAAACTATTTTAGCAGCATACGTGGAAGTTTCTTCCCTTCTTGTGCCCTGTCCTCCTGCTGAAGCACCTAAGACAGTACCTCTTTTACCTACACCCTGTTCTGGCCCTCCATGGTAGTTAGCCTGACTTCTGAAGTTGTAAACTATTTTAGCAGCATGGGTGGAAGTTTCTTGTCCCCCTGCGTTTTGGCCCTCATGATGGTTGGCCTTGATTTGACCGCCATTTCAGCAGTATAAATGGCACACTCGCCATCCAATCTGTAGAGGCATCTGCGAGGGGAGCGACGTTCCAAATTTCCACTCCCATGCTCGTCTTCGATCATTCCATTCCAACTCTGTTGAGCAGTACACAACCCCCAGACATGAACCTATAATGTATAATATTTCTCGTCTTCCACCTTGCGGAATCTTTGCCAGACTCCAGTGCGTGTGTAGTTGTTAGCGGGATTCATGAATTAAACATGGAATCAGCACTGGAAGGAGCTGAACACGGAAGAGACGGGCACAGGCCTTGTCTACGCCGGAGCGGATCCGTTAAGTATAACTTTATTAGTGAATTGCGCTGATGAACTGTCTGTTGTGAAGCGGAGGTGCCGCGTTGTGTCTCTGGTGGGTGTGCGTGCCTCGTCTCCTTTACACGGGGAAGACTTGTTGATCAGCGCACATCTGGAACGGCAATTAAACGGAAAGTGTGAAATGATGGTTTGTCGAAATGTCAACAGAGGAAATCATAATGGAGAAGCATTCAGAAGGCACATCTGTCGTCGGGCTTCGCCAACTGCTGATTCTGACCAGATCCACACTTCTGAGGCAGGACACGCTCCTTTAGTAACCGATGCCAAAGAGGTAAATGGTTTCTCCTAGAAAGCTGCATTTCCTGCACTCTCATCTGCCTCAGCCTGCCTCTCATGGGGGTCAGTCTGACATCTGAAGCTGTAAACTATTTAAGCAGCATTGGTGGAAGTTTCTTTCCTTCTTGTGCCATGTCCTCCTCCTGAAGCACCTAAGAACATACCTCTTCTACCTACAGCCCATTCTGGCCTTCATGGTGGTTGGCCTGACTCCTTGATTTGACCACCATTTCAGCAGTATAGGGGTAAGTTCCTTCCCTTCCTCCACCATTTACTCCTGCTGAAGCATCCAATAGGATGTCTAGCCAACCTTTCCCTTGGCCTGGTCCTACACCTCAGCCTGGCCCTCATGGGGGTCAGCCTGACTTCTCAAGTTGTAAACTATTCTAGCAGCATAGGTGGAAGTTTCTTCCCTTCTTGTGCCATGTCCTCCTGCTGAAGCACCTAAGACAGTGCCTTTTCTACCTACACCTTTCTCCTTTCAGGAGACAAGACCAATCTTCAACATTGTCGGGAGCAAGGCAACTGGACGTCATAGGCCCTTTTCCAAGATCTGTCAACATAGGAGATTCTAACTGCATAGGAGAACTCGTCCGTCCTGTGCATGCGTAGTTGTCAAGATAGGAGATCTCAACTGGATAGGAGAACTCGTCCGTCCTGCACATGTTTAGTTGTCAAGACAGGAGATCCCAGCTGGGTAGGAGAACACGTCTGTTGTGCGCATGCGCAGTTGTCAGGGCAGGAGATGCCAACTGGATAGAAGAGCTTGTCCAACCTGTGCAGTTGTAAGGGTAGGACATCTCCTGGAATGGACCCGGGAAGCGTTCATGGTGCTTTTCCCGAACGTGTCATCTAAACGCGCCATTAGAGGAAAATAAAAACCAAGCCGGCGGGAGGCTGGAGAGGGAACGCATCCATTATTTCCCATCTCCGAGAAGCAAATCTCATTTTTCTGTCATCACAGAAGGTAAAGAGAAATCCTTTTACCCAGTCGTTAGTTGTAAACATTCCGCCGGCTCTGGGGAGCGCGGCCCCCGTCCTACGCGGTGCAATTGTTTTTTTTCCTCTAATGTTTTATCCACAATATACAATACGCGACCCCCCCCCCCAAACCTCCAGAGGCGTTGGGGGGGGGGCATCGGTGTACACTAAATCACGAGTGTCCCCGCCGGCAACCTGCTGCATTGAAGTATTTATTTAGCTCCACATCCCTGGCGCTCAGAGTGACTCCTCTCATGCCTGATAGCCAAATTACAATATGGCAGCTTTCCCCGGAGCCGCGGGATCATTAGTGGCGGCTCAAAACATGCTTTCAACTCCGTCTGCCGTCACATGTACAGCTGCCACTCAAAACGCGGCCCCATGCAAATGAGGGTGGGTCCGCCGGCGTTCAATTAAGGCGGCCTGGAGCTGCCGTTAATGACTGGCAGCCGCTTCTGCCCCGGCGAAGAGGAGCTGGCGGATCTCCCCGAGGAAGTCGTCTGCGCGAAAGCCTTTTTCTTTCCCCTACATTTGATTTCCATCGTTTATTCCTCTCTCCTCCTGACCTGCTTTCGAAAAAACTAAATGTAATTTTTCTTCAGCAAGAGGACGCAAATCTTCCGCAAGAACCACAGCTTCAGTGTCAGTGTGACGGCTGCAGCGGTTTTTGGCTTACTCCCCCCACCCTTGTGAATGGTTCAGTCCCAAATCCCGAAGCTTCTCCCTGTTCCTGCAGCACCTCCCCTGGCTATTCATATCTAGAGATGGTCAATTTTTCGAATGCCTAAGCTGATTGCAAAGCCACTGAGCATGGTATCATCACCAAAATTGCTGGAGATGTGGAGAAGCGTTGTAGGAACATTTGAGGGGGGAAAGTTTAGCTCTAGCACATGTAGTTTTTGCATAAATTAATCAAAGTCCATACGTTTTTTTGTAGTATACCCCCAACCCTTCTGTTCATCTCCAGCATAGTCTAAATGACCATCTCTACTCATATCCATGCATCCTCTGCATCCCTTTAGTCGTAGAGGGAGATTTATATTTACAGTGTGTCCAGAGCTAGGCCTAATAGTATGGGATTGTCACATGGGTTTACAGCATCAGGTGACCCCAAACCGTAGTGACACCACCACTTCTGAATTATTTTAAAGGTGAACTCCAGCCTTTCTATGATTTCTGTGGAAGACGTTCAGTGCAGGATATGACACAGGAGGAGAAGGGGACCCTGCCTGATCGGGCTTACAATCAAATCGATATTATGTAACTCTTTCCTTACTAGCCCCACCCCTTTTTAATTTAGTTGGATTTCATTTAATGATGGAGAAATAACATCTCATGTAAGCACTGACCAATAGGAAAATTCAGCTTGTCTAGGAACACCCACTTCTGCTTAGCCCCTCCCCAGAGCCAGCCCACCAAAGAGATCAGGGTTGAGAATAGATTAATAGTAATTAGTTTTGATGTAATATTAGAATGGCCACCAGGTGTCACTGATGTCTATTTTTTTTTAGTTACTCCGGCTTCAGAAAATTTTTTTACTTATTATTTTCCTGGGGTTTCAGGTGCTGCACACTGTGTGTACCCGAACACAGGGACGCGCGAGGCCTTTCTGGACTGCTGACATTTGGTGCCAGCAAGCTCGTGTTCCAAAACACACAGCGTTCAGGTGCAGGTTGGTCTTTGGCACCTCCTGTCATGTCTTCCATAAATACAGCACCTGTCTCTGGGACAGGGTAGGTCTTATTTTCAGGGGAGAGGTTTTATTAAAAGCACAAGGGAAATATGAGCTAGGTCTTACTTTTGGAGTAGGTCATATTTTCGGGGAAACGCGGTTCAGCACCCTGCTGGCTCCTCCCACCAGCCATCATCTGTCTCTATTGTAAAGATGAACAAAGAGACCCTGTGATTAGATTTAAAATAAGATATGGAAAGGTGTTGGAAAGGTGTGTGTAAGGCTATGTTTCCACACAAGCGATCGGACGAGGTCACGATTTTGGGGGGATTTTGAACGCCACCCTACCGCCCCAAAATGATTTGGGACGCAATTTTTTAACGTGTCTCCATTCATTCTCTATTGGGATTCTCAGGGGCGATCGAGCACGGCTGAAAATCACAGCCAAAAACTTTCCGGTTTGTCCCTGATTGCGGCCGTGAAAAAACAAGCGAACTATCTCCACATGCGATTAGGATCGCGGCCGATTGCTCAAGTGGAAACATAGCCTGAGTCTGTGGTAAGCTCCACCTCCCCAGAAGCTACAATGTGGACATGGACCATGAAGCAATGGAGGATGGTCATCTGGTCTTGGAGCTGCAGCAGGACACCCCATGGGAATGGGCTGTTTGTGAAGAGTACTTACCACCCGCCTAATAATTGTTGCACTCCACATCTGCTCCTTCATGGAAATAGTATTTCCTAAAGCCAATGTTGCAAAAATTATTTGGACACAAGAAAAGTGTTCCCCAAATCTCAAGATTGAAGGTGAAGGGTTAGGTCTTGGTGGCAGATACCCCAGTTGACCTTCAGAAGTGGTTCCATCCAACTGGTTGGTCGAAAACTGGTTGCCCTGTTTAAGGATGTCTCAGGCAACAGGAAGTTTCCTGAGCAAGAAGGTCTTTCATGTCCTCGCCTCCAGGTTCTTTGTTTGTGTTTGACTCCTTTACTCCTCATTTTCTGACTCTTGGTTCGTCCCTTAGATTATCCCTGCTTGAGAGGGTTAAGTGTGCAGCAGGAGAGCTCCCTCTGCTGGATACTAGCGGTGTTTACTACCCTGTCAAGTGCCTCCCTCCCTTGTGTCCTATTTAAGGAAGTCTCAGGCAACAGGAAGTTGCCTGAGCAAGAAGGTCTCTCATGTCTTCGCCTCCAGTTACTCTGTGATTGGCTCTTTAATTTCCCAGTTACTGACTCTTGGCTTGTCCATCAGATTTTCACTGTTTTAACCCTTAGTATTTTAACTCAACTTTATTACCAACTGCATGGGTGCATCTGTGGACCGCAACCTGGGGACTGCCTGCAGCAAAGGCCATCGCAGGTGCTATGGGAAACACCAGGCGGTTACTTAGACTCTGTGACCCTTGATTGCACCAATTGTGTAGTTGGTCCAGTGGGTCCATGTCCAGGGGCGGTCCTAGGAGATCGGCACCCTGGGCGAGCGGGCTTCTCTGCAGGTGGAGGGGGGCAGGGGTTTGCTGTTGAGACTACGTACTGTCACACTCCTCCAGACTCTCTTTCCCTGTGGGGCAGGAGTGCTGCGGGGAGGCCATGTCCCAGCATTGTGCCTAAAACCGTCACTGCCCATATCATTGGTGTCACCCCTGCTCTGGTGTCACCCATTGTGTCTTAATGAGGAGGCCTGCACAATACTAGTCTGGCTGCTCTATATTCAAAGCTCTTTATCCATCAGCAATAGAGAGTGAACCCCCCCCCCACCACATGTTAGAAAATAAAGAAATCCTTCCAACGGGCGGTGCGGTCATAAAACACCTTTTCTAGAAGCCAAATGTTCTTGTAAGAGGATCAGCCTCTAATTACTGAACTTTTTTTGCCCTCTCTAAGTGTTTCTCTGGCATTTCGCAGCCCCCTCCTACTTGACACAGGCCCTCGCTCCGCTCCCCTTTCAGCAGACGCCACTTTCCAAAGAGCGACATAATGAATGAACTGAATATTTTTTTTCCTTTTTGCCCAGAAACGGCGGATCTGGGACCCGGGACCTCTGCGATAGCGGCTGACTCATAATGATGGTAACAGATGGGGACTCTTGCCAGCGTTTACTGGAAAGACAGACGCGTAGAATAGAGACGCTTGCGATATTAATAATATCACACAATAAAATAAGCATGTGACTTGTGGTGTGGGCGGCGGAACATGTTGGGGTATCGGGGAAGAGATGTCTGGGGAGAACATAAATGACTAAACATTACTAAGTAGATGTGTCATTCATTGTGGAATGGTGAAAGAAAGGGAAAAAAATTTCAAAAACTTTGGAGAACTTGCAAAACTTTGTTTTCTTATCTCTGTACAAGGGGCAGATCTGGTCGGGCGGTTGGATCCAGCAGGGTCTACTTGCCTTTCTGGCATGCTCATCCTGTATTATGAGTTTCATTTGATTTTCTTACCCTGAAATCATACGGCAGGGGTGTCCAAACTTTTTACAAGAGGGACAGGTTTGGTGAGGTGGCAATGTGAGGGGCCGACCATTTAGTCTGACATTCTTTGAGCCATTAATTGCACTATACCATGGGGAAGATCTCTTCCTTTACACCAGTGGTTCCCAAACTGGGGGGCATGAAGGTATTCCAGGGGTTCGCGGGCCCTCATTCTTAACATGTGTTTGAATAGGGAAGGAGGCTTGATAATGTTCCTAAATAGAAGAGGGGGGCCCTGCATAGCTCGGTGATAGTAGCTCGGTGACGGTAGCTCGGTGATGGTAGCTCGGTGACGGTAGCTCTGCGAAGGTAGCTCGGTGACGGTAGCTCGGTGACCTTAGCTTGGTGACAGTAGCTCAGTGACGGTAGCTTGGTGAAGGCAGCTCGACGGTTGCTTGATGACAATAGCTCGGTGGCGGTAGCTCGTTGGCAGTAGCTCATTGGCAGTAGCTCGGTGGCGGTAGCTCTGTGACGGTAGCTCTGTGGCGGAAGCTCTGTGACGGTAGCTAGGTGACAGTAGCTTGGTGATGGTAGCTCTGTGAAGGTAGCTTGGTGATGGTAGCTCGGTGGCGGTAGCTCGTGGCGGTAGCTCGGTGGCGGTAGCTTGGTGGTGTTAGCTCGGTGGCGGTAGCCTAGTACAACGATGTCTCAGGAAATGATTAGAGCGAAGGCGGTGAAAGGCAGGGGGACACCATCTGAAGAGCGCTCACGAAGTGGTAAATTGGTTTGGACTGGGCTGGGAGTTCTTACAAAGTGGACCCTCTCCTTCCCTCTCCAGCCTTTCAAGTATTTCACTCAGACTTTTATTTTTTTATTTCCCGTCTTCTCCGCTGACCTTTCCTGGGAAAGTCGTTTGTCATTTTTCAAAGAATCGTTTAGACAGATACGGTCTGGTAGCCGTTGTTTTACTTCACGCTACCAGATGGTTGGGTTCATCTTGTGTAATAATCAAAGACTAAATATCTCATCCCCTTTCATTCAAAGATGAAGATGCCAAGCGTCGGAGCATCCAAGTTTTCTCATGTGATCACCCAAGTCCCGCTCCCGCAAGTAGGCAGGCAGCCTGACCAAGTCTAGTCTATAGGCACAGTTGGGTTACGTTTTTGAGGATTGGAGATGGAGGCCCATAGGAGTCAAAGATGTTCATGTGCAGTAAGCCCAAGGTACCTCAGGGTCCTCCTAAATTCATATAATGCATTAGACCTGGAAGTTGTCTCATGTAATCATCCAAGTCTTGCTCTGGTGCTGCAGATAACTAGGCAGGCCAAGTCTAGTCTATAGGCACAGTTGGGTTAAGTTTTTGATTATTGGATTCGGAAAGCATCTCAGGAGGTTCTCAATCATTTTGTGAAGACTCTTGTGTCTTTTGGGGACAGTAGGTCAGTAGCCTTAGGAGATGGAGGCCTGTAGATGGAGTCAAAGATGTAATGGGCAGGAAACCCAAGGTACCTTAAGGTCCTCCTAAATTGATTTAATGCCAGACACATAATGCATGAGACATGGAAAGTGAAGTATGTTTTCTCATGTGATCATCCACGTCCTGCTTCGGTGCTGCAGGTAAGTAGGCAGGCAGCCTGACCAAGTCTAGTCTATAGGCACTGTTAGGTTAAGGGTTTTAGTAGTGGATACATAAAAGCATCTCAAGAGGTTCACAATCGTTTGGTGAAGACTCTTGGTTGATAGGGAGAGTAGGTATGGTCTGCAGGAGATGAAGCCTCAGGAGATGGAAGTCCGTAGATGGAGTCAAAGATGTTGGTGTGCAGGAGTCCCAAGGCACCTTAAGGTCCTCGTAAATCAGTGGTTCTCAACCCCAGAAGTGGCTTCACAAAGTGTTACTTCCTGTATTTGGAACACAGAAGCCTGGCGCAGAGTGTCACTTCTGCATTCCAAACACCATAAGTCTATCTCTGCATTGTCCCTTCTGGCACAATCACATAAGTGTAATGTCCCCTCCCTTCTATTTCCCCCCCTCGCTTGTGCAAATGATGTGCGGGGTGGGCAGTAAGGAGGGAGGGTAACGCCCTGTCACTCTTAAGTTAGTAGGCAGGGGGCATTACGTTCTTCCTACCCTGCTTGTGGGCATCTGCTCTGATGCTTCCAGAGAACTGGGCGACCCTTGTAAAATGGTTGTTCGACCCCCAAGGTGGTTCCGACCCACAGGTTGAGGACCACTGTCCTAAATTGATATAATGCCAGACACTCCTCTTCAACCTTTTTTTTTTGAGATTTCTCACACTCCATTGTAGGAGGTTGAGCGGTCTTACGTGGCATTATAAGGTACCTGCCATAGGAAAATGTGACTACATCTAGTAACCGATCTTGCTTTCAACTCTAAATCTTTAGATATGCTGATGTTTGTTCGGCACAAAAACAATGCCTGATCTCCAGAACATTATTTATCCACCACTATGGTTGCTGTGGGACTCTTTTATGTTAGATTTGTGGGGGTATCTGAGCTGCACATATTCATGACTGATGGCACACGTCAAAATGTCTATTTCCAGACCCATCAGATCTTTACAAGCCCCAGCTCCGTTCCCGCTTTAGCTGTCATCTTCTGTTGTCTATAAGGTCCTAGGAGAATACAACATTTGCATTTGTAGTTATACATTTCTCCGAGTCCTTTGAATACTACATGCCTGTGTAGTAGAGGGCATAGCCTTCCTGGGTTACTCGTTATTCTGTTGTGTCTACAGATTCTACAACTTCCAAAGCAGAGTCATATCATCATATGGCCGAATGTGATTGGTAGACCATAGCCCAAGTCATGACCTTCTCCACGCTTAGCAGGATTGGCTACTCTTTATTTAGTGAAAGTCATGGAGGAGGTACCACAGAAACCCCTATTTCTTCCTAGAGTGTGATTGGTAGGCCATAGTCATTACATTCTCCACACTTAGCAGTATTGGCCACTTTATTTTTTAGTGATGGTCAGGGAGGTCATGGAGGAAACCAACCATACCACCAAACCACAGAAACCTCTATTTCTTCCTAGAATGTTATTGTCAACTCAAAGCCCAAGTCATAACCTTGTCCAGGCTTGGCGATATTGGCCAATCTCTACTTCTTAGTGATAGCCATGGAGGAGATGCCAACGAAGCCCATATTTCTTCTTGCAATGTGATTGTCAGCCCATAGCCCAAAGTCAAACCTTGTCCAGGCTCAGTGTTATGGGGCAGTCTTTATTTTCTATTTGTGGTCATGGAGGAGATTCCCCAGAAGTCCCTATTTCTTCCTAGAATGTGATTGGTAGGCCATAGCCCAAGTCATGACCTTCTCCACGCTTAGCAGTATTGTTCACTCTTTATTTCTTAGTGATGAAGGTCATAGAGTAGGTACCACAGAAGCTTCTATGTCTTCCTAGAATGTTATTGTCAACCCGCAGCCCAAGTTATAACCTTCTCCAAGCCGTTATTGATAGTCATGGAGAAGATATGACAGAAGTGGACATTTCTTCCTGGAACCGTAGCCCCAAAAATTATCTTGCCCAGGCTCAGTGGTATGGGGGGAATCTTTTTTTATTAGTAGTCATGGAGGAGGTTCTGCAGAAGTCAACATTTCTTTCTGGAATGTGTTTGGCAACCCGTAGCCCAAGTCATAAACTTGTCCGGCCTCTGCATTATTGGCCAATCTTTATTTATTTGTGATAGTCATGGAGGAGGTGCTGTAGAAGTCTCTATTTCTTATTTGAATGGGATTGCCAGCCCATAGCCCAAATAATAACCTTTTATTTATCTTAAAGTCATAACCTTCTCCAGGCTTGGTAGTCTTGGGCAATCTTTATTTTGTATTGGTAGTCATGGAGCAGGTGCCACAGAAGCCCCTATTCCTTCCCACAATGCGATTGCCAGACCATAGCCCAAATAATAACCTTTTATTTCTTCTTAGAATTGGATTGCCAGCCCATAGCCCAAAGTTATGACCTTCTCCAAGCTTGGTGGTATCAAGCACTCTTTATTTCTTATTGGCAGCCATGAAGGAGGTTCCACAGAAGCCCCTATTTCTTCCTACAATGGGATTGTCAGCCCATAGCCCAAAGTCAAACCTTGTCCAGGATCAGCAGCCTGGGAGACTCTTTTGGCAGTCATGGAGGAGATGTCACAGAAGCCTCTATTTCTTCCTGGAATGTGATTGGCAGCCTGTAGCACAAGCTATAACCTACTTGGTAGTACAAGCCTTGGTAGTTGTCACAGATCGCTGTGTCACCCAGCGATCTGCAACCACAGAGGTGCTATCCACCAATTCTACTATGTCTACTCCTAAACCTCAGAGGACCAGGACTTTTCACAGATCGGCTCCCTCTGCTGGTGGAAGAGAATGTGGCACTTGATTTGGACCCTGCTCACTCTGCTGCATTATCACACACCTGGAGCCCTGTCCAACCAGACAACCTGACCTGGGTATGTCAGGATGTCTAAGACAACAGGGCGTTGCCTAAACAAAGAGTGTTTTATGCCTCTGACACACAGGTTCTGTTGCTATCTATCGCTTTACCATTACCGTCCCCTGGACTGTCTTCGACCACCCCGTTTGCCACCTGCCCCAACTACCGCCTGTCTGATTACGTCTCTGCCTGCCGTCTTAATACCGCGGTTCACCCGTGGTTCACCCGTGACAATAGTATTAAGCACTCTTTATTTTTTATTGGTAGTCATGGAGGAGGTTCCACGGAAGCCCCTATTTCTTCCTAGAATGTGTTTGTCAGCCCAAAGCCCAAGTCATAACCTTGTCTAGGCTTAGCGATATTGGCCAATCTCTACGTCTTAGTGATAGTCATGGAGGAGATGCCAATGAAGCCCATATTTCTTCTTGCAATGTGATTGTCAGCCCATAGCCCAAGTCAAATCTTGTCCAGGCTCAGCGTTATGGGACAGTCTTTATTTTCTATTTGCGGTCATGGAGGAGATTTCGCAGAAGTTTGTATTTCTTCCTAGAATTTGATTGTCAACTGATAGCCTTGTCCAGGCTCGGCAGCCTGTGGGACTCTTTTGGCAGTCATGGAGGAGATGTCACAGAAGCCTCTATTTCTTTCTAGAATGTGATTGGCAGCTTGTAGCCCAAGTTATAACTTACTCCAAGCCGTGGTAGCATTGGGCACTCTTTATTTTTTATTGGTAGTCATGGAGGAGGTTCCACAGAAGCCCATATTTCTTCCTAGAATTTGATTGTCAACCTGTAGCCCAAGTCATAACCCTGTTCAGGCTCGGTAGTATTGGGCAATCTCAGGTGTCACAGAAGCCCCTATTTCTTTTTGGAATGTGATTGGCAGCCTATAGGCCAAGTCATGACTTTCTCCTAGCTCACTCTTTATTTTTTAGTGTCAGTCATGCAAGAGATGCCATAATCTTCTTCAAGCTCAACGGTATTGGGCAATCATTATTTATTTATTTTTTGTCAGTTGTCATGGAGGAGGTGCCATAGAAGCCTCAATTTCTTTCTAGAATGTGACTGGCAGCCCAAGAAATAGTAAGGAGTTTGGATAGGACTGGTGAGGTGGCTCAGGGAGGGCTGGTGAGGATGTTCGGGGAGGACTGGTGAGGAGGTTTGGAGAGGACTGGTGAGAAGGTTCGGTGTTTGGGGAGGACTGATGAAGAAGTTTGGGGTTCTGGGAGGATTGGTGAGGAGGTTCGGGGAGAACTGGTAAAAAGTTTGTATAGGACTGGGGAGGAGG
>CM070042.1:29746601-29757443 GCA_036250615.1 Ptychadena robeensis
CCCCCCCCCCCCCGTCACTTACATATTATGTTATTTGGAAAATGTGCAGTAGAATTTGTTCCCACAGTTCTGTGCATGTCAAAATGTCACGGCCTTTAGAGACATCACGTGGGCCAATGTTTGATAAACAAAAGCCCCAATCATTTGGACAAGTGCAGTTTTGTGGGAACATTTTGCCATTCTGTTGCGCATGTCCAATGATTTAGATCTCTTTTGATGTTTTCTTAGTTTTTTTGGATCGATGTAATGGATTTATAGTATATTGAGAATACTGTGCGGGGTTGGACATATTAACTGTAATTGTATATTTTATGTAACATACAGTGTGAATGGTAACATTGGTTGTCTATGTAAAATCGCATGCAGTAAGAAAACGTGTGCGGTAAAAAATGCACAGCAACTCGTAAAGTGTGAAATGGCCCTTATAAATAATGTTTAGCGGTTATACGTTATACAAAATTTAATTATTACCTATAACCAGTCTTTTAAATATGAATGTTTTGGTTTAATAAGCAGCTTTTCTGCTAAGGGGTTAATGGTTTGGGAATTCTATAGGGGTTAATTTCACTCCTATTTTAATCCCATTGTATGTGTTATAATTAATGAAGGACATATAAATGTGTATGGGGTATTTTGTACAAATTTTGCTTTCCAAATGGCTATTATATGTATGTGTATGGGGGTATTTTAAATGTAAAAGTGTGTGTTTTTATTTTTTTGGAATTGTCTGCTGTTTTTGGGTAAGGGTTATAAGTTAAAAGGTAAAAGAGTTTATAAGACCCCTATACTCGGTCTATGTTAGATGTAATTTATTTCATTATGACATACTGTATACAACATTGTATTGTATTTTAATGTAAAATTGTGTGAATTAGCCGCTATTTTTGGATTGGCGTTAATGGTTTGGGAATTAATGTATACCCATTTCAGGTTATCTGTAATAGTTTATTTCATTATTACAAATGTTTTTTTTTTATATTCCAGTTTATTTATTTTTTCATTATTTAATTGTGTATTTGTGTTTTACTTGTTAAGACATGCGCAGTAGCTAGGGACATTTTCTCACACTTCGGTAACTCTGGGCAAGCGGAGCAGGTTCACTTTGCTTTGCTGTGCACCGGAGAATTCTAAATGGAAAGAAAGAAGAATAAGGGCTCGTTTACACATGCGGTTGGTAACGAGCAATAAGCGCAAGTGACTGGTGGACACAACATGAGACTTCTGGGACAATACTCATAAATGTTGTTGGGTTGGGGGGGAGCTATCAAAAAAAGTTGTTGACCTGGGGGGTAACTGCATGTCCTGACAGGCTCAGCAGAGGAAGCAGATTTCCATGCTGACCCTGCAACAATAGCGGCAGGCATGGCACCGACTGGGTAGCAGTTGACTGCTGGACCCCCCTTAATGCCCGAGCCTGGGACAGGAGTGCCCTCTGCCCCACCTGATGGTGGCCCTGGGGTCGTTATCAAAACAAGTTTGCAGGTGCTCAAGACAGGTCGTTTCCCAGGCTGCTGCGAGAGCACCCGGTTGTTTCCTGGTCTGCAGCAGCCTAAAATTTAGGAAATCTAACCTAAAGAAGAACACAGACGAGAGAAATATTTAAACAAGAAGGTGAAAGAAAAGAAAGATGAAATATCATACAATAGATTACAACGTGGGAGTCGGGACCTTGGGCATATATGTAAGTATGTACATGTTATATGTTGTATAATTATAAAATGCATTTATCTTCCTTTAAATTTGAATAGATGTCTAGGTTTTTTTATGGTTTTATATGTAAATAATGTATTTAATTTTTACATCTAAAAGTTTTTGGGGGAACTTTTAATACAATATATAGGAAAATATTTCAGGTCAGAGACATGGTTACAGAGACAGGTCAGTTATACACATTTCAGGAATTAAAGGACAAAGTTGATATGCCTGAACAGGAGCATTACACATATCTCCAGATCCGCCACTACCTATCAGGGAAATCACAAGCGTTGACATTTACATATTCTGCCAAATGCTGTTAATTCTGGGAAAGAGTCACAGATAAAAGGTAGCATCTCCAACATATATAGAGCGCTGGAAGAGGGGAGGGAATGGGGATTTCCCTATATGGAGAAATGGGAAAAAATTGTTGGGAGAGAATATACAAGGGAAGAATGGAAGGGGATATGGCGGAACGCCAGGAAAGTCTCAATAAGTACAATGTATAAGGAGAATAGATATTAAATTTTATACCACTGGTACTATAACCCCGAGAGGTTGCACAAGATCTACCCTCAAGCCTCAGATAGATGTTGGAGATGCCAAGGGCATAAAGGAACACTAGAACATGTCTTTTGGACATGCCCTAGGATAAATGGGTTCTGGTTGCAGGTCAAGGAAGTAGTAAAGACAGTTCTGGATAAAGATACCACTATGGACATAGAAACATATATTCTGGGAATGTCAATAAAAAATATGGGCAAAAAAAAGAACAGACTAAGGCTTAGTTTCCACCTGTATGGAAGCCGGAGGCCGCGGCATGCGGTTTTTAGCGGCGGCCATTCACCCCTATGGCCGCAGTCAGTGCTGGGCGGCCGTGGTTTTGCGCGGACCGCCGCCTAAAAACTCGACCGAGTTTTTAGGCGGCGGTCCCGCGCGATTCCGCGGCCGGGGACCAGCGCCATTGAATAGAATGGGCGCGGATGTATCCGCGCCGTGCACGACCACGGGCTTTCGCTTTAAGTGGAAACTAAGCCTAATGCAGCATATATTATCAGCAGCTCGAATGCTAATCACTTCCAAATGGAAGGAAAGGGTTTCGTCAACCCTTTCAGAACTCATGAATAAGATAGCGGAATTAAGAACGATGGAATACTTGACCGCCATAATATACGAGAAACTTGGTACATTTTATGAAATCTGGGAACCATGGGACACATACATAGGGGAAGGAAGATATGCAGCAGATGACAAAGAACAATGAGAGCGACAAAGAAGTAAGGGAAAGAGGAAAAGGGAATAGAGAGAAAAAGAAAAGGAGACCAATGTAAAATATTGTTATGTAATGTCTTGAATGTATGTGATATGTTGTAAATTGTGAATTGGAAAAGATTTAATAAAATAGAAATTGTCAAAAAAACATACAATATATATTTATTATTTAATTTTATATTTTTTTACATTGAAATTTTTAAAACAATATGTATTATTTATTTAAATTTTTATTTTTTTATTTTAAAACACTTTGAGAATCACTTTGGGGTCAATTGGAGCCTAAAAGGTTTCAGGGGGAATTTTTAAAACAATATATAGTTATTTTTATAATTTTATTTAAAATCACTCTGAGAATGAGTAGGCTGTCAATTGGAGCCTAAATGTTTTCGGGGGGAATTTTTAAACAATATGTATTTATTTCAAATTTTTATATTTATTATTTCATTTTAAAATCACTTTGAGAATGAGTAGGGGGTCAAACAATATGTATTTATTATTTATTTTAATATTTATTATCTTATTTTAAATTAGTTTGAGAATGAGTAGGGGGTCAACCGAAGCCTAAAAGGTTTCAGGGGAAATTTTTAAAACAATATGTATTTATTATTTATTTTAATATTAATTATCTTATTTTAAATCACTTTGAGAATGAGTAGGGGGTCAATAGGAGCCCTGTATTAATTACTTTTTATATGTAATAATTTATATTACTATTGCATATAAAAACAATTTCAAACCATAAACTACTGGGTGTTCCCCAGGGTAAATTGATTGTGGCCAGTCCCAAATTTGTAAGAAGAAAAGAGTACAACTTTAGTGGTACTTCGGAGGTGTAAGGGGAAATTACTTCCGCTCACCATCCCAAGACTTGGGAATCCCCCCACCTCCAAAGAACCACTAGGGTTGTACTTATTACATATAAACGTTTGACCGATTCTACTCCGTCATTGGTCGATCTGAACAGGATTTGATTCCCTAATGATCGACAAAACAAATTATATTTTAAAGGATAGACTGATCCGTGTATAGCCAGCTTTACTCAATCAGTTGGTCCTAATAAGAGTGACCTTTGCCGGCCCTTTCAGGACAATGCGGATGTGTGATTGAGGCGAGGTGTAAACAGCAAAAATTTGAATTTCAATAAGGAAGAGTCCTGAGGGCTTCTCCACTACGAGGTGCAAACAGATACTCATTACTCTCTATGCAGAGCCGGCTATACGGCTGTGATGGGTGTCACTTTCTACCTGAATCTCATTACCTGAGTAATGCTAACAGAGATCACCTGTACCGCGCAGCCTTGTGACAGCTCGATTACTCAGCCAGTTTCCCCTGTAAATGTATTTATTGGTACAAAGCAGAGACTAAACACCTGTGTATAATACACCGACCACTGTCACACATGACTAGCGATGAGCAGCATAGGCAGTATTCGTATTCACGAAATATCGCAAATGTTTCCCCGAATATTCACAATCAATTCATAAATTCACGATCTCTAGTCATTATTACCTTTACTGCGCAATTCACTACTTGTACATCACAATGCAGGGTAGTTATGTACTGATGTAAAAAAAATCTTGAATATTCGCAATAACATGAGATATAAGATAAAGCTTTCTCCGTATTAAGGGCATGTCCCCACTAATAATGAGATCACGCCCATGTATTTGAATGGGCTCATCCCCCCCCAGCTGTAATTGGTCACAATCTAAAACGTGGCTCACGGATCACCCCTGATTGAGGCCAAAGATATGAATGTCTATGTGCAGGGTGGGGCAAGATGTCTAGTCCCCCCCCCCTCACTTCCTGCCTGCAGGTGCCGTGCCGCAATTCCAATCTTTGCAATTAGAATGGTGGCACAACGCTAAAGTGGGGACATGGCCTTAAGGCTGCCACACACGGGTCGATGCCCGTGAGATAGATGAGCCTTTTTTTTGCTCAGCGTGATCACGTCATCTTGCTGAGCACGATATTGAAGAAGCTAGAGACGCAGCAATGCTGCGTCATCCAGCTCAGCCGATGCTTTGCATGGGGACCCGCGGTACCCATCCAAAGCAATGGTGATTAACGTTCATGTCCGATAAAAAAAAAAAAGATATAGCACTATTTTGGAGATATTCGCCTTCACCTGCGCCTTTACTTGGTCAGTAATGTCATCAAATAATTTGTCATTTAAAGTCAATTCTCTCAGAGATGACATGTAAGTTTTCAGTTTTGTAACTCATTTTTGTTACGCATCGATTCCCCAACAATCAATTTTCAATCGATCGCTGTGAGCTGTGAACAATCGGAACAATGGGTCAACATTCATTTGACGAATCCATGCGCACCACTTTCGGTGATCGATCCCTGGAGAATCGTGAGATTGAGGGTCCCCATCCAAAGTAATGCCGATCGAACAGGGATTTACCAACATGCCGGCTCCCCGTTTTTGTTGCAGGATGATCGCATGCTCAAGGTTACCAAAATGGAGCTGTGTATGGCCACCTGAAGTCCATAGTGTCAGAAAATGACATGACGGTTGTGTATTTTTCTACTTGTATGCACATGTCAGGGCAGGATATTCAGAAGCAAAAACTAATTAAACTACACATTTCTCACCATTGATTAACTGTTCAGCAGTCTTAATGCTACTCTACCCATACAGCTAATGCTCTCCTCCTCTTCCCACTCCCACTTCCCACAGAAGTTCCCAGGCAAGGACCTGTCAGCAGACAGATGAGTTCCTATGCCTTATTCAACAACAGTTTCGAGGGCCGCCAAATAACACCTAAAGGGCCACAGGTTAGGGCAACTGGGCCTTAAAGGCTTCCGCTTACTACATGTAAACTGCATACATTAGCTTTAGGCTCGAGACACCCCCGTGGTTCATAGGGTCAACCACCAAGCGGAAACATGGCCACTCCTGAGGATCCAACACCCACAACCTTCAGCAACCTAAAATATATTTGGGGGACTTATTGCAACATACCTGTAAATATGCTCTCCTGAAGAAGTGACGCAGATTGAGATTATGCATGGAAGGAATGGACATGTCAATTATACAATAAATCACTTGTAAGCATGTCTGTCCTTTTATCCTTACCATAGGTAGAGAAAAAAAATCAATCTTCTAAGCTTTTAAAAAAAAACCTTCACTGCTCTTCATCCAGAGCTTCGCTGGGCAGGGCCTTCCACATCGCAGTCCAACACTAAAAAAGGTCTAAATCATCAGACATGTGCAGTACAAGGGGACAATTTTCCCACCAAACTACGCATACCCAATGATGTCACATGGTGCTTTTGCTTATCAACATTTGCCCTATGTGATGTCACTAAGGGCCATGTCATTTTTCTACTGTGCATGTCCAAATGACATAATGTGGGGCTGGCCCTTTGAGATATGACTTGGGGGCCAATGTTGACCAAAAGCCCGAAGTGATGTAATTTCGAGTGCCGTTGTATGTGTAATAATTAATGTATAATTATAACATATAAATGTGTATGGGGTATTTTGTAATGTACAAATTTTGCGTTCGAAATTGCTATGCATATAATATGTATGTGTATGGGGGTATTTTAAATGTAAAAAAATGTGTTTATTTGGTTGGAATTGTCGGCTGTTTTAGGTTAAGGGTTTAAATGTTTGACATTTGTGTAAGGAGTTTTTAAGAACTCTATACTCGGTGAGACGATATAACATTGTATTGCACTTTAATGTTAAATTGTGTGTTTTAATTTGTGTGAATTAGTGGCTATTTTTGAATTGGGGTTAATGGTTTGAGAATGAGTATTACAGATAACCTGGAATGAGTATATAAGTTCTTTCATTATTAAAAATAACATTTTAAATATACCAGTTTCTTTATTTATTCGCTTTTTTCATTGTGTATTTGTATTTGACTTTTTAAGACATGCAAAGAAATTTTGTCTCGCTTTTGACCATGCCCATCCAGGTTATATGAGGACATGCAATGTAAGCAAACATGGCCGACATGCACAGTAGTTCCCACGCTTCTGCGCATGTCTGCCTATGTCTGTCGTTTTATGTCCTCATATGACCTTCCGGGCATGCCTAGAAACATAAGAATTTGTGTGAATTCTGCAACCTGCTTACACCTAAAACTTTACCTAACACAACTCAACCAACATCCCTTTCTGAACCTAACATTTATTTCTACCTCTTCCCAAACCTCAACAGCCCCCCCATACATGTATAGATTGTGGCCCGATGTTTTCGCCGATCGACTGTGTGTGATGGCGTCATCATGCGCGGTCAATCTGCCGAAACATCGGGTCACAATCGGCCTGGGCACCCTTTGTGTGCCAGGGCTGTCCCGCGGGTCTTTCTAGCTGCTCATGCCGTCAGCTAGGGAGACCCGGCAGACAGCATGCCGGCTGTGCTGTACGTCAGCCAAGAATGACTGGAGAGGTAAGGTAGCTGCTAGAACCCCCCCCCCCCCTCAGAAGCAGACAGGGTGATTCCTCAGCACCGATGGATCTCAGATCCCCCAGAGCTAAGCAGACATACTTTAGATGGGGACACTGTGTCCCTGTCTAAAGTATCAGAGCGATCTAAGAACTATGGACATGTCCGTAATGGCTTAGATCAATTTGGCTGCTGATTTAGGCTCTTTAAGCTTAAGATCGGCACCCGGTTTTTCGGTTGATTTTTCACCGCTGACGAAAGGCGAAAAATCTAAGCGTGTATGTGGGGCTTAACACAGACTTTCACCTAAACCTTAAAAATGACTCCCATTTTTAGGGAGAATATACAGAACCCTGCTCTTAGTCTAAGCCTAGGCCGTCGCTGGGTCTTCCAACAAGACAATGACCCAAAGCATACACCGAAATTTAGTCCAACCATTCCTCAACCAAAACTAAGATCTTGGAGTGGCCCGAGAGCCCACACCTCACTCCCATTTTGAGGGAGAATATACAGAACCCTGTTAGTAGTCTAAGCTTAGGCCGTCGCTGGGTCTTCCAACAAGACAATGACTCAAAGCATACACCGAATTTAGTCCAACCGTTCCTTAAGGATACCAAAACTAAGATCTGGGGGTGGCCGGAGAGGCCATACCTCAATCCTATTGAGAGTCTGTGGCAGTTGATCAAAGTGAATGTTCGTGCTGGAAAACCATGTGATGTGGAGCAGCTAGAACAATTTGTAATGGAAGAATGAGCTAAAGTCCCTCAGGAGACCTGAGCCAACCTAGTAAAGAACTAGGAGATTGGTGTAACTTGTGGCTCAGAAAGGGGACACTATTGACTTGGAGACCTCCTTTTTGGCCTTTCATCTTGGTGCATCAATAAAATATATGACTGTAGCTCAGTGGACATTGTTTTTATAGTGTATTTTTTCCCAAAATATCAAACACTTGTTAATGGTCACCTTCATGGACAAATCAAGTGTTGTATCATTTCATGTGGGGGAGGGGAGATAATTTTAGCCTCAACTATACTTACCTAACAGTTCTAATATGCTGTTAGATTTAACTCCTTGTTCTCCGTCATCTCATCCACACAAGCTACTGTCACACTTTTTATTTCACTCTCCTTACTGCATGCTTCTCTACGGCGACGGTTTGGTAATACATCTAGAGTCAGCCAGGCAAGCAGCACTTTCAACAAAGCCTTATCATTAGCTTAGTTTCCTTCATTTCTCATAATGTGTCTCCACAGGTCACAATGAAGTCTTTTCTACCAAAACCAGCTTGTGGTGTGCCTGAGGGCCCCGTCGTAGGGGGAGCCCGGGAATAGTGACTCAGTAAGCAGATGTTGGAGGAGGTAATATGATCAGACCTCATGAATGGTGTAGGAGTGTAATGGGCTTGTGAAGATATGAGTCAGGTGGAATCACAACTGCAGGAAAGATGTCATTGCAGAAGACTATTAAAGGAGTCCTCTGACTACTATTCTAATCATTCACCATTATCTAGACAAATAGTAATGTCATACCAAAGGACTGTGGACAGGTGTTGTATAGTGGGGTTGAGGTCCGCTTTAAGGTGCCCAACCAGAATGCCCTGGGTCAGTCTGAGTACTTAAGGGGGGGGGGCTTTGCCTTTTGGGAGAGAGAGGAAGGAGCCAGCTGCCCTTATACAGCTGCTCCATCTGCGGCCTACTTCCCCCAACTGTGCAATCCGGCGTGCACGCAGCCAGTAGGCGAAATAGCACGTGCTTCTCCCTACAACCTTCCACACTGAACTGCTGCAAGGAGGCTTCTTGGCCCAATGCTTCGGCCCACCATACCCACTTCCGGTGTCACCTGCAAGTACTCGGTGGCCGCTTGCCTGTCCTGTGGTGGGGTGAAGAGCTGCACCGCTCCCCGCAGCTCAGTGAGGACCCTGGCTTTGACTGTTAACAGAAACTGGTTACTGTGGACTTTACCATAACTATAACTTGGCTTCATTCAATTTGCCATTTGCCTTTGAACAAGAACCACTGTTGAGGCCTCGCCATGACCCAGGAAGGGCTGACCTGCATACAGACTACACATAATATAATCACATATCCCTCCCCTTCAAATAACAACATGACAACCAAATTCTCGTTGGAAAATTTTATGTATTAAAATGTGATACATTTAAAGGCCACAGCTTATCCAAACTAGGTCCCTCAACAGTGCCTTCCTTGTTCAGCCTTATAGACTGAATACATTAAAATATTAACCATAATAACTTTAATAAATACACACATGTACAAATACCATCTGTACCAGCCACTAGCCATCCTTATCCTCTAGCTCAGTGGGTACATCCTTAAATCAACCTGTTAATACAGGCAACTTTAAAACCCATAGGGCTTTCACCCTCAATTAAACTTATCTTAAACTTCCTCCTTTGGTGACAGCCATCCAGACCAGCACATCACTACCTATTTTCTCCTTTATAATGAAAAAGCACTGCCGAGGACCCGCCACAGCACGTGGTAGCTAACTACAGCTCCACGTGCCCACCCAACTCCCGATAAGCTGCGGCCACTGCTTCCTGTAATCCGCTCAAGAAAATATCCATCCCTACATCCGATAAATGCACACCGTCTTTACGAAAGGTACCACACGCTGCCTCTAAAAGATTATGTGGGACCGAAATGCCCCCGAACCAATAAAGAAAACAGGCCACCGCCATGTTCACCTTGATTCTGCTACGGTTAACAATTGAGTGTTCCAGCTGGGAGTGCCACACTAAGCGAGGCACGATCTCAGACCATACACACACTAGCTCGGGGAAGTTGTCAAGAACCCAGCCAAAAAAGGACTTAATGGACCCCATCAACCTGTGCTGTTGGCATAAACCCACATCGTTGCCCCCTGCATGAATTACCAGTATATGAGGGGCCACGTGCAAAGTGAGCAAGTCGGAAAATTTGTCCAATAATTGATCCCATCTCAGACCCCTGAACCCAAACCAATGGATCTCCATCTTATCCTCGGGGAGTCCCAGCCGCTTGCCATCTGAATGTAAACCAGCCCTCCGCTCAGCCCAAAAGATGTATGAGTGACCCAAGATCCAAACGATGCATTTTTGCGGATCTGTAAATGATAACAACATGTCAAACATAAACCAACAGAAGGCTAACCATTCGCTAATACCCCCTTTAGGCTAGGTGATGTCTCACAGAAAGCCGGAACCGACTAGATTCCCAGCGCCCAATACGTTTGATGGATTCCTCCCCCAAACCCAACCGAGCCGCCTCTGTGGCCGCGCCAATTCTAAATGAGTGTGAACCATAAAGTTTGGGGTCAAGCCCCAGCTGCCCAAGGCATTGGCGAAATACCGCAATGAACTGATACCGGGAGAGAAAAGATCCGTCCCCATGCATAAGGAGGAAGTGAGGAAGCGGATGTAGCATCGCACCGGACAGAGATCATAACCGTCTATCCCCTGCAGC
>CM070042.1:29786504-29804919 GCA_036250615.1 Ptychadena robeensis
TATAGTAATTTTTTTCGTTATTTAGTTGCTTTTTTTCTCCTTTTCTAGTGTTTGTATTATACCCCCCCGGTATCATACCTCAGTTTGTGACCTCCCCCAGAGTCATACCTCAGAGACTGTGAACCCCAGATCTCATACTTAGTACTGTGACCACCCAGAGCTCAGACCTCACGTATGTGACCCCAGATATCATACCCAGTAGTGTGACCCATTCCCCCAGATCTCATACGCTCAGTAGTGTGACCCCGTATCATACTCAGTAGGTGGACACCCCCCCAGAATTCCATACCTCAGTAGTGGGACCCCCCAGATCTCATACCTCAGTAGTGTCTGTGACCCCCCAGATCTCATACCTCAGTAGTGTGAACCCCCCCCAGATCTCATACCTCAGTAGTGTGACCCCAGCATCTAATTTACCTCAGTAGTGGTGGACCCCCCCCCCCAGATCTCATACCTCAGTAGTGTGCCCCCAGCTTCTCATACCTCAGTAGTGGGACCTACTACTGATCTCTCATTACCTCAGTAGTTGACCCCCCGTTCATTACCTCAGTAGTGGGACCCCCCCAAGATCTCATACCTCAGTAGTGTGACCCCCAGATTCATACCTCAGTAGTGGACCCCCCAGATCTCATGAGTCAGTAGGGTGACCCCCAAGGATCTCATACCTCAGTAGTGTGGACCCCCCCAGATTCTCAACCTCAGTAGTGTGACCCCCAGGATCTCATACCTCAGTAGTGTGACCCCCCACGATCTCATACCTCAGTAGTGTGACCCCACCCCCCCCCAGATCTCATATCCCTCAGTAGGGTGATTCCCCCAGAGCTCATAGTCTCATACCTCAGTAGTGGACCCCCCAGATTTATACCTCAGTAGTGTGACCCCCAGATCTCATATCCTCAGTTAGTGTGACCCCCCCCCCCACCCCCAGATCTATGCCCAGTAGTGTGACACCAGTTATCTCAAACCTCAGTAGTGTGATCCCCCGCAGATCTCACTACCTCAGTGTGACCCCCCCAGACTCATTGTCCTCAGTACTGGATCCCTCCCAGCATCTATTACCTCAGTTACTGGACCCCCCGAATCTCATACCTCAGTAGTGTGACCCCCAGATCTCATTCATCAGTAGTGTGACCCCCTCCCCCAGATCTCATACCTCAGTGTTTGTTGGGACCCCCCCCCCAGATCTCATACCTCAGTAGTGTGACCACCCCCCGATCTCATACCTCAGATAGTGAGCCCCCCCCAGGTCTCAGCTCCAGTACTTGTGACCACCCCCAGATCTCATACCTCATAGTGTGATCCCACAGATCTCATACCTCAGTAGGTGACCCCCCCCCCCAGAATCTCTACCTCAGTTAGTTGTGACACCCCCCCCCCCCCAGATCTTACTCAGTAGGGTGAACCACCCCCCGATCTCATACCTCAGTAGTGTACCCCCCCCAGCGTCTCATACCTCAGTTGTGACCCCCCCAGATCTCATTACATCAGTACTGGGACCCCCAGATCTCATTACCGTAGTTACTGGTGACCCCCCAGATCTCATACTCAGTGTGTGACCCCCCAGACTCATACCCTCAGAGTGGACCCCCTCCCCCAGATCTCATACACTCTAGTAGTTGTGACCCCCCCCAGAATTCATACCTCAGTAGGGGACCACCCCCCGAATCTCATACCTAGTCGTGTGACCCCCCCAAGGTCTCATACCTCAGTACTGTGACCCCCCAGATCTCATACCTCAGTAGGGTGACCCAGATCTTTCATACCTCAGTAGGTGACCCCTCCCCAGATCTCAGTCTAAACCTCAGTAGCAGTTAGTGTGACCCCCCCCCCCAGATATCATACCTCAGTATGTGACCAACCCCCGATCTCATACCTCAGTAGTGTGACCCCCCCCAGCTGGTCTCATACTCAGTGTGACCCCCCCCCCCAGATCCTCATACCACTCAGTAGTGTGACCCCCAGATCTCATTCCTCAGTAGTGTGACCTCTAGATCTCATAACCTCAGTAGTTGACCCCCAGATCTCATACCTCAGTAGGTGGCTCCCCCAGAGCTCATACATCCGTAGGTGACCCCCAGATCTCATACCTCAGTAGTGGGGCCCCAGATTCTCATACCTCAGAGTGTGACCCCCAGATCTCATAGCCTCAGTAGTGTGACCCCCCCAGATCTCATACCTCCGTAGTGTGACCCCCCCAGATATCATACTCAGTAGTGTGACCCCCAGATCTCATACCTCAGAGTGTGACCCCCCAGATCCTCATACCTCAGGTAGCTGTGGACCCCCCACCCCCCCCCCCCCCAGATCTATACCTCCGTAGTGGTGATCCCCCAGATCTCATACCTCAGTAGTGTGACCCCCCAGATATTATACCTCAGTTAGTGTGACCCCAGCATCTCATACCTCAGTAGTGTGACCCCCCCCCCACGAGTTCATGCCCTCAGTAGTGTGACCACCAGATCTCAAAACCTCTCGTAGTGTGATCCCCCGCAGATCTCATACCTCAGTGTGACCCCACCGATTCATACCTCAGGTACTGTGACCCCCAGTATCTCATACCTCAGTACTGGACCCCCCAGATCCAGACCTAAGTAGTGTGACCCAGATCTCATACTCAGTAGTGTGGGACCCCCTCCCCAGATCTCATACCTCAGTAGTGTGACCCCCCCCAGATCTCATACCTCAGTTAGTGTGGACCACCCCCGAATCTCATACCTCAGTCGTGTGACCCCCCCCAGGTCTCATACTCAGTACTGTGGACCCCCAGATCTCATTACCTCAGTGTGTGACCCCCAGATCTCATACCTCAGTGTGGACCCCCTCCCCAGATCTCATACCGCAGTTAGTTGTGACCCCCCCCCCCCAGGGATCTCATACCTCAGTAGGTGACCCCCCCCCGATCTCAGACCTCAGTAGTGGACCACCCCAGGTCTCATACCTCCAGTGTGACCCCCCCCCAGATCTCATACTCGTACTGGGACCCCCCAGATCTCATCCTCGTACTGTGACCCCCAGATCCTCAACCTCAGTAGTGTGACCCCCAGATCTACCCTACCCTCAGTAGTGTGACCCCCAGATCTAATACCTCAATGTGACCCCCCAGACTCATACCTCGTACGTGACCGCCCCAGATCTCCTACCTCAGTAGTGTGACCCCACCAGATATTATACCTCAGTTAGTGTGACCCCCCCAGATCTCATACATCAGTAGTGTTTGACCCCCCCCCCCCCCCGATCTCATGCCTCATAGTGTACCACCAGATCTTCATACCTAGTAGGTGACCCCCAGATGTCTTCATACCTCAGAGTGTGACCCCCTCCCCACGATCTCATACCTCAGTATGTGGGAACACCCACCAACCCCTCCCCCCCCCCCCCCCCCCGATCTCATACCTCAGTAGTGTGACCACCCCCCGGATCTCATACCTCGTGAGTATTTTTGACCCCCCCAGCGTCTATACCTCAAGTTGTGACCCCCCCAGATCTCATACCTCAGTACTGTGCATCCCCCCCAGCATTCAGACCTCAGTATGTGACCCCCCACAGATCTCATACCCTCAGTAGTGGACCCCCAGATCTCATACCGCAGTAGGTGACCCCCTAGATTCATACCTCAGTAGGTGTGACCCCCAGATTCATCCTCTCAGTAGTGGGACACCCCCAGATCTCATACCTCAATGTGACCCCCCCCAAGATCTCATACCTCAGTTAATGTGACCCCCCAGATCTCCTACCTCAGTAGTGGACCCCCCAAGATTCTTATACTCATAGGGTGACCCCCCCAGATCTACATACCTTCAGTAGTGGACCCCCCCAGATAGTCATGCCTCAGTAGTGTGACACACCAGATCTCAACCTCATTAGTGTGAAACCCCCCCCCCCAGATTCCATACCTCAGTGTGACCCCCCCGATATCATACCTCAGTACTGGACCCCCAGATCTCATACCTCGTGTGACCCCCAGATCCCATACCTCAGTGTGTGACCCCCCAGATCTCATACCTCAGTTGGACCCCCAAGTCTCTTACCTCAGTATGTGGGAACCCCAGATCTCATAACCTCATAGTGTGACCCCCAGATCTCAGACATCAGTAGTGTGACCCCCCGATATCATACCTCAGTAGTTGTGGACCCCCAGATCTCATACCTCAGTAGTGTGACCACCTCCAGATCTCATACCTCAGTAGTGGACCCCCCCCAAGATTCATACCTCAGTGGGACCCCCCAGATCTCATACATCATAGTGTGGACCCCAGATTTCATACCTCAGTCTAGTGGACCCCCCCCCACAGACCCCTCATTCCTCAGGTAGTGTGGCCTCCCCAGATTCAAACCTCGTAGTGTGACCCCTAGATAGCATAGAGTTTCCAGTAGTGTGACCCCAGATCCATAACCTCAGTAGTGTGACCCTCACCCCAGATCTATACCTCAGTAGTGTGACCCCTAGATCGCCTCACCGCATAGCCCTGTGACCCCCCAGATCTCATAACCTCAGTAGTGTGAACCCCTAGATCTCATACCTAGTAGTGTGACACCCAGATCTCATACATCGTATGTGGACACCCAAGATCTCATACCTCAGGTATTGTGACCCCCTAGACTCATTACGCCTCAGTAGTGTTGACCCCCCCGCCAGATCTCATACCTCAGTAGTGTGACCCCCCCCCCCCCCCCCCAGATCTCAGACCTCAGTAGTGGACCCCTAGATCTCATTACCTCAGTAGTGTGACCCTGACATTTTCTGGGTTGTAACTAACCCATGAGACTACCCGCAGTCAAGGTCAACCTTCAAGTCATATTACAGGCGTACACAGTGCTTCTCTCCTTTTCGATTTACCCTTACATATGCCTACTCTGACTTTATCCCACAGATCTCCAACACCCTTAGGACCAAAAACAACTTTGGATATTGATTTACATTCCCACTTTCCCCCCCTAACTGCAACCTTTCATAGTTATTCATGTGTCCATGCGTTATCCAAGTGACATTAAATTGTATCATGTAACATTTAGCTATGCGGCCGCAGACACGGAGCGCCTCCAAGTTGTAAGTACGATACTGAGCTGTGTTTGTAACAATAATGCAGGTACAAATAGGTTTTGGCCAGGTACCACAGTTACCCACTTTATGTGCCACCTCTGGACTATAAGTCACGTGTGTCGTGAATTATGCAAAATAGGGATTGGGATTCTAGACTAAGTCTGGGATCAGAGGACCTTTGGCCATGAAAGGGCGCAGATGCCTTGGTGCTGACTTAATACCTTGAGTCACTTGTAACTTGGGGACTGGTGCACGAACATAATACAGAAGAGGGTTGCCTGCGGGGGCCTGAGAATTGAGATCGCTGGCTGTACATTGAATGCTCAGCCTTTGCCTGCTTCGATGGTGGATTCTTTCCCAGATGAATGAGTCGGCATGGCCGGAACAAGGTCCCCAAGATGTTGAACTTTCCCTAACGTTTCAGTGAAGCTGCTGAAACCGTAGGCTGCATAGAAGATAGAGAAGGATGTACATTGGATATAAAAGTCTACACACCACTCCCTTTCCTGTTATAAAATGTCAGGGTTCTGTAAGACAAGGATAAATCATTTCAGATTTTTTTCTACCTGTAATGGGACTATAAACCTGTCACAGTAACATGACAAACCAAACTCGGTAAATCTTATAGGTGGAGGGAAGAAAACAAGAATAAATTAATGTGGTTTGCAGAACCTCCTATGCACTAATACTTTGTTGAAGCACCTTTGGATTTATTACTGCAATCGTCTCTGGGAGGAGTCTATCAGCATGCCACAAGTCTTTGCATGCTATGGGGGGTCCCTCTAATCCTCCGGCAAATGTTCTGGCACGCAACCTTGTGATTTGAAACAGCGCAGGGAACACAGCAGTGGACCAAAATGGCCTTACATATGTCTACTCTACTTCAATCCCAGTCTTTCTTCAAATTAAAGTTCTACCCTATCTTCTTTAGTAATTTTCCTATCCCAGTCTACACCCCATAACTGCGACCTTTGTCATGAATGGTCTCAATATGTGACATCAATTGTCAATGTACCAATAAAACTGAATCCATTTTTGGTCATTGCATCATACTTGGAGCCGCTAGTTTTCGCCAATACCCAATATAGGAAGAGTGTCACTAGTGAGCACTTGTCATTAGAGCTTGGCGAATTTTTCGACTTTGCTGACTTGTGAGATGATGGTACAAAGCCCCTGATCATCGCCAAACTTGCTGAATACTTAGGTTTTGACTCCCTATTTGCGACTGGCAGGACCATTTATTTGCACCCCTGTTACCAATTAGAGTACTTCCTATCACGTAGATAACTAGATATACGAGTGTTGCCGCCCAGAAAACGGGGGTTAGGGGGTTAGATAGTGTGAAATACGGTCTTATGTCCCCCTTCTAAACGAGCAATTAATCATTGGGATAAATCTTTGAGACTTCTTACCCGGATGTTCGCTTTAAATATGAAAAAAAGCTATTAACAAGGGGAGCGTGAGGGTTGTTAGAGAAAGACTAGGTAAGTTTCTGGGGTGTGTGAGCTCGAATATTTGAATTGGCAATATATTCGGCGAATATCGGCCATTGAGGAATTAGAAATTTCGCAAAGATGGCGGCGGATATTTGCAATTTTGAAATTCGTGATATTCTGCATTGGGATGCCATGGCCAGGGATGCGTCGCATATGCGATTATAAAATCGCACATGTGACACATTCATTTTGAAGGTAATTTGCAAAAATATTTTCGCAATTCGCAAATATCTAATTGAATGTTAGTAGAATTATTCGCAAATTGGATTATGCCTTATGCCGCTCATCACTTAGTGATGAAGAATTGTTAGTAGCCGACTCTCAGAACAGAAGCCAAGTGGTAGTAATGTAAAATAAGTCCGGTCACCCCAAGGCCTGGCAGATCATGACGCTGCATTGTGTTCGGCCACCTAGCCTTGCGGAAAATGGCGTCAAAAAGTCGAGGCAGGAAACCCAAATTAACCGTTTGTGCCCGGCCGCCAGCTCTGAGCCGCTTCCTTCCTAATTCCAAATCAATGAGAAAGAGCGCGATAAGACATCAGAGCCTACTGAGGTTGGGAGGCCTGCAACTTCCCACTACCGTGCATCTCTCCTCGACAAAATAGCTGATCAGGTACATATTGCGGGAGCCGCTCTGGCTCTTAATACCTCTCCGATTCATGCCCTCACCCGCCTTGATGTGCTAGGTAAGAATGTCTAGGACAGGGTGGGGCAACTGAGTGATGTGGAGCGGCACAAACATTTTACGTCTATACTGACTTGTAGAACAAAATTTGTTTTAATTATATATTCCCTCATTTCATATATAATCATTTTCATGTGCATCATAAACACCATCAGCTTTTGTGTGTCCCTATTCTTTGAGGTTATGTGCTGCAATAGATATTATACAATCACCCTCGTTCGTTGGTGGGATAGTGGGAGCATAGGCCACTCACCCGTCACGATCCGAGCACCCCACCAACGTGCCAGATTGCCTTCCCCTCTGGGTTGCTGCCACACTTAGCATTGCTCAGAATCCCGCCCTACCTGGCTTCCCGCTTAAGAAGATCCTGGGAGAAGATGTGTCAGCCGGGGAACGGCAGAAAGTGATTACTATGCCCTATGCATAAACAGTTGGTTTCAGTGCCGGCAGTGGAGGGTCAAGAATGGCCCTGGGCCGCAGGTGGGCACCTGGGTGGTCTAGGAATGATGGGTCCTCATTTTTAGAAGAGAGTCTGTGACAACAGAGGGAAGGCTGGACTTCAACCTTGGGACCACAGAAATATTCCAAAATCCAACGGAAGCAATTCCGAGTTCTTACTTTTAGGGTCCTCCTCCAGTGTCAGGATAGTGATAGTTGATCAAAATTAAAAACGAAAGCCTGTACGCACATCACATACATTATGGTTTCAATCATTCACTTACCCTGTGCCACACATTGCTCATTGGGTTCTTGGAAAGGCGTTAGTGGATGGGTATAGGCAATATTCCGCTATTTGCTATATTTCACGATAATTCTACTAACATTCCTAATTCTCTATTCGGCAATATAATCGCTCAACAATTACCCTCAAAATGAATGTTCACATTCATGTGGGTATTTTTGCATTGCGAATATAAGTTTTGCTGATTCCACCATGTGATATCAGCGGAGTAATCGTCATCTCTTCTTGTGGCCTACTATGCCACTGTGTTATAGATGTATGGCTTGTTTCCAGTGCGTGGGGACCCCTCCGCTAAGCGTACACGCTTAGAGGGGCGCGGCCGGTTTTACCAACGTAAACAGAAGACTTACCTGAGTGCGGGCAGGCGGGCTGGCATAGGATTACTGCTAGGAGCCGATTGAATCGTGCCATAGGTGGGAGATGGTTTTTTCTGTCTTATCAATAGTTGCCCACGTGCGCCGGCAACTATGGGTGGGCCATATGGACGAGGCCTAACCAGTCGGTCAGAGGGGCCCCCTCAATTGGGGACCCCCCTACCCTACACTAAAATATGTATGAGACCATAGGAGCACAAGGAGCTGACTCTGGTAGTATGTTGGCGGCTTTCCTTTCCCCTAGCTGACTCTTGGTGTATGTTTGGCGGTTAAACCCAAACTGACAATTCCTTTGCAACGATTTGACTAATGACCGTCCAAACTCAAACACATCCACATGTTGCGGGCCTTCAAGAATTCTCTCTCTGGACTCTCACCACGTGCCAGTAGACTTGTCCCACTGTTAATGCTTTCAATCCCACTTCAGTTCTGGCCTACAAATCTTCTCATTACTATCACCACCATGCCCAGTCCCACCATCCCCTCTACTTTTTGTATATGCTGCTCCCCCTAACCTTCTTTGTAGGCATACATGACTTTGTTTTCACCCTCCATCCCGGTAGGGGAAATGGGGGGAAGCCTAGCTATACGGCTGTTGAACACACAACACAGCCCATGATCCGCTCCCGTAAGGGAAAGGTGCGGAATTCCAGCCACTACTTAACTACACAGACCAAGACATGAATCTACCACTAACGTCTGTGGTTTAGATTTAGGGTCAGTTGGGTTAGATATAGTAAGGAAGTAGTAGAGGCGATACCGATTAGATTTATGGTCGGATTGGTGGTTTCAGAATGACAATGATAGGGTTAGGTGGGGCTCCACGGGTAGTTTGAGGTCAGGTTGGGGTAATAGGATAGCTGTATTTTCAGCAGAATACTGGTAGCCATGCCATATGCAATTAAGTGTAAGAGTTAGCAGGTGGATTTAAAGGAAAGAAATAGAAGTAAGGTTGAGTAAAGTTAGAGTTGGGGGTTCAGTTGTGTTTAAGGGATAGAGTAAAGTTGGGGTGTAGGGTTGAGTTGCGGGGTTGGTTGTAGTTGTAAAGATAGAGACTGAGGTTGGAGTGCAGGGTTATTTTAAGTTGGTCGGTACGGTTTTCTAAATATTAAAGGATAGAGGTAATGTTGGGGTTTGGGTTGGCTAAGACATAGGAGGATAGAGGGAAGGTTGGGTCAGGCGAGTGTGGGGGTTGGGTCATGGCTAACGGCTAGAGATAGAGGTTAAGGTTGGAGGTAGTTGGTCGAGTAAAGAATGTTTGGTTGGGGTTAGTGTTAGGGGGTGGTGAGCTAAAGGATAGAGGGTGATAATAGGGTAAGAGTTGGGGGGTTGGTTGGACTTAAGCATATAAATAGAAGTAGGTTGGATTTGCTTCAGGCTTAAAGTTGGGGGTTTGTTGTGGCTTAAGGTAGGCCTGAGAGATGGTTACGGTTGATCTGGTACAGCGGTAAGAGTTGGGGTTCCATGTGATTGAGGTAAAGAGGGTGGGTGTAGGGTTAGAGTTGGGGGTTTATGGTCAGGGACAGTTAAATAAGAGGATAGAGGTAAATTGTGGGGGTTTGAGCAAGGCTAAAGAATAGAATTATTATGGGCTTGGGGTTAGTGCTGAGGTTTCGGTGATGCTAAAGGATAGGGGTTTTAGGGTTTTGAAAGTTTGGGGGTTTTGGGTCAGGGGAAATAGATAGACGGCAATATTGGAGTTTAGTTTAGTTTACGATTTAGTGGGTGATTAATGGAAAGAAATAGAAGTAAGGTTGGGTCAGGGTTAAAGTTGGGGTTTGGTTGTGGCTAAAAGGAGGAGAAAAGAGTGACGGTTGAGGTACAGATTAAAGGGTTGGGGTTCCATTGAGATAAGGCATAGAGTAAGTTGAGTACAGGGTTTAGTGAGGTTGGCGTTTACGGTAAGAGTTGGGGGTTAATCAGGCCTTAAGTATAGAAATAAAGTCGAGGTGTTAATGATTATTAGTTGGGGGTTGGTCAGGCTGAAGGATAGGAGCTGGGGATGTAGTTAGGTTGTGATAGAGATAGAGGTAAGGTGGTGGTTCAGGGTTAGCGTCTGGGGTCCCGGGTGAGATTTTAGGGACTAGAGGTTGGTTGTTAAGGGGTGTGTTTGGGTTTTCACATGGCTATAGGATAGAGATAAAGGGCCAAGTTGGGGGCTTGAGGGTTAGCTTTGGGGGTTGGTTGGACAAATGGATAGAGGTGAGGTTGGGGTTCAGTTTATGTGGTGGGGTTTGGGCGTTGGCTTAAAGGAGAGATGATATGACGGTTAAGGTCGAGGGTTACGGGTTAGAGTTATGGGTTCGGTTGAGATTGAGGGCATAGAACTGAATGTGGGTAAGTGATCCACATGACCGGTAGAAGTCCCATACCGGTAGTTAGAAGTAAGGTCAGATTAGTCGGATTAGGAGTTTCATGTTAATCGATAGCAGTAGAGGTAAGCTCTGGTTTAGATTTTGTAGGGAGGATAGCGTTGGGGTTTAGGCATGAGATTAGAGTGAGGTCCCAAGTTAGCCTCACTCCTGAGCAGCTATGACGAATGTTTACATGACTGACAAAATCTCCCACCCACCCGCGCAGCGCCAGGATGATTACAGCCATGACCCACCAACTGGTCAACTAACATTGATTGCTGCTTAGGCCCCACCAAACAGGCGGGGGGTGTAGTGCCACCTGGCTAATGTGAGATACATGACCGGTATGACCAAGAATTCAATATTTCGCTTTTTATAAGGCTTGTGATTTATGTGGATGGGTTAAGAGTTCCAATCTTATGCCTGACGCCAGGGTGAAGACTTTACAACCACTCTATAAAAAGTAGACCAGAGGCCGCGTGCTGGGGACACAGCCTGGATGAGAGGTGACCTACTGGTTACAAAAGTTGGGAACTTCGAAGTTGATGTGGTAGGACCTTATCACCACGACTTCTTGCATGTATTCCTTCCCTCATCTGCCCAGGACAGGAGACGTCACAGGAAGGCCCGTTAGATTCATGGAGAATAGTATTCCCCAGTACCACTTCTGAAGAGTCACAGCTTCTTTGATGATCATATCCGTGGTAGTCAACCCTCCCAGCCACGTCAACATGGTACATCATCGATAAATGTGCTTCATGCTGACAAAGCAGTTGGATGTTTATTAAAAGGGGAGGCTAATCGTTGTTGATTGTTATCCGCACCTTAAAGCCACCGTTTTACTTTATATTGACATAACACACCAGGCTTCTCTCGTGCTGCCCCTAGACCTTGGTATAGAAGGACATCCCACAGATTGTTCACTCATTAGCTATGTGCTTGGCTTACAGTTTTTGTCATTGGATCGTTGTTTTGGACGACCAAGAAAGAACCCTTTTTTAGAAAGACCTGTTCTATGGATAGGGGGGGGCATGGGTAAGCGCGTGCGCTGCCCACTGTGTTCTCCCCCATAGATTTTAAAGGGCGTCAGACAGGACATAACGGTTTAGTAGATCCAGCGCATGGTATCAAAAAAAACCAACGACACCTGTGTAAACTGATATTAACCAAGACAATCGCAACAGATCACACAGATAGTTATATAAAGACCTTTAGCCTTATCTTCCTAAGCCGGGTGTCAGCACCAGCTGTGTCCCCTGGAGGGATGCGGCTCCCTCGGGGTCCCAGCGGTGGGATAGTGGGGTCCCCGGCAGGCACAGCATCTCCCAATGTGTTTACTGAAGTGTAGGCGGTTGGGGAACCGATCTGCTATGGTTCGGTACCCGGGTTGGCTGCTACCCGTGCCTCTTGCACGCAGCCGGCGTCTGCAGAGGCAGAGCAAGGGCGCCCGCCGTTTGTAGCGCGTCCTGCGCATGCGCGGGCCGGCGCTCCTAGTGGGCCTGCCTGCGCACAAAAGTGCACAGATTTAAAGGAACATACCCTCCCTTATGGCAGTCACTTCCTGAGAGGGGAGGGTGATTAATCATGTGGTGGTCATAAATACTTCAGACAGCCACCAAGCAAAGTGTGTTGTATGCAGTTAAAATGTTAACCTTGAGTTAGAGTATTTCCCCCGACCCTCATTCTGATCGACCTCCCGTGTACCGACACCCTGGCTTGTTATACTAGGTTTTCACGACTCCCTCTGGAATCCCCGACACTAGCTCGTTTAACGGTTAACATCTTGATTGCTGCCCGCCCGGACCATTCGCTGTCTGCATTTTCTATTCTGACTTCTCCTACCTTGTGACCTCGGAATGGACCTGATACTCTCTCTAGTTCTTGAGACCTCTACATTGGGCAGATTCCACTGTCTCATCACACGGAGTGTGCTGACCATTTAGGGAGACTTGTCTACCTGAGCGAAAACACCGGTGTGCCCCTCTGGGACATCGGCCATCTCCCATAGGTGGGTATGGTAGAAGGACAAGTTCCACGAGACGAGACTCCACTCCCTCTGTGGGTCGGTTCCCATTATACCATCAACAACCCCGTGGACGAGGCTAAAGCCGGCGGCAGATGAAAAGAATATTTAAGTCGTTCATTTCAGATCAGCGGGGGGGTGACTAATGAGTGTTATTTAAAAATAAACAATAATGATAGACCCCACCTTCATGCAAGAAATATGTCCCACCCATGAGGAATACAAGTAAACAGAGGGCTCCTTAGTCTTTTGACGTTTGTTGGGCAATTGTTCCTTTACATGGATCAACACTTTTTCATCTATCGGGGCACACTCTCCTTTAACCTTCCCTAAGGGGCAGTCAGCTCCTACCTTACCCAATGACGCCGCGATGTGGGTGGGAAATATGATGACCCCCCATTAACAATGGAGGTTGTGGTGACGGGCCCACCCCCATCACCAGAGGATGGCGGGAGGAGTGGGTCCTGACCTTGGATAATGCTACGGCATACAAGTAGAGAATAAACTGCAGCTTTCAGGGGGTTAGCTTATATAGGGTTGTTACTGAACTTGCTCCATTTGGTTGGGATGAATCCAAACCCAGCGAACTGGGTACGTCCAGCCTCACCTCTCAGGTAGATTAAGCTACAACATGTCCACAATTGTTTGCTTGTAAAGCTAAAAAAATTAGTTTCTTCTATTGAGGGTCTGGGCGTGGCATAGAGGCTATCCATACAGTGCATCAAATATTGGGATTAGAATAGGCTTGTACAATTGCAACAAATTGGCTTGTCAGTCTATCTAAAGGTCATCCCATACGCACAGCGATTGCTGCGGATTTCCAGGGAGACCTGACCGTGCCCTGCAGTTGGTCTATGAGCGGAACGGCGAGCACCTCCTTGGGATGGATCGGCCGAGAATTTACGGACATGCTAGAATCACCATGTGATCCGACATGCAGAGGATGCTGGCCGATCAGTCCAGGTGGGCGCACACAATTTGCGGCAGGATTTGAGTAGTGACGTGCGGTGATACGCGCACGGGTGGTTGATTGGCTGAAAAATCGGCCTGTGTAAGCAACCTTTACATTGATCTAGCGCTTACCACACAATGTGAGCCATTACCAAACCAATCCTTTCCAATGCCCAAAGGCAAATTGAACATATAAAAAAATTGGGATAACTATAGGGGGAGTTAAAAGAGTTAAAACCCGGCAACTGCCACAAATAAAAAAATATATTTTAGAAATACCCCCCCCCAAGTCTTTTTTTATGTAAAATTTCATTAATGATGACATAGTTAAAATTAAAAAGAATATATAGGGGTCGTATTGCGTTTTGAAAACCTGCACAGACGCTAATTAAATAAATAATACTATACTAAATAAAACACGAATACTTTGATAATTAAAAAAGATCCGTTTATACCTTTTTATATGAATAATTCCATAAATGATTTATATAAAAATGTAATAAGGGTCGTTATTGATGGTTTGAAAAGTTTTGAACTGTCAATGAGCCGCTAATGAAATAAAAAATGAAAAAAAAAAACATACAAATTAAAAAATCCCCCCCCCAAACCTTTGATATGTTAATAAATAAATGATTGTTATATACTATAAAGATAATGATATATATTATATATATAGAGAGAGAGAGAGAGAGCGAGAGAGAGAATCTAATATAGAGAACAGATAGAGTTTGAAATTTGCAATAGGCGCTAATGAAATAAAGGCAAATGCGTATTTGACCACATATCCTCTTTATGCATGTTGGTCTTACTCCAAGGCAGTATGGGCTGGAAAGCCTACTACCAATTAAGCAATTAGGTGATGTTGCATCTCGTTGTAATGAGAAAGGGGGGTGTGGTCATGACTCAACACCCTATATTAGGTGTGCATAATATTAGGCAACTTTCCTTCCTTGGCAAAATGGGTCAAAAGAAGGACTTGACACAGGCTTAGGAAAAGTCAAAAATAGTTGAGATATCGTGCAGAGGGGATGCAGCACTCTCAAATTGCCAAAGCTTCTGAAGCGTGATCATCGAACAATCAAGCGTTGTCTTCAAAAAGTCAACAGGGTCGAAGAAGTCGGGTGGAACAACAAAGGCGCAAAAGAACTGCCATGAACTGAGAAAAGTCCCAAGAGGCAGCTGACAGATGCCAATTGCCACCAGTTTGGCCAATTTCAGAGCTGCAACACCTGGAGTGCCCCCAAAAAAGCACAAGTGTCAATCCTCAGAGGACAGAAAGGAACGGAAAGAGACCACCCACTGAACCAGACACACAAGCTGAACACGTTCAAGGACTGGCCAAGAAATATCTCAAGACTGATTTTTCTAAGGTTTTATGACTGATGAAATGGAGTGAGTCTTGATGGGCCAGATGGACTGGACACGTGGCTGGATTGGTAAAGTGGCAGTAGAGCTCCAGTCGCTCAGGACGCCACGCCGAAGGTGGATCGGGTGCGTATACTTTTGGGCTGGTTATCCACCAAAGATGAGCTTTTTTTTGGGGCCTTTTCGGGTTTGAGGATGGAGTCAAGTCCAACTCCCAGTCCTACTGTCAGTTTTTTGGAAGACACCTTCTTCAAGCAGTGTACAGGAAGAAGTCTGCATCCTTCAAGACAAAACTTGATTTTTTCCTTGCGACAATGCTCCATCACACGTGTCCCAAGTATCCCACAGTCCTGGCTGCAAGAAAGGGTTATAAAAGAAGAAAAATTATTGACATGGCCCTCCTTGTTCACCTGTCTGAACCCCATTGAGCACCTGTGGTCCCATCATTCAAATTTGTGTGATTTACAAGGAGGGAAAAACAGTCCTACACCTCTCTGAACAGTTTCTTGGAGGCTGTGTGGTTGCTGCTGCACGCAATGTTGATGTGTTGAACAGATCAAAACACTGACAGAATCCCATGGATGGCAGGCTTTGGTGTCTCTTGCAAGGAAAGGTCGGCTATATTGGTCACCTGATTTTTTTGTTTTGTTTTTTCAGAAATGTATATTTGTGAATGTTGAGATGTTATATTGGTTTCACTGGTAAAAACAATTGAATAAATGAAATGGGTAAATTGAATAATTGAAATGGGTATAAATTTGTTTTTTGTTAAGTTGCCTAATAATTATGCACAGTAATAGTCACCTGCACACACAGATATCCCCCTAAAATAGCTAAAACTAAAAACAAACTAAAAACTACTTTCAAAAATATTCAGCTTTGATATTGATGAGTTTTTTGGGTTCATTGAGAACATGGTTGTTGTTCAATAATAAAATTATTCCTCAAAAATACCACTTGCCTAATAATTCTGCACTCCCTGTAAAATACCTCCCAAACCTTTTATATGTAATAATTAAAAAAAGCACATGCCCGACATTTACACAGTAAATAGACTGAAAATACAATTAAAATACAACTAAATACAACACAATTAAAAATACATCCACAAAATTTTATATGTAATATTTAAAGCTATTACATATAAGAATAAAATAAATCTTGGGGTCGTGTTGACATTTTAAAACCCAGCAATCAGAGCGGTGCCAAAACCCCAGAAATGCTGCAGTGATGAAGACAATCGCTGCAGCTTTCCAGGGAGGCATCCGGTGGACCCGATGCCGGCTTACCCTGCGGTTGGGGCGACCCTGAACGGCGAATGAACAGGGTTCGTCTCAACCGCTAGGGAGGTTAAAATACCCCCCACCCCAAACCTTTTATATGTAATAAATAAATCATAACACATAAAAATAGAATGAGTAAAAGGAGAAGTATTGAGCTGAAATTTTAGATTTCCAAATATTTAGCTCTAACATCGCCATTTTGCGAATGTTTGCAAATATATCATCGGATATCCGCCACGATCGTGTTTTTTTGCGATTTATTTAAAGTTTTTGCGATCCCATTTATTGCAATATATATATATATATATATATATATATATATAATCGCGATACAATTTTTTTTTGACGGAAATGACTAATTCTTCCAGTTGAATATCCAAGCTCCATTGACTTGCATGCATTGCAATTCTTTAGATCGCGATCCATGTCCACAAATGCGGACATTCGAGCTTACGAATATCGAATATCATTGCGGGTATTCGCAAAATTAGGCGAATTTGAATATCGCCTAGTCGCTCATCACTAAAAAGGAGTCTTATTGACATTTTAAAAGTTTTGAAACCAATAACCGCTTATGAAATAACATTTTTTAAAAGATACACGAAAAAAAATCTCACCTAAAGCTTTTATATGTAATAAAAAAAAAATGATATATAAAAAAACATATAAAAATAGAATGACTAAAAGGGTCATATTAATGTTTTGAAACCCAGTTACACCCGCTAATGAAATAAAAAAATGATGGGGGAAAGAAAGAATCCTGGAAATCACATTGTCTGATCTGTAAAGGATTACAGATTACAGGATTGCAAATGATGGTGGAAATAAGTATTTAATCCCTATGAAAAGTTCATGTTGTACTTTGTTATGTCCCCTTTGTTGGCAATGACAGAGGTCAGGCGTTCTCTGGAAGTCTCACAAGGTTGTCACACACTGTCGCTGGTATTCAGCCCATTCCTCCATGCAGATCTCGTCTAAAGTGGTGATGGTTTGGGGTTGTCGCTGGGCAGCACGGATTTTCATCTCCCTCCAAAGGTTTTCTATGGGGATGAGATCTGGAGAACTCCAGGACCTTGAAATGCTTTTCACGAAGCCACTCCTTCATTGCCCGGGCGGTGTGTTTGGGATCATTGTCATGCTGAAAGACCCAGCCACGTTTCATCTTCAATGCCCTTGCTGATGGAAGGAGGTTTTCACTCAAATCTCATGATAGATGGCCCCATCCATTCTTTCCTTTACACGGATCATTTGTTCTGGTCCATTTGCAAAACAGCCCCAAAGCATAATGTTTCCACCCTCATGCTTCACAGTAGGTATGGTGCTCTTTGGATGCAACTCAGCATTCTTTCTCGTCCAAACAGGGCAAGTTGAGTTTTCTACTTCGGTTTCATTTGACCATATGACATAACTACCAATCCTCTTCTGGATCATCCAAATTCTCTGGATTCTTATCACCGGTCATGTGATCATTGTGACCCCACGGGGTGAGATCCTGCGTGGAGCCCCAGATGGAGGGAGATATCAGCGGTCATGTGATCATTGTGACCCCACGGGGTGAAATTCTGCGTGGAGCCTCAGATGGAGGGAGATATTAGAGTCTTGTATGTCTATTTTTCTAATTATCGATCCCACAGGTGATTTCTTCACAGCGACAGTGTGTGACAGCCTTGTGAGACTTCCAGAAAACATCTGACCTCTGTCATTGCCAACAAAGGGGACATAACAAAGTATGACATGAACTTTTCAAGGATCAAATACTTAGAAAGATGAGACAATGTGATTTCCTGGATTCTTTCCCCCCATTCTGTCTTTCTTAGTTGAGGTGACCTATGATGGAGATCACACGCCTCTCTCATCTGTAGAAGAGGGAGAACACGCACCATTGGTGGGGGACTTAATACTTTTTTGTCTCACTGTTTATAAAAAACATGTTGCATTGTTGATCCCGCCACAAGCCAGGAGCGCCCACTACAAGAATGATCACATTTTACAAACTAGCTGCATATGAAATAAAGATGGCGACGTGACCTCCGCATGCAGCTCCTGTCATGTGAGTCCCCCAGACGACCATCACGTGGGACAGCTGCTGCCCCCCCCCCCC
>CM070042.1:29896057-29914388 GCA_036250615.1 Ptychadena robeensis
AAGGGGTGCACCTGCTGGCATTACAGTCTGATAGATCTGGCATGGGGGAGGGCATGTTGGCATTCAGTCTGATAGACCGGGATAGGGGGGCATGTTGGTAAAAAAATCTGGTAGGCCTGGGAAAGGGGGGCATGCTAGCATTAAAGTCTGGTAGCCAGCAGGAAAAGTAGGGGGGGGGGCATGCTGGCATAAAGTCTGGTAGGACAGGAAAAGTAGGGGGGGGGCATAGTTGGCATAGTGTCTGGCTTGCATGGAAGGGGGGGGCCAACCCTTACAACTCCAAACCATACCAGACCCCCTTAAAGACCCAGCCTGGCAAAGGTTCCTCCTCCAAGCAAAACCAGGCCCTTTGGGAAACCTGACCGGCCAGACAAGAGGGAGGTGATGAGCATGCACCCCTCCACTCCGTCAAGTATAGGAAGGCCCAATGCCAAACCTCCACAAGGGGGCCTCTCACCCACAACCTAACTCCATATTGTCTGCAAGTGGGGGCAGTTTTTAGAATACCAGTGTGAACCTAGTCTACAATACGTCTAGGAACAAATTAGGTCTCCAATGGAAGCATGACAAGGGGCCTAACAAGGGGGTCTTATGCTTTGTATTATCAAGTGGGAAAGACAGATGGGTTGGTCCAGCCTTTCAGTCTTGAAATGAACAAGGGGCAGCAACACCAGTGCATTCTCCAGCAATCTTGAGAGGAACCCGCCAATGAAAAATGAAAACCGGCTAAACAGGAAATGAGCTGTGTGCCAAGAATCAGCTTCCCCCAACTAAACCAACTTTTACTGTGAAGATGAAATTTTTTCTTTTCATGCCTTTTGTTGTAGAAAACCATTTCCCACAAACACATAAATCTATATTTGTCTATTTTCAGCCGCCCTAACAAGTGAAAGCATGCTGTACTCACATGGACTGACGTCTCTGTAGCGGTTGCGGACCTTGTTTTCGGGCAGTCTCGCCACTTTGCACGGGAAATCGCTGGCTTCATGTCGGATTTCCTGCAAGACAGAAGGACGGGAAGCTGTTAAAGTCCCCGGTGGGGTTAGGTACTGATGATAAAATGATTGGACGCCCCCCCCCCCCCCCCCCCCCCCCCCCCCCCCCCCCCCCCCCCCCCCGACCTCCTATCTGCTTTTCTTTGGCAGCGAGGTCTTTGCTGGTTTTGGCACGGTGCGATCGGAAAAGAAAATGACACTTACACAGGAACTATTGGGGGTGACATTAGATATTCCAGACAAGGAAGAGATGCTTATCAGAGGATCTACGGGAAACATTGATGACTTACTGAATGTATCGTCCCGGATTTAAGACAAAGGCGCCAAAACTGAGAATTACATTTAGGCAGTATGTCAGCCAGTTGACCACCCAACAAATCTTTAGCTTCCTCAATTCCCCATGTATCTAACTGCACCAGTTGGGCCACAAGAGGCATAGAGATAGCTTTGAAGGGGCTGGTATATATCAGCAGCAAACGCTCTCCATCAGATCAAGTAAAATGGAACTGCAAAGGAGAATGGGAGCAAGCCGCTGACAATGTAATGGGCTTCCTTAGTGGTCAACTTTCCATTTGGTTTGCCGAAATGCTGCCGCACAAAATGCGTCCCTTTGATCCTACTAAACATTGAGTGTGACTCTAAGGAGAAACTTCCCTGCTAGTGTCCCTACAGGAAAGTGATGTCAACCATGACCAGGAAGTGACGTCAACCATAACCAGGACATGACATCATCCTGGTTTCCACATGGGTGGAGTGACATTGACACATGGCAACTCCTGTCCCTGTAGGTATTCCTGTATTTTTGGACTATAAGGTGCACTATTTCCCAAAATCAATGAGAAAACAACTGTGTGTCTTATGGTCTGAATAAGTAAAATTAATAAATATATATACACACACACACACACACACACACACACACACACACACACAAAGGTCCTGATTTAACTCACAGGTGCATGCAGCTCATCCCATTGGTTTATAAATATATATATACATATACACACACAAAGATCGTGGGAGAAATAGCGCAGCATCAAAAGTCATGTCAAAAGGTCACTGCCAAGAGGTAGCTGTATTGGAACCAGCAGCACCCATTCCCTAAACACACTAAAGCTAGCCATACACGTGTCGGATTCCATGTCCGATCGATTCATCATCCGATCGATTCCGGCGATTCTGCCGGGAATCGCAGGTGTGATCAATCGGCCAATTCAGAGTATCCATCGCAGCATACCACCTTGTCCAACGGATTCCGGGACGGATCTGTGTCCGATTGTCCACCTCACAACTGGCAACTGGACAGAATCGCATGAGAAAGACCAACATGTTGGTTCTCCGTCGGATCCGATTCTGAGCCCCTGATCAATCGGACGTGATCGATCGGACCAGGTGGGCTGCATGCGATTCCGGCACGATCGTTTGGCGTGCACGTGCCCGGAATCGATCGTGCCGGAATCCGGTGCGAATCCGACACGTGTATGGGGGCCTTAAGAGACACATTATACGATCTGGCACCAACAATTTACCCACGAGCAGCTATTTACATATGGGTCGAGAGATCAGTCTGTGTCACATTATTATTTCACAGCAATGCAGAATGTAAATACACAACTCATGCCGTCAAAATAACAAACTACGGCTGGTGTGACCACGCGATCACTACCCCACGCTATGCCAGCATTGTACCTCCATTTTTTGTGAGTTCATCATTTTATCTTTTCCTTTGATGCACTAGGTCAGTGGTGGTCAACTGAGTTGATATGGAGAGCCACAAGTGCGGCCCTCTGTATCACTTAAGGGCCACACATAACATTGATCCAGACCTTCCCCTATCGACATATCTCAGCAGGTGGTGGTCCAAAACCCGACAAGCAGTCAAAACCAGACAGCACCCACTCCCCCTCCTGCCCCTGGGTGCAGCGCTCATATGTAGACTTGTTTTCCCCGATCAACATTCACAAGTTTGCTGATGTAGGAGCCAAAGCTGATTAGGAAAGCTAGGTCAGCGTGTGACCACTTCACAGGTGAGTAGCTATGCCCTATGTATTAACAGTTTTGGGGGCCACATGTGGAGGACCAAGGGGGCCGCCGAACAATGTCCAAAGGGCTGCAGGTTGGGGACCAAAGCACTAGGTTGTGCACCTCTTATGCGGTCTTTCATAGGGAGCCCACATTCCCGCTTTTTATATATAGAAATGCAGACCTCCATGAAACTTCATCACCCACCCCTCATACTGACTCATCATACCCTATGAGTCTTACCCGGTTCCATACACCACCCAATGGCCTTTCTGCCCACTCACTCCTAATGTGTGATCACGCAACTATTTATTAATTTTTTTTCTATTACCTTTATTCCCACATGAAAGGTTTGCTAGTGATTGACAACCTCTGAAAACTGTTGCACCAGGGGGTTCATTATAATGTAATATATATATATAGCAGACCCGGGGATAGGTTTGGTGATTGACACTTTTCTTTCTAATAAAAGCCCCAATTATAGGATAGACAACATTAGAGACAGACTTGAGGCTTGGAAAGAGTTAAGCCGTCAAGTTAAGGATGTTTGCGGAAATAAAGGCAAGCTTCTTCTCGTGCGTCATTAATGCAAATTGTGACCTGTAAGGGAAGCATGTCGAAGAAGGATGAGGCCAAAGCAGGAAAATTGGGCAGACCGCAGATAGTGTGCAAAGTGCGATGTCAGCAGCCGCCCACCCTGGAATGCTGGGTATGCTCTATGACACAGGACTGCCATGTAAGTGGGCATAGCTTGTGTATTATAGAGGCGCTGCGGGCTGGACAATACAACAGAAGGTCTCTATAGCTTCTGACTGATGGACAAGCTCAAACATCTAAATATAAATTCTTTCTTTAACTTCAAAAGCTGGGAGGAGCTGCTAATGAGCAAATTTATGAACACATACCCCAGTGGTTCCCAAACTTTTTCTATTTAGTAACATTGTCGCGCGCCCCCTGCCTATTCATACACATGTTAAGAGTGAGACTAATAATGCTGTCTGTGCTCTGACCTAATGAATCTGTGCAGGGACCATGCAATGGGGCCACAGAATAGGCTATGGGCCCAGCAGTGATTGGTCCAGTGCAGTCCCATGACCTCCACTGCGCCATCAGTCTTCCACCATGCTCTGCTTAGTAGGTCGTAATTTTGGGCAATTTTTTACTACAAGAGAGCATATTGACTGCATCTATCTATTTTATTAGTGCAATGGGGCAGAGATGTGCCCGGCCACTTTTAGCAGAGTTTGTACTGTATTTTGCAGACTATAAGACGCACTATTCCCCCGTTAAATTCAAATCAGAAGTAATTGCGGGTCTTATGATTTGAAATATGTAGAAAAAAAACCATATATATATATATAAATATATATATATTTTTAAGCCCAAACATCTTGGGAGCAATAGCTCTGCATCCCAGGAGACTGGAATTTGTTCCAATCCCTCCAGCCAACTAAAGTCCCCCATACACCTTACAATTTTTCTATACAATTTCTGTACAACTTTTCTTTTACTAAAACCATGTAATATGAGAACCTCTCTAAACCTTCCAATCACTATGTATTGTAGCAGGAAGGCCACTATACTAAATAGTTGTTGGAAGATCTAATGGAAATTGTATGGAGCGATCTTAAGGTGTATGGGGGGCTTTAGCTGTATTATGACCAGCAGTACCCATTCTCTGAACACACTGACCAACTTATGGAGGGACACATTTTACAACCTGGCACTAACGACTTACCCTGAAATGCAGAATGTGAATAAGCAACTCGGCAAAAGAGCCTCAACTCAGATGAGGGGGGGACACCTCTTATATAAGTAGCTGTGTGAATTGAGGCTATTTAGATAGCATGAGTTGTGTATCTATATTAACATTCTACAGTACAATGGAAAAAAAAAATATGCGACACAGATCTATCTCTCCTCCCATATGTAAAAAGCTGCTCATGGGTAAGTTGTCAGTGATAGATTGTAAAACGTGTCTCTACATAAGTTGGTCAGTGTGTTTATGGAATGGGCACTGCTAGTGTACAGACACATGCTCTAGTTTCAGACCTAAAATAAGCAGGGCTGTGGAGTCAGAGTCGAGGAGTCGGAGACATTTTTGGGTACCTGGAGTCGGAGTCTGCAAAAAATGGACCGACTCCGACTGTTTTTTTACTTTAAATGTCAATTAACAAACAGTCATAAACAAGAATATTAACAAACCGTTTGCTATAATAAATGCATGCCGTGCATAACATTACAGCACCCACTGTGACCCTATCCTAAATGCCCCCACACACATTCAGAGTGGGGGCCGACAGATCAGCTCAGATGAGCTCCACACTGCAGCGTGATGACGTCATCACTCTGCTCTCCAGAGCTGACAGCATCGGCCGACACCCTTTGTGTGCTGGCCGTTAGTGGAGACCGGCGTCTTCATTGAAGCTGACACTAACGGCATCGGCCAGAGATGATCAGACATGTCCGTCCTCTGGCCGGCTGAGCTGTGGGGCGTCAGCGATCTGTCACCCCATGTGGGCACCCCCGATCAGCGAGTGTGCACGCCCATCGGTTAGCAGCAATATCAGCCACCGCTTGGTGTGTGTATTTATTAATGTAAGCCTTAACTCTCACTGATAATGAAGTAAATGTGTGTTGCCTAGTTGACTAGAGACGCTTGTATAAGGGAAGGGAACGGACTGCCAATAGTTCAAGACTGAAGCTGTAAAGCATTTGGAAAACCGCTGTCATTCAGCTGAGGCGACAAATACTTAGATTGTTAGCTTCAACTTTACACATGACTCTGGGATTCAAGGGAAATCATAAATCATGTTTGAAGTGCCCCTTCATTCTGCCTCTTCTTGAAGCCTTCCACTGCCCTATCTTCAGTAGAAGATCAAAACACTAAAGCTTGGCACACACGGGGAAGATTTGAGTACAATCAATTAACTTGCGCACTCACGGTGATTGATTGTACTCTAATCTGTTTACAAACCTACTTGTGTGTGCCTTCCTTCGGGCGGGATCAATAGAACCGGCTAAAAGGAACTTGATTGAACAGGGTTCCAACATGTTGAAAAGACCCCGTTCAATCTCCAATACTTTGTATGGAGACGTGAGTCTTCATGGAAAGTATTGTAACAGCTGCGGCTCCTGCCTCCTCCACAGCCGTCGGCTGTCAGTGTGAAGGGGGCGGAGCCAGCACTCCTCACTCGGAAGCTGTGTGAGTGAGGCAGCTGTATGAAACAGGCTGCTTCTCCCAAGCTTGTGGGGTACTAGCAAAAAAGACAGGGAAATCTCCCCAGTAGGCAAATACTGGGGCAAGGGGACTTTAACGGCTTCACAAAGGGTATATCATTCAAAAATAAGAAAAAGGTTATAATCTTTAATATAGGCAGTGTTCTCCCCAGAGCAGATTGGCCGGGCGGCCCGCCCGGGAGATTTTAGTCCCCGCCCGGCACACAAGTCCTCCGCGGCGAGCAGCCTGACAGACGGCGCCTCCTACCGGAGCCGTGGGCCGGAGTCTTTCAGTGGCTGCGGCGCGCTCCTGAAGAATGGGGAGGCGCCGCCTGTCAGAGGAGTTGTGTGCTGCCGCTGTCCGTAATAGCCAACCCGACGTACGTTTCGTCGATAGACTTCCTCAGGGGATAGAGGCTGGGTTGGATGGTTGCAAGATTATATACTACTTTCGTAGATAAAAAACCACATGGAGTGGTTTGCCAGCTTTGCACAAAAAACAAACGCTAAACCTCTCACTGCTTTGCTGGGAGTCTCTCCACGACCGGAGAGCAATCCCACGGGTGCCGCTACCGGACATCTGCACAAATTTACGGTGTTAAATATATTGTATGTAGCATCAATGATCAGTAGAGAGGGCTATAACCACCTAGTAAGTGGGCAGGGTTGCGACATGTCTCGGCGCGTATTGTCAATGACACAGTGCAGGAGGATCACTTACTTGATGCTTGATGCTACCGTACAATATATTTAACCCTTAAATTTGGCTGTCGCGGCGGCGGCCCTTGGATTCCCTCTCCCGTTCTGGATGAGACTCCCTGGCAGTGAGCTGTATGCTTTTTGCTGCAACACCTACCCAGGTGTTTTTTATCTAGTGTATTATACATCCTTGCCTGAACATCCAACCAGCCTCTTATCCCCTGAGGAGTCTATCGACGAAACGTAACGTCGGTGTTGGCTAATTCCACCGATCTGGATGGTTCATACTCCTCATACATCCTTGAGTAACCAGCTCTACTAAGACCTGGCTGTTCGGCATGTGTGGTTTGAATGATACTTATTTTGTTTTAAGGTTTGTCTGGGGAGTCTGCGTACAACCTATTTTGTACCTTTTTGTCATTATTGTTTTGTGTAATAAGGTACACCCACATCTAGTATCTGGGTGCCTATATTAAAGATTATAACCTTTTTCTTATTTTTGAATGATATACCCTTTGTGAAGCCGTTAAAGTCCCCTTACCCCAGTATTTGCCTACTGGGGAGATTTCCCTGTCTTTTTTGCTAGTTGTATTTTGGGATGTTGGCTTCCTAAAATGTGAGAGAGCCCCCTTTGTTTGCAAGCTTGTGGCGTGTTGTAAATCACACACTGCAAGCTGGGGAGAAGGGGTCCCCATTGAACAAGAATTGATGTGCCCATGTGGTGCACATAGATTTCCGTTCAATTGATCCCCGATCAATGACAGCGTGGTGCCTAGCTTAAGGAAAAAGCAGCAGCATCTTCTGCCTAACTCCCTTTCTCTGCTTTAATTGTCCAAATAATAACAAGTCCAGTGTTGGATTCCTGGCCAGTAGTTCTGTGGTTAATGTATGATGCCTTCCTTTCCTTCAATGGATGGATACAAAACATTAGCATATTAAATACAGAGGAGTTGGAGTCGAGGAGTCGGAAGAATCAGAAACTGAGGAGTCGCAGTCGGGAAATTTTTCGACCAACTCCACAGCCCTGAAAATAAGACCTCCCAGAACAAAGACTTGTCTCCTAGCACTGACCTTTTGGCTTGGTTGGAGGAATATAAATCAAATACTGCAAGGCCCAGCCTTGCCTACTTTGCTAGAACATGCAGTATATTCCCTTAAACTCCTTGGCGTTATGCCTGAACCCAGTATGTGCACCGTTTGTTCTTAAACCAAACTGCCCGTGCCAGGATCAGACAATAACTCCAGTGTTGTGTGAGCCTGCAGTGATTCTGCATTGCTGCAGGGTTTGTCGATCCCTTCCGGCACTGCGTCTTTGGTGTCATTGCCACCATAGACTTAATGTTAATGGAGGATGCAGAACTTTTCCCAGCCCACATCGTACAGTGTACGGCGGGGTTTGTCGATGGAAAAAGTGGCGCAGGACTACTGTAATGCCAGGGAAGTGCCAAAACTATAGGGTGCATCTTATGGTCTGATACATCTTATGTGCGGGGAGGGGGGGGGGGATATGATAACTGTTGTGGATCATATGCCCCCAGTCATATAGCCCTTGTATTCTGCTAGTAAGTATGACATATAGCATTGCAGCTTTCTGTCTTTATTATAACACGGCTGCCAACAATGGCGGTGTGTGGACGTGGCACATTCGCGGAGGATTGACAGGTTGGACTGACAGTCATGCGTAATGCACCATCATCAGGAGACAAACATCTGAAAGAAAACTTTTTGTTTAGTCCCAAAACCTGAAATAAAAGGTCTAATTCCAGGAGCTGCTGGGGGAGCGCAGCAAGTTCCAGCATGTATGTGTAGGCCGGTCATCATCAGACAGCAAGGAATGTGGCAAACATCCCAAAAATCTTCCATTAAGTACCAGGCTATGAAGGGTTTTCATTTCCAGTACTCGTGACGTCAAATAAGGAGGAAACGGTGTTAATGATTAACTATTTTACCCGAAATTTTTTTTTCCAATCCATTAAGTTTGTATTCCTCCTGGGGGGGGGGGGGGGGCATGACAATGCAAAGACTCTTGGGCTTCCTACTACACACTGATTATTAGGGGTCACACAACAGTGACACAGTGGTATCTTATACTACCATTATGACTGTGCCACAACAATGATACCCCAGAACAATGATTTCAGGGTCCCAGGCTAAAGACACTAAAAACTTGGAGCTGCAGAACATAGCACACTGACACATAAGGGTCCACATTAACAGCACAACAACACATTGGGAGTCACACCAATGGCTTTTTGACATAAAGACAACTTGAGGGGTCAAAAACAATAACACAGACACTTGGGGAGTCCAAGAATAGGGACAGTGACACCTGGGGGCCCACAACAATGGCACACAACACATGGGGGGGGGGGGGTACACAACCCTGGCACACGACACATGGGTGCACAAAAATGCAAAAATGCCCCACTGACACATAAGGGTCCACAATAATTGCACACTACCACATAGTGGATAACACCAATAGCTTTTTGACTTTGGGGTCCAGCACAATGACCTACTGACAAACTTGGGGGTCAATAACACAAACACTTGGAGAGTCCAAGAATAGTGACACATGCGGGCCCATAACAATGGCACAAGAAACATGGGGGCCACAACATCACATGACACTTGGGGCCCACAACAACAGCCCAATGACGCATGGGATTTAACAGAAATGACCCATGGAAACATGGGGTTCCACATCAATTGAACACATTGTGGACCACATCAATGACGTTTTGGCTTTGGGGTCCAGAACAATGACATACTGACAACTTAAGGGTCCACAACAATGGCACACCAACACATGGGGTCTAAACCAATGGATTATGGACTAGGGTGCAGAACATGGACATACTGACACTCAAAAATAAGAACATAAGGGATCCATGATAATCATCACTGATACTTACAGTCCTTGATGTTGGAACCAAAGATTGGCAGAGTGACATTTCCTTTTCCTTCATATGGGCGTTGGGGCATTGCAGACTAAAAAGCCCTTTCAGAAGATCAAGTTGGCCAACGCAACAGAACCAAGTACACATATCGTGTCTGAAAACACTATTTTTTGCTTCCACCCCCCTCTTTCTCTCCACTAAGCATTTCCAGCGAAATTTAAAAAAAAAAACATTAACAGTCACAACATAAAACCCTCAACATTTCCAGAGAAAAGGAAGTTAACAATATAATTGCGCTAAAAGCCAAAAAAGTAAACACTAGACAACGGACTCTTGACGAAGCCCTCAACAATTTACAGTGCCCTAAAATGCAGAACTCAAATAAGCAAATATAAAGCCGATGATCGGAATATAAATGATTTGCTGGAATGCCGAATAATGTGAATGCCGCCCTTGTGCCACCAAGACAGCTCAGAACCATGGAAGCCTCGGCATCAAGACATCAGCAGTGGATCCTTTAAGGTTGGAGCATCCATGCATCAGAAATACATTTCCAACGAACCCGAAATAAATTAATCTAAGAAAAAATGGATGGAAGGGGTCACAGAAGAGAGAATAGAAATTCTCCCTTCTGTGACCCCTTCCATCCATTTTTCTATGATATTTGGGATGTTGGCCAGCCAACAATAGGGGATACCCCTGATTGCTCTTTCCAAAATATAAATTTATCTAAACCGAGACGAAGTCATCTTCTTCCATTGCCTCATGGTCAAGCTTTGATCGCTCACACGCCCATTGAAGGACGCTACCCTGCTGAATAATTCATTAGCTGCCCCCCCATGTGAAGTCTATGGCTGCCATTAGTGAGTCTTGTGAACCCTCCAGTAGTGAATTTACTAAGTTGTCTTACACTTTCCGACTGGATGTTCCCCATGCGGGCGTCTGCACACTCAAGCCCCATGTTAACCCTATGGAGCAACCAAGTAATAACCGCCCGGGAACACCTTATGTCATGTCCCCGGGGCGGTTGCCGTAATTGCTAGTTTAAGGGTTAGGTGGTAACCAGCCCTAAAGAATGCTCAATAAGCTGTCCATGTAACAATTCAAGGTATTTATTACCATGCCAAAGAACACAATACTTGTCCGAACTTGCCTTTCTGTCCAGAAGGACAGAGATCTTGTTAACCCATCTTCTTGGGTCACCTGGTTTCATGGAGGTGGTGGTCAAAATGGGAGGGGAGATGATATAAATCTTCATATTCAATGGATTTCTTCTGATCATTGGGGTTCCTCACTACCACCCTTGGTCTCCAACTCATGGAATCATGATGAGAACGTAGACCTTGAAGTCTATCTATGTAGGTTCTTGCATGTTTGGATGTCTAAAGAAACTTACAGCAATATCATGAAGTCCAATAAAATAGTTAAAGTATATAACTTTTAGGTCGTACCGGCCCTTTAAGCAGTGTAAATGGTTACTGGAAGTCAGCTGGAAACCACAACACAGCATCTCTTTAGTACATACAGAGGGGAGGCTTCATTGTGTTTCTATTCCTGGAAAGCAGATCGCTCAATAAAGATTAACATCTATTAGGACGTGGTCTCATGACAGCTGTGCTCACACTGGGCCCTTTGCTGGCAGAGCCCTACACCCAACAGGAAAACATCAATAAGGAAAATCTATATGATTATCAAGGGTTCTTCCTTTTAGATGCGTCTAAATTTGGTTGACTCATAGAGGACCCATCAACAGATAAATATATTTTATATGGGCAACTTGAGAAGTGTAACACTTCCAGGTATTAGTTACCTATCTCGGAGATTGCAGTTATTCCGATTGGCTCGACAAATATCAGACCTCATCAAGAATGACATTATTACTTACCTCTGAGCTGTCCTAATAGCTCAGTCGCTCCAAAATCCTAAAACAATATACCGTATTTTCCGGCGTATAAGACGACCCCCAACTTTTCCACTTAAAATATAGAGTTTGGGGTATACTCCCGGTATAAGACTACCCCTTCAAACACACACCAAATAAAAATTAAAAAAACATCAGATGTGCTTTCAATATGGTAATTTTAATTCTTATGACACGGGCAAACTGTCTGCAAGTCACAGGAAATCCACTGGCAAATGTGCCGGCGTGTGTAATTTTTTTTGCCAGCTCAGGGAAAAAGCAGTGGACCCATGGCCTTACGCTTTTTTAGTCATTTATATTCCTAATTTCGCACCCCTAACTGCAACCTCTTTACTGTTTATCCAAGTGACACAATTTGTATACATATTATTCAAAGAATTTTGGCAATTTTACTGATATCATGTCACATGATACAGTGAAGGTGTTTTAATGTGTTTGAGCTGCAATACCAGTTTCAGCCACTGGAGCCACAGCCTTTAGTGAGCACGTCGGCTTTGTCTCACACATCGAGGAGGGAAAGAGGGAAGGGGGATAAGGGGGTGCTTCCGATGTCTGACAGGCAGACTCCTTTGGCTCAGAAGTTTCAGCACTATAAGACGACCCCTGACTTTTGAGAAGATTTTCCTGAGTTTAAAAGTAGTCTTATACGCCAGAATATACAGTACTTACCTGCTCAGTGGAAGTCGCCACATTTGGCAAATGTGATATATTCCAAGAAAAACAGAGGGGAGAAAAATGCCATGGCTGAGGTGAAGAGACAGGAAGAGAAGGGACTATAAGGGGCTTTTACTAATCTTTTTTTTTTTCACAGATTGTCCCAAAAATCAGGGGTTTGCCAGCGAGAAACACAAAGTACTTCAGGTGAGTAGGGGGTGAGTCTTAACAGCTCTAATGGTCTGCTTTGATTTTCTGCCCTCTCTCCTACCCCATTCATATGCTCAGTGTCATTAATGATGCCGGGGATGTAAAAAATCTTGGTAGACTACTTTTTCTTGTTCTTTTAGCGCGTGTCAAGCACACTCTATCATGTTCCTAAGCAGCAAGTTTAAAGTCCCCCATACACCTAACAATCTCACCATACAATTTCTGTACAATCAACCTTTCTTCTACCAAAACCATGTAATATGGACCTTTCTAACCCTTCCAATCACTATGTATTCTATAAGGGGGGGTCACTATACTACATAGTTGTAGGTAGAGCTAAAGGACATTGTATGAAGTGATCTAAAGGTGTATGGGGGGGCTTTACTCATCTGAAGTATTTATGAGGAGGATGCTGGAAAGAGGGAGAAGGTAAGTAAACCCAGGTGTAGCTTGGGGTGAACAACCTTCCGGGGGTTAACAACTGCAATACCACGTATAGTCAGGAGGGGGCACCAGATACACTTTATTTCCGTAATAACTTTATCTATAGAGAAAAACAGAAGGCAGAAAAATGCCACGGCTGTGGTGAACAGGAAGAGAAGGGGACTTTTAGGAATATCTCATTACAGGTGAGAGTTTTCTAATCTTTTTTTCACAAATTGTCCCATTAATCAGGGGTTTGCAAGCAAGGGACACAAAGTACACCAGGTGAGTGAAGGTGAGTTTTAACCACTCTAATGGTCCGCTTTGATTTTCTGCCCTCTCTCCTTCCCCATCCATATGTGAAAAATCAAAGCAACAAAGCAGACGACCAGGGCAGTTAAAGCCTTAACTTACCTGATGTACTTTGTGAGTAGGTAAAGTGGCATTGCCTTGCTTAACATGCAGATCAATAGAGCACCCCCAGGCCATCGATGACGCTGCAGAGTCTGGGACAAGGTAAGAATGCCAGAATGTAGCTGGGGGTGAGGTTTTATTTTGTCAAACAACCTTCCCCCTATCGGGCTAAGTAGGTTAATGATAGTTGTCTCACTGGGCCCTGGTGCACCTATGGTTGGTCCCCTCACAGACACTAAGCCACCTTTCCCCAAAGAGTTTTGCATGGGAGTTGCCGAGGTATAAATCAGCACGTTTCTAAATTTAAGCAGGGGTGGGGCTTAATATTGATTTGATAAAAGTCAAAGATCTGTGCACAGCCTGGTCCTTAGATCTGATGGGGCCACAAAGCTGAAACTAACGCTGGTACTTTAAACTTAAACAGACGCACAAAAAAGACACGTTGCTTCTACCAAGAAACACTCTTGGCCATGTCAGGTTCACTTCAACAAACCATCAGTTTTTAAAACTTAAGCAGGGGTGGGGGCCTACTATTGTCTTAAAAACAGTCACAGATATGTGCAGAGCCTACTCCTTGGATCTGATGGGGCCACAAAGCTGAATCTAACGCACATTCTAGCAGATGTACAAGCAAGACACGTCACTTCCGCCAAGAAACACTCTAGGCCATGTCAGGTTCACTTTAACATGCGTCAGCAGGATTTACGGCGAGATCTGACAGCTGATCGCGATCACCACTTACAATAGCTGCCTTGGCTTGCCCGGCACTGGTGCCAAAAAAATGCTGAATGAAACCAGAGAGGGGGGCAGAGAAAACCCTCTCCAGTGAAGTAACGGGCGCAATACCAGAGAGCGCACAGCGGTGCATTCCACAGGCAGACAGAATAGAGAGCTCTCACCTCTGACTGAGCAAGCTGAAACTTGTTTTATATCGTACCAGGGAATCTTGGAAGTTGTCCAATGTTTGCAGAGGCGTCTCGGTAAGCATACACAGGAACTAAAATACGGTCAGGACCTGAAAACTTCCCTACGCCACCCCATGGAGCTCATGTATGACATGCATGCTGACGCCCGTAGACACTGGTTAGTTTCCCGCTGCCACTTCCACATAAATGAAATAGGAATTCTGATTTGCCGCTACTGGTTGTACAGATTTTCTGGTTAATGTAGCTGCAACCTGAAGTCTGGCTGGCTTAAGGTAGCCATACACAGGTCAATTTTCTACTCGATTTTTGACAGATCGATCACTCGCGCGTTCACGAGATCGATCGGCAGTCAATCAGGTTTTGAACACCCTGAACGATCGACCCAAAAAAATCGGAATCGACTCAAAATCGGATCGGACAACAAACCGACATGTTGGTTTTTTGGTCGATCGTTTGCAAATCGGAGTACATTGATGGACCCAAATAGCCCTATGCAGCAGCCTTTCCGATCGATGGATTTTGTGAAATCGGCCATTTTGGAGATCGGCTCATGTCCAAATCGACCACAAATCGGATTCCCACGGTGGTGTTGCATCTATTCACGATCCAATCAATTGCCGATTCCTGATCGCCTGGAAATATTGGATCAGCAATCGATCGGCATTTGATCGCTGACAAATCGACCTGTGTATGGCTACCTTTAGTCATGAGCTTCCATTTGGTATCACTCAAGTATTGTGGGCTGTAATATTTCACCTCTCTTGTCTGTCCCTGTTCCCCATAAAAGTGCACCTGAACTCATAAATTAAAAACATAATAAAAAGTAAATACCGTATATACTTGAGTATAAGCCGACCCAAATATAAGCAGAGGTACCCAATTTTAGAAAAAAAATCTGGAAAATCTGAATGACTCGAGTATAAACCTAGGGAGGGGAACGCAGCAACTAAAGGTGGGTTTACACATGTAGATTTTTTTGTCAAATCAATGAAGAACGAACAATTTTTTGGTTGATTGAACAAAAATCTAGAACAGGCAATTTGTTCAATGGATACATTTTGTTCGATCTCAAACAAAAAATCGTTCAAACGGTCATCGAACTTGTTGGTAAATTTTTATCGGTCGTAGTAATTCCGAATGTATTCGATATCGGGATGAACGAACAAAAAAATCTAATGTTACATTTGATAAATGGACGAACGATGTTCGACAAAGAATCGAATTGCCAGTTGAACGAACAAAAAATCTACACATGTAAACCCACCTTAAGACACAGAAACACACAGCAAATGTACTTTTGTTTGGAGGTGTAATTATTTAATTCAGCAGATTTGTAAGTTAATTACAAAGCCCCTGAAAATGATATCATCACTAAAAGTGCTGGAGATGAAGAGAAGGGATGTGGGGGACACTGGAAAGAAAGCCCCTGAACATGATATCATCACTAGAAGTGCTGGAGATGTAGAGAAGAGATGTGGGGGACACTGGAAAGAAAGCCCCTGAACATGATATCATCACTAGAAGTGCTGGAGATGTAGAGAAGGGATGTGGAGGACACTGGAAAGAAAAAAGTTTTGTTCTAGCATATCAAGTTTTTGCACAAAATGTTCAAATTTGACTTGACTTTGAACCTAATTCAAAAACAGCATGTGCTAGAGCAATAATTTTTTTCCAAATGTCCCCACAACCCTTTTCTACATCTCCAGCAAATTTGGTGATGATAGCATGTTTGCGGGCTTTGCAATTCACTCATAAAATCCACCTACAAAATGCCGCGATTTAAATTTTTTGACCCGAATAAAAGCTGAATATAATTTTTGAGCACATTTTAGGTACTGAAAAATTCGGCTTATATTTGAGTATATACGGTAACTTACCTCTGAGCTGTCACTATGTCGCTATAAAATCCTAAATCACTGTGCTCTGGTCTGTGTAGCTGCAGTAACATCTACGGCCATCGGAGGCCGCCATGCACAATTGTTTTCAATAGGAAAAAGATCAGACGCATAGACCTGTATAGAGACATTGATGATGTGACAGTTTCATAAATGCGGCGGCTGTGTTAAAGAGGTAAGAGAGAAATTTGACAATATCTCAATAAAGGTAAGGATTTTTTATATTTTTTTGGGCAGATCGTCCCAATTAGAGGGAGTTGGGCAACATTGGACACAAAGTACATCAGGTGAGTTGAGGTGCACTTTAACCTCTCTAGCATTACAGCGTATATAGTGCACTGCTTGAAATTTCCACCCTCCCCTGTACACGTGGAATGGGAGACTGACGCCCCTCCATTAACATGAGGTATATGGCGCGGCTCCCCCAGCCCCTTCGGCGGCACAGCTCACCCAGTGGTTGGGACAAATCCAAACAGCGAACAAACTGGGTTCGTCTCAACTGCTAGGGAGGATGACAAAGTTGAATCTGGTTATATATGGCTTTCCATTTTCCCCAGATGGCATATCAAAATCCTTGTGATGTCATTAGGTCACAGTAGTTTAATTCTAATGAACCCATATTGTTGCTTCTAGGAAGGAAAGTTGCTAAAAACCCAACTGAGCCGCCATTGCACACTTTGTTTATGAAATCGGATGTCAATCACTTGCCAAATTGCCCCATGTTATACTAAGTATGGGCATGTCTAGTCCTCTGGGTGGTCCTCTCGTTCTTTGTAACAAGTGGAGGTAATGTCTAGAGATGGCCCAGTCCTCCATCCACAGGTCACCAGCTGGCTTTGTGTCATATGCAAGTCTGACAGTACAACACGTTTGAACCCCCAGATCTTATACCTCAGTAGTGTGACCCCCCAGATCTCATACCTCAGTAGTATGACCTCCAGATCTCATACCTCAGTAGTACAACCCTGACATTTTCTGGCTAAGTAACTAACCCCTAAAACTACCTGCAGTCCAAATGTCAACCTTTCATAACCTTTCATATTCCAGCTGTCCCACAGTGCTTTTCTCTTGTCAGCTATTACTCTTACATATGCCTACTCTGACTTTCACACCCCAGATCTCCAACACCCTTACAAGTCCACATTTGGGGGGGGTTATTAATTTACATTCCCAATGTCACCCCCTAACTGCAACCTTTGATAGGTTTTCATGTTTCCCTGCAGTTATCCAAGTGACATAAATTGTATACATGTAACATTTAGCTGCGGCCGCCCAGACACGGAGCGCCTCCAAGTTGTTAGTACACATGAGCTCTGTAACAATAATGCAGCTACGAAGAGCTAGGTTTATGTGTACCCCTGCCTATAGAAGCAATTATTTTTTTTACTTTTTCCAATTTTAAATGTAGAATAAAGAACTGTATTCATATTTTTGAAACAGTCTCTATATCTGAGCATGACCAAATGCAGCTATTTTCTTTTCAGGACCCCACACCACTATCTTTCAACTCACTAAATCTTCAGCGAGGAACCATGAAAGATGGCAGAAAAACATGCAACACCGCTTTGCAGTGCTGCACTCCTCGTCATGAGACCTGTCCTGAGGACTCTCCCAAATCGTATTACTAGATGCACATTTCTCTGATTGACTCGGAGTTCCTGGACCGAAACATTCTTAGCAGTCACCTAACTTTCCAAGGTCACTAACGCAGATCACAAGGCAGACAGATGGGCAGCGGTAGATGTAGATCATGAAGGTCATCAGCACATCCTGAGGAAATGGGTGTACAGCAAAAGTGCTACCACATAGGAAGGGAGGGGTGACTGGGAAAAAAGGAAGAGGTCAGGCGATTATAGCAAATTTAGGAGATTAGAAAAAAAAAGCTGCAATCACCAGCCAATCGCAGATAAGACGTTATCAATCATCTGCTGTCTTCCTGGTCTAAACTTTTTGCAGTCAAAGATGCAGCAAGTAGTGATCCGATGAACCCACCCAAGGCGGCAAATCAAATCCCACCTGTATTCTAGTCGGGAGGTGGGGAGGGGGGGGGGGG
>CM070042.1:29991939-30006068 GCA_036250615.1 Ptychadena robeensis
ACGGTCATGTCCGATAAGGCTGTTTTCGAGTGGGATTGATTTGTCCTGCTCGAAAACAGCTTTAGGGGCATATTATATGGGTCAGATAGATGGCCGTGAGCACGCACGGTGCTCAAAACGGCCATCGATTTGACCCATATCCCCACGTCTGTACCCTGCTTTAGTCCAATAAATTATAGTAAAGATTGATAAGGCAGGAGACGTGGTCAGGGGAAATCCGAGGTCAGGGCAGGCAGAGTTCAAGCAATATCATAAATCAGGCCGGGTCACTGTTGGAAACAATGACACTTGCACAAGAAAGGGTAAACCAAACACAGGAGCAAACCCAATCACACTGCTATACAAATACTATACAGCGGACCCCTGGACTGTGCTGTGACAGTCCACAGAGATGCTAGGGATGCCATGTGACTGAATCAGAGAGCCTTGGCCATGCTTGCTGATGTGTATACTCCCTTGACACTGCCTGCAATTTCTGGATTGCACTGGATTGTCGGTAGGGATAAATATTACACTTTCCTTGCTTTTTCGGAGTTCAGTTACACTTTAAAAAAGAGGAAAGAGGGCCAATCCTTGGCTTATGCTATACAACTAGTGTTCTTAACTAAACTACAGTATATATAATCAATAATCAAATTAACTTATGTTTATGTTACTATAGAGTACAAGTACAAGTCATTATTGGTATTCTTGCATTTTACTTTTGGGTATAGGAATCGTGTGGCCTGCTGTGATTTTAGGAAAAAGTGTGTACCTGCTACTAGGGAAATGGGGAGATAAGTGACCCTTGTACTTAGTCCAACATAAATAATGAATAGGGTCACTTCAAACCTTTTCTATCAAAGGTTACAGAAACCTTTCTTTTAAGTTGTTGTTTTTTTTTTATAACTTGTTAACTTATAATATTTATATTTTGAGTAATTTTATTAAAAAATAGAAATTTTATTTTGGACTGATCTGTTTAGCTCTGGCCACATCTGGCCAGATAAATGATCTGAATCATGAATGGTGAATCAAGATGAATGGCGCAGATGTGCCTTTTATCTGACATTTGAGGTCATATGTGTTATAGTATAAAGCCAGCCATACACATTGCTGCTCGATCACCCATCCGATCGATTCCGACGATTCTGCCAGGAATTGGAGGTGTGATCGATCGGCCAATTAAGAGAATCCGATCGCAGCATACCGCCTTGTCCAACGGATTCCGGGACGATTCCGTGTCCGATTCCATCTCCGACTCCACCTCACAAATGGCAACTCCCCCTGATCTGTGCAGAATCGGATCAAAAAGACCAACATGTTGGTTCTCTGTCGGATCCGATTCTGAGCCCCTGATCAATCGGATGCGATCGATCGGACAAGGTGGGCTGCACACGATTCCGGCACGATCGATTCGCGTGCACGCGCCCGGAATCGATCGTGCCGGAATCCGGTCGGAATCCGAGCCGTGTATGGGGGCCTTACGACTATGTCTCCACAGCGTTTCATGATCGGTTGGGACCCCTATGTTAAGCGCAGTGCTTGGCGGGTGTCCTGATGGATCACATACCCTTTACCTGCTTGGCAGATGCTCTGTTCTCATGGCGCTGAGCTGTTCCGCCGATTTAGGGGTTAGCGTAGTGCAGTATGTTAACCCATCTGCCAAGCAGGTAAAGTGTAAGTGATCCGTCAGGACACCTGCAAAGCGCTTAACAAAACGTAGTGGAGACATGGCCTTAGGCTGGGTATACACTAGGGAGCCCCAAAAACCGCAGGTAGCGTCGTGGACACATCAGTGTGACGTTTCCATGGAGCCTGCCCACAGTTTGCCCGCTATAAGGGATCTGTTTCTGTCGGTCGGGTGCGGTATTCGCCATGCTGGCAATACTGCTTTTATATTTCTCAGGCCCGAAAACGCGTGTTACATCACAAAAACGTTGTTTATCAATGGCCGCATCACGTGACGGCAACAGATCCACAACACCTGGCCATCACTGGAGGGCCGACCTCTCCGCCGGGCAGGGAAGTTGTGTGTGAGAGACCAACTGGAACCCATTGGCATGTGCAAGCGAGGGCGACGCCTGGCAGCCATCACATAGGGATTTTTTCAAATTAAGGATGGCCACCACATATCAGTTATATTACATTTATAGAGTGGGGTCTACTACAGGTGTATTGGTCCATTGTCGACATGGTCATTATTGGTATGTAATCCTGGACTGGGCAGTGGCTATTGGGAATTTCCTGTACTGTATACATAAGTGACATACTTCACATAACTCAAAGAACTGAGCAACCGCTCAGAAATATTTTCCTAGTTATACAGCAAAACAGAAAATGCCAGCACACAGTCACAAGACACAAATCAATGAACAGTAAATAGTTGTCAGGTTGTTCCGTCCAATACAATTGTGCGTACACAGCACGCATACCACACCCATAGCCCTGACCTGACCACAACCGAGCAAACACACTATTACTAGTACATATGACGTTATGCCAATAAAATCACTGACAAGAAGCTAAAACAATGATCTCTCAGCAAACATAACAGACTATAAGTGTATGTAAATTTTATTTAATTAATGATAAATCCTATGGATGGTATATAGGACAAGAGAAGACAAGAACCTTAAATGGGAGGTGAGGTCAGGTTAATCATTCCAAAATAAAAAAAAATCCCAACTTTTACTAAAGGAACACTGAAGACCAAATCTCCCCCTGTAGCAGTTTTTAATGTCCTCCTTTAATTGGTGGATTGGTAGGCCGTCACTAATCTAGAAGACCATCCTACTGAACCCACAACTTTTTACACTTCACCCTGAAAAAAGCCTCAACCAGGACTAGAAGGTTCCAGCCCATTCAGGAGGGTCCCCGGCAAGCATGTCCCCATATCAACCAGGACTAGAAGGTTCCAGCCCATCCAGGAGGGTGCCCGGCAAGCATGTCCCCATATCAACCAGGACTAGAAGGTTCCAGCCCATCCAGGAGGGTCCCCGGCAAGCATGTCCCCATCTCAACCAGGACTAGAAGGTTCCAGCCCATCCAGGAGGGTCCCCGGCAAGCATGTCCCCATATCAACCAGGACTAGAAGGTTTCAGTCCATCCAGGAGGGACCCCGGCAAGCATGTCCCCATATCAACCAGGACTAGAAGGTTCCAGCCCATCCATTCCAACCTATTCAGGAGGGTCCCCGGCAAGCATGTCCCCATAACTAAACTTAATAAGCATAATAGACACTAGAACAGGGTTGGCCGTACCTAGGGTCACCCTACCTTCTAGATAGATGTAAGCTTTTCAGGTTCCCCCTCCCAAAAAAAAGGGTCACCCTTGGCACTACGTATTGGTTCAGCAGCCATCTTGCACAGGTGCTTTCAGGGGACCACCTGCAGGCTGCAGCCAATTCCAACTCCCTTTGCAGGGAGCTCTGGTGAATACCAGGTGTCCCTTAGACTCTGGGCCCCGGATTGCACCCTTGCCAACCCTGCAAGTTGGTCCAGTGGGTCCAAAACCGTGAATCACCGGTGTCACCGCTGCTCTGGTGTCACCCGCTGTGACAATTAACTCTTTGAACCACAAAGAAGTCCTGAGGAAGCCTATGTGTAAGTGAAACGCAGTGATTACTGCGATCTGCATTGGGGACCTAAAATGTCCCAGGGGGATTCGCCCCATGAACTTAGGAAGAACTCATTGTCCTATCCGCATGTTTCATGTCAAATGCATTAACCAGGGTTGATACCCAGAAAGTAAACCCCACAGCTTCAGTTTCAGATATTTCCATATTCTTGAACAGTAATAAATAAATTTTTCATATAAGGGAACGTTCTATCACATCCTCACATTTGTGTTTAGTCAGTTTATCGTTGGGTCCAAACTCGAGATTTAGGTCTGTCCAGTGACTCACATTGCAACGGTTCACCGAAGAACATCTATTACTTAGAAAACTCTGCTCTGCTTCCTCATAAAGAGGTTTTTCTATTGGCTAAGGGGATCGTTTCCTCATATCAATGTCAGTAACGGTGACCCTCAACCAGGAAGCCGCACCTCACATTTACTGCAAATTAAGCCATGTTTAACCCCTTTTGATGCTGGCAAAGAGAATTTGTGTATGCATTACATGTGCTGACCAGGTAACAGGAAGGAAGTGAATATTAATATGTTGAGGAAATGTGACTGCCAGGCGCTTTATGAAAAACATTTATCCAGCTATCACATCCGAGATTAAATCTGTGAGGATGAATATACAGCTGAGACTGCAGACACAACCCTACAGAGGTCTATAGAACTGTAATGTATATCAGAGGACAGATGGGTCCCCTACCTCAGACCAAGCCCCAAAGAGGTCTATAGGACTGTAATGTATATCAGAGGACAGATGGGTTCCCTACCTCAGACCAAGCCCCAAAGAAGTCTATAGGACTATAATGTATATCAGAGGACAGATGGGTCCCCTACCTCAGACCAAGTCCCAAAGAGGTCTATAGGACTGTAATGTATAGGAGATGAGTGATGGGTCCCCTACCTCAGACCAAGCCCCAAAGAGGTCTATAGGACTGTAATGTGAAGGAGAGGAGAGATGAGTCCCCTACCTCATATCAAACCCCATAGAGGTCTATAGGGCTGTAATGTATAGTCAAGGGGAGGACAGTCTTAAGATGTGGGACACAGCCCCAGAGAGCTTTATATGACTGTAATGTATAGGCAAGGGGAGGGCAGTCTACAGATGGGGGACACAGCCCCATAGAGGTCTATAGGACTGTAATGTGTAGGCAGTTAGAGTACAGTTTCAGGCCTCAGGACGTCAGTCCCATAAGGTTCTATAGGGCTGTAATGTATAGTTAAGGACAGGAAGTCTCCAGCTATGGGACACAACTCATAGAGGTCTAAAGGAATGTGAGGGACACACAAGACCAGGACAGTCTGCAGCCTAGGGCCTGTAGTTGTAATGTATAGGTAAGGCCAGGAATGTCTCCTGCCTTAGGACATAGCCCCATTGAGGTCTATATGACTGTAATGCATAGGTAAGGCCAGACATGTCTCTTGCCTTAGGATATAGACTCATAGAGATCTGCAAAACACAGCTCCATAGAGGTTCATAGGACTGTAATGTATAGATATGATCAGGAAAGTTTCCAGCCTCAAAACACAGCTCCATAGAGGTCTATAGGACTGAAATGTATAGATATGATCAGGACAGTCTCCAGCCTCAAAACACAGCTCCATAGAGGTCTATAGGACTGAAATGTATAGATATGACCAGGACAGTCTCCAGCCTCAAAACACAGCTCCATAGAGGTCTACAGGACTGAAATGTATAGCTATGACCAGGACAGTCTCCAGCCTCAAAACACAGCTCCATAGAGGTCTATAGGACTGTAATGTATAGATATGACCAGGACAGTCTCCAGCTCTTTAGAAGCCAGTACGAATATATTGTATAGGTAAGACCAGGACAGTCTCCAGCCCCATAGAGGTTTTTAGGACTCTAATGTATACGGAAAGTGAAGATTGTAGCGGTGGGTGTGCATGGCTGAGATCTTGGCCATTACATTGTGATAAACATTATATGTGGGTTAGGTTAGGTCAAGAAAAAATTGGGCATCATGGTTGTTTTTGATCATTTTGAGAATCTCTGACATATAAATGTTTTACTGAGGCCGATATAGTCTTCAGAACATATAATAAGGACCATATGACTCTATAAATAGGTCAACCCTTATTTGGAAGTCTACGAAGCCAGATCAGATGTACTATTTGGGGAAAGAACGTATTCTGGATATGTATATAGTTCAGAACCTCACGGTTTCCTATTTATCAATCTATCCAGAATACTGTATATGACTAGTGTTTCATGGTATCTAGCTTCCCGTTTGTAGTATGTGTGCCACATCCCATATTCATATTAAAAACAATTGTTATTGTATATGAGTATATTTTAATCACATGGGACTATAGACTGCAATCTTCATATGAATGTATATAGAGCTGAGATGTAATCTGTCAGGCATGCGCAGTAAATGTTTTTTCCCCATGCCATTGCGTGTGTCCAACATGTTACATGAGGCCATGTTTTCATAAAGGAATATGGCTAGGGCTGAGCATTGTGAGCAAACTCAGGCCTAACCAGGTACCTGCCTGTAAACATTAATATTCCCTCATGTAACCTGTCAGGCATTGCACAGTAGCGTGGAAACATTTTCCCATGCCATTACATAATGTCCAACACATGTAACTTGTGTTACATGTTTTTGTTTTAATAAAGGAATACGTTCCTTACCATATGGAGAAGGTGGGACTTCTTCTCGAATCCGCAGAATGTGCTGGGCTCATGCAGTCCAGCTCATGAACAAGGGGTGGTGCGATAGGTCACCCACCCACGGGCCCAACCCTGGTTCTCATGTCTGCTTCATGGGGAATGTGTTGATTCACTGTGGTTGCTTTTTGATACTGTTACAAAGAAATGGCTTGTGGTAGTGTTGTTGTGTACCTGTATATATTACCTGTCCCCATCCTCCCCCTTTTTTTGCATTTTCCCTTTTTCTCAGTGCACCTTTACTGTGTTTGTTTTGTCTGCTGTTTTTGTTTGACCTCTGTAAAATCAATAAAGTTAGATTTTTAAAAAAAATAAAGGAATACAGCTAGGGCTGAGCATTGTGAGTGAGCTCAGGCCTAACCGGTTACCTGCCTGTAAATATTAATATTCCCTCATGTCAGGCATGCGCAGTAGCGTGGAAACTTTTTTTCCCATGCCATTTCATAATGTCCAACATGTAACTTAAAGCCATGTTTTTGTTTTTATAAAGGAATACGGCTAGGGTTGAACATTGTGAGTGAGCTCAGGCCTAACCGGGTACCTGCCTGTAAACTTCAATAACCTGTTGGGCATGTGCAGGTTAAAATTTTTCCCACAATACGGCGCATGCTCATGTTTACATACAGGAACACAGCCGGGGCTGAGCATTGTGGAGCAAGTGCTTCTGCTCAGCCCTTGTCCAGGACCTGTGCTCTGTCCTGCATGGACAAAAAAGGACATGCCCAAACTTTGCCTAGGCCCTGTGACGCCCCCTTTATCAGCTAAATTAACCACCGCCACTCGCAATTCCCTTTTCTCAGTGTACACAAGAAGATACATAGAAATTATATTTCCTTGTAGTGAGGACAAGTACAGGATTGTGAAATGTCACTTAGTTCCTCTCTGGATTGACTGGAAACTGACAGTGAAATCAACTTCCTGCCTGAAATTAGAAGTGGGGGCTACAGAGCTGACCCTACTTCCCATCCATTCTATTTTTATGATGAGTTTATACGTGTATATATTTAGATTGGAAATTCACACTCAACGTATTAGGGAGGAGAAAAGGGGCTCAGTCCTGTGTCAGGAGATATTAAACCTCACTTCCTGTACGATGACACCCAAGCTGTGGAGCTGAATCTCTCCTTGAGGAACTGTCTGCATATATTCTGAGTCTATTATGAAATTAGAGATGTTGTCACCAGCCTCATAAAAAAGTGGGAGATGGCACATTCCAGAAAGAGGAAGCAGGAAGTTCAGCTCACACCAATGCTTTATTGGGGTCACCAAGACAGGAAGTGAGGGAATATCTCCCCAGAGGTGATATATACACCGATAGATTAAATAGACAGACAGAGAGATAGGTAGATAGATAGATATCCTTATATGCTATCCTTTTATATTATTATGGATAATAAAGTTGGTAGTGCATGCTGTATTATCCTTAAGAAGGGAGTGAACAGTTACACCCCCATACACCCATATATCATATAGACTACTCGCACTAATAGCATATATACGAAGCTAAGTTATAAGACACTACATCGCCAGCAATTTAGGTGACGATATCATGTCCAGGGGCTTTGGAGTTAACTCACAGAAATTGACAAAAAGCGAATTTTCTGTGTTTCTGTGCCTTATCTGCTGCAATTACCACCCCAGGCTTATACTCGAGTCATTCAGAGTTTTGGGGTGTAAAATTATGTACACTGCAGTGGCTTAAAAATTTGAATAGCACCCATGGTGGCCGCTATGAGGGCCGTAGCTCTAAGGGTGCCCACCACTTTCGGCTGTTAATTTCTGTTTCTCTACTATTAACCTCCCTGGTGGTATGCCTGCATCAAACAGGTGTGGTACAGGCAATTAAACGTAGAGTACATAGTACTCTGCTGGTTTTCCCTGCCCTCCCCCCACCCCTCTACTTGATGACGCTGGTGATGTGGGCTGGGAAACCGCCACCGCCTCCTTAATATGGAGGTCTTTGGCTTAGCCCCTCTGCCTCTTTGGCATCACCTCACTGAAGAGGCGGTGCCGGAAATGATCGACGGGTCTGCTGCGATTCTGAATCGCTGTGGGCTTGCAGTGGATAGGAAAGTTTGCCTGATCCCAGCTCGGGCTGAGTTGGGTTTTGTAAACCAACTCACCCTGAACTGGGGACGGGCGAACTGCCAGGGAGGTTAATGGGCAGAATTCAGCTTGGGGCTGAAAAAAAACATACTGAAATCGATAACCCACGAGTTGGACACGGCTGATTTAATGTAAACTGACTTAGGCAGCAGAGCCATCTGGTGGATAATTTTCACATTTTTACTAGAGATGGGCTCTGGGGGACTCACCTGTCCACCAATCCCCTGCTGACAGGTCCTCGTCCGGGATTACCACACTAGTGTTCTCTAATGAAATTGAATTTAAAACAAGTTTATTTAAAATATAAAAACAATGTTTTCTAGCTATTCCTGCTGTCATTTCTTATTCATTCATTATAATATGGTTATACAAGTCAGTATAGATTGAAATTTTATGTGCGGCCCTTTAGTGATCCCCGGGGCAGCACTTGTGGCCCTCCATATCAACTCAGTTGGCCACCACTAGTCTATGGGATAACAGTCCTTGGCTGAGATTTGACCCCAGGACCCCAGTGCTGCAAGGCCAGACCCACAATAGAATGACTAGAAATACATGACTCCAGTCCTTTATGTGGACTCTGTATTTACCAGAAAACAAAGGAAAGATTGCTCCAATAACATTGGGATATCAGTTTTCCTCTGTGATGTGTATAGTAAGAATGAAACCCGCACAAGCCATAAATTATCCCCATGAATGACTCTCTGTGTCAATGTCCCAGTTACATGTGAGTGCGGGAGTCACTGCTATGTGATCCTCGAACCCACCAGCAGGTGTCCACGTAATAGACAGAAACAGAAACTCAAATGAATTGATAAAAAATTTAACTGCTGTACATTGCCTTCCAAGAAACCTAAAAAGAGTTTTCTGTCAGTGATTTGCATATGTTAATGAGATGCAGAAAGGTCAGATTTACAATAGTGATGGACTATACCAGTGGTTCTCAAACTTTCCTTTCCCCCTTTTCTATTTAGGAACATTATCATGCCCCCCCTCTCTATTCAAACACAGGTTAAGAATGAGGGCTCGCGCCCCCCTGCAATACCTTCCCTGCCCCCCAGTTTTGGAACCACTGGACTAAGCAATGAAAACATGCTAATATTTTTTTTCTTAATCCTTTACCATGTACAGATGTAAATTTTGGATCTCTGTGTTTCTCTATGTGATACAGGTAGATCGGCAGGGCCGCCGTCAGGGGGGGACAGAGGGGACTCCTGTCCCGGGCCCGGGCAGCTAGGGGGGCCCGACGGTATGCACGTTGGGGCCCCGACGTGCTGCCTAATCGGCAGTCCTCTGCTCACTGTCTCTCACTGCGTTCCCAGACTGCCGACAGCACACTGTACACAGTGGCAGTTCGGGAACACAGTGAGAGTGAGCAGAGGGTGCTGTGACCCCCCCCCCCCCCGCTCAACAAGTGTTCTCATGGGGCCCAGACATTCTTGCTGTACCGGGCCCCATGATTTCTGATGGCAGCCCTGTAGATCGGGGTGGTGGGAGGGGTGTACAATGCTCTCTAAATAGCAGGAGTGTCACTAGGGTGGTGCGGGTCACACTCCTGCCACATCAGGATAGGGTAACACTTATTTTCCCACTGCTTCCATTCCCTCCAAATCACAAATTCCTCTCTGCACATTCTCTGCTTCCCTATAGTTGTGTGTGAAGTTTGCTAGTGGAGGTCTGGAGTTCTTGTCACCTCCAAGAGATATTGGTGCAGGCGCTGTCTTGGTTCACCCGGACACCTTCCATTACCACATTTCTCTCCCTTGGTCATGTCTTCTTTGCCCAGTCATTCAGCACTACCCTGGATACCTGGCTACACATATCAGCACATCCTCAGCATCCCTTTAGTTGTGGGGGAAGATTCATGTCTGCACACTGTGAAATGGACTCAGTCTGTAGCCAGGCTCTGCGTTATGGGTTGTTGGTTATTTGTTGTAGCAACTTGTTTTATTTTCACTTTCTGCCTTCCATTTGTATTTATTCTTTCTCCTCTGGTCATGTTCTTCTGAGTCATGTGCAGGGAGGAACTACAGTCTCAATAAGGAATGAAATCCGAATATAGAATGTATTTTCTACATATGATCCATTCTGAGATGGATTTCACTGAACAATTTTCTGGAATGATTCAGACAATCTATAAAGAGAAAGGTTCTGTTTAGGAAAAGACACTGAGATCATACAGCACTCATTCCATGACCTCACCATCCAATCGTGTGACATCACCAACCAATCACATACTGGCATGTTACAGTATGGTATATAGACACTAATACTGACTGTTTACGGTATCAGACACTGAAGATCATACAGCACTCATTCCTGACCACAACATCCAATTCATGACATCACCAACCATCACATACTGACATGTTTATGGTATAAGAACTGAGATCACGCAGCACTCATTCATGAACTTCACTCCAATTACATGACAATCACAAACCAATCACATACTGACATGTTTCGTTTATATAGACTGAATCCACACACTCCTTCCATGACCCACATCCAATTATACATCAAACCAATAACATATGCATTACGGTATACAAAGAGATCACACAGCACTTTCCATTACATCACTATCCAATACGTGAGATCGCAAACCAATCACAACGAAGTTACGTTATATAGACACTGAGAACACACAGACTCATTCATTATGACCTCACCATTCCAATTACATGACATCACCAACCATCACATCTGACATGTTACGGATAAGACACTGAGATCACACAGCACTCATTTCCATGACTCACTATCCAATCAATCAGTGAGATCGCCAACCATCACATACTGACATGTTGCGGTATATAGACACTGAATCACGCAAGCACTCATTTCCAGACCTCACCATCCAATTTACAGTACATCAGCAACAAATCACATACTGACATGTTACGTTTATATAGCCAACTATGAGATCACACAGCATCATTCCATGACCTCAACCATCCATTATGACATCACCAACCAATCACATACTACATGTTACGGTATAGAGACACTGAGATCACACAGCACTCATTCCCATACACCCTATCCAATCATCGTGAACACTGAGATCACACAGCACTCATTCCATGACATCACTATCCAATCACGTGAGATCGCCATCCAATCACGTGAGATCGCCATCCAATCACATACTGACACGTTATATAGACACAGATCCTACAGCGTTCACTACATGACATCACTATGCAATAACACATGACCTCATCATCCTATCATACATGACATCACCATCCAATCATATACTGACATGTTATATAGACACTGAGATCATACAGCGTTCACTACATGACATCACCCTTCAATCATACATGAAAAAGCCCTGCAATCATATATGACTTCACCATCCAACCATACATGACAATACCTTCCAATCATACATGTACATGACATCACCCGAAAATCATACATAGCATCACCCTTGAATCATACAGGAGCATGACATCACATTCCAATGGTACATGACATCACCCTCCAATCATACATGACCTCACCCTCCAATCCTACATGTACATGATATCATATTCCAATCATACATGACATCACCCTTCAATTATACATGACCTCACCCTCCAATCCTACATGTACATGACATTCCAATCGTACATCACACCGCCCTTCAATCATACATGATTTCACCCTCCAATCGTATATGACATTATCATCCAGTCATACATCCCATGCTGTCACGTTACGTAGACTCTGATGTACTCTGTTGACATCGTCAACGTCTTTACACACACTATTGGAAATAAATGTAAAAATACTTATAACGTGCGCACACATATGTGTTATCGGTGTCCTGTGACTTCCAGGTGATGGACAATCTGCCATTCCCGTCATGTAGAGGGTGTAGCCATTTCCTGATAACAGTGAGGAGCCGTGTGCACCATGATTCACCCTCATAAACAGCTCTATAAATACCTGGCGCTGCACAACATGTCAAATACAACACGGAGGACAAAAGTGGGAGATCTCTGTATCTCAGACACTCAGACTATTCCACTAGTATCACACAACATTCACACAATATTAATACATAGAGGGGGTCACTGACTTGCGAACAACATGCTCCTGGAGCCTGGCAGTTCTCAATCTTTCAGGGGGGTTATTAGTGTATGAAATAATCACTAGCCTGGTGCGGATGGCACAATTTCACCCCCCCCAGAGGAGGGGCGACAGCACTCATTTCAAACCTGAGCCATTTGCTTTTGCATACAAGAGCTTAAGGACTTGTAAGGGCTTGTTTCCACGTGTGCGATTTGCCTTAAGGGTCCCCGGCCGTGGTCAGGGGGCGGCCGCCGTCTAAAAACTCGGTCGACCGAGTTTTTAGGCGGCGGTCTGCGCTATTCCACGGCCGCCCAGCACTGACCGCGGCCATAGAGGGAATGGCCGCCAATAAAAACCGCATGAGATGTGGTTCTTAGCGGTGGCAGTTCTTAGCGGTGGCAGTTCTTAGCAGCGGCAATCGCGCCGCCGGCTTCCACACAAGTGGAAACAAGCCCTTAGTCAGCTCCAATGTCAATGTGACATGGTACAGTCCTGAGTCCCTTGGTTTCACTTTAGACATGCATGCTGTATACTGGTTGAGGTTAGGGCTATCAGTGGCAGTCCTGCCACGGGTCACCCAGACATATCCAATGTCACTCTTCTCTACCATGTCTTTTCTCAGGTCCCCATACACCTTCAGATTTCCTTTAGATCTCCTTTTGTTTTACCAAAAACCATCTAAACAATCAAGTTGTAGCCCCTGGCTATTAATGCTGATTGATATGTATTATATGGAGAACTGCATTCTAACTTATGGACACTGGGTGGCAGCAGAGAGACGGTTGGTGTGAGGACAAGACAGAGGAAGTGATTAAGGGGAAGGACAGGAAGAGAAGGGACAGGGGAAGTTCCAGTCAGCAGCGTGAGGGGAGAGGAGACGAGTGAGAGATGGAGCAGACACTCTTGAGCCGGAGGGCAGAGACCGGACCAACCGAGAGGTTGTGAGCCCAGGGGAGGCTATCAGGCTAGCAGCCGCCAGGAGGATTGGAGATCCTCATCTCTTGAGACGGAGCCCGCGGTTAATCCGGAGTGACAGACGGGACCGCGTGACGGACGCCATCTTGGACCCCTCAGAGCAACTAAGTACTCGGATTGTTCCCCTCCTGACATTGTGGATTACAAATAGAGCCTGATTGCTCTGCAGTATTTTCTCTTCACGGGCCCCAACGCATGGTACCAAACTCTCTAGCTTAAAGTATAGCTGGCCAGCTAAGGGGGGAAAGTGTTGTGGTAGCTGCGGTTTAGTATTTACCTTTCTGCCATATTGTCCTAAGTGATATAGTCAGGCAGTGAGTCCAGCCAAGGCAGAATCTACTTGGGTGAAATTGTATAGCTACTTATAGATCCACATGCATATAGCAACTGCTGTGTTTATTTGTTGCTGCCATTTTCTTGATTGTGTCTATTGTGCTGCTACCTACTTACCCTTTTCAGACGGATCCTATCGGGACGACCTCTGTGGCGCCCGTGCTACCCAATAAACCCTTATTGCTTAATCTAACTCTCTCTCTCCTCGGTGTGTTGGTCTGGGGTCCAGGGGGAGTAAATCGCCAAACGCTGCCAAGGGAGAAGACCTGAACACACACACACAGCCACACCCACTGGTGTAAGGGCTACATTTGGGGGCTCGTCCGGGATATTCTCCTTGTTTGCAGTTGCCCAG
>CM070042.1:30010887-30021050 GCA_036250615.1 Ptychadena robeensis
CACATACAGGTGTACCATCTAATTATCCATTTGTTTGTTTGTTTCTATGAGCTGATCTGGGCTGGGGCTCTGGGAAGGCTTCCGGGAGTTCGAAGCTTGACGACTTCCAGGATCCCTGACCTGGACTTTACCAGGGAACCCGTACCATCTCTCAGGCCCACAACCGTTTTAACGTCTATGCCTTGTTTACAGTTCTGGTAAGGGTCGGGCGAGTGGTATTTCCCATAATCCCTCTCCAGAAGTAAAGAGGCATGCCGATCATACTGGTACTTCCTCAGAAGACCCTTCAACTCTGCAATTTCTTCTGGGTCACCCTCAAAGGAGACAAGACGGTCAAGCCTCCTGCGCAGCCGCTGGTACACCACATATCTATCAAACTGTCTCTTCTTCCCTAAGGCTCTGAAAAGTCCGAGAGTTCTCTGCTTTATCAGCTCCCACCACTCTGACTTACTGCCACACAAGTCCAGGAGAGAGACCTGTGCCTGGAAAAAGTCCTCAAAACATTGTCTCACCTCCTCATCCTCCAGGAGCGCCAAATTCAACTTCCAGATGCCCCTTCCCTTGGGTGGTGTGTCCGGAGCATGCAGAGTCACAGACAGTAAACAGTGATCGGAGAACTCTACCGCCCGCACCTCAGGGGCTGAGAAGGCAGAGTTCTCCTTTAAAAAAACCTATCTATCCTACTCTGACTGCTAAGCCTATGAAAGGTGAACCCTGTGCTGTCCGGGCAGCGCTGAATGTGCGCATCTACCAGACCTGCCTGTCTAACCATGTCTAATAACAAAATCGCACCTCAGCTTGTCTCTGAAGCCACGCCTGTCTCTCGGCCTAATAATGGTGTTGAAATCACCCCCAAAGACAACGAGCCGGGATGTAAAAAGAAAGGGCTTTATCTTGGTGAAAAGGCATTTCCTGTCCCACTTGGTCTGGGGCCCATAGATATTAATCAGGCGCAGGTCCTGCCCCCCCACCAAGACGTCTAAGACCATGCATCTCCCCATCTCTACTTCAGTCACCCGCCTACATGTCACCTCATTGGTCTTAAAGAGGATGGCGACCCCGCTGTAAGGCTCGGCCGCAAGAGACCAGAAGGAAGGCCCGCACCTCCACTCCCTTTTGGCGAGATGTAAATCTGCCAGCGTGCTGATCCTGGTCTCCTGCAGCAACAAAACATCCGCATCAAATTCACTCAAAGAGAACAACGCCTCATCCCGAGCCTTCACCGACCACCGCCATCATGATGACTGAAGTAGGGGCTTCTTGACCTTCCTTCTACATAAACTACCCGTGGAGCTAGACCGCTTCAGAGAGGGACCCCCAGACTCTTCCATTGGCTCCACCTCCCCATCTGACAGCACCTCATACCTATTCCTGTGTGCCACCTCCTCCCCCTCACCCACCACCTCACCCGACCGCTTCCTCCTACTCCTCTTCTACCCCACCACCTGCCAAACGTCCCCATCCTCCCCCTCCCCCTTCTTAGCCTTCCCCCCCCACACCCCAGGCCCTGGCACAGCGAACACTTCCTCACATCAAACACAGCAGCAAAGTGCCCCCTCTCTTCACATTTGTGGCAAAGTTTGGGCTGCCCGGGGTAGAACGCCACAATTCGATCCCGTCCTATGAATGCGGAGGAGGGGACATGCTGCACAACATTCCCAATCACCCTCAACCTTACATTCGCCTTCCACGCACCTGTCCATATCCCAAAATCATCCAAAACCTTTCTCAAAGGGGTCATAACCTCACCAAACCTCCCCAACCACACTGGGGGGATGGACTCGTTCCTCACCAGAATGGTGATGGGTTTCACCAGGTTCTGCCGGTTCTTCCCAGGCAGAGTCATCCTTACAGAAGTCCTCATACTTCTCCCAGAAAGTGTCCAGGCCCTGAGGCCTAACAAAGGATAGATCATATTCCCCGCTCCCTACAGGGGAAATAAACGCAAAAATGTCACTTACAGTGAACCCCATCTTCAGGATGAGGTTCACAACGTCCGTCCTGCTGGGGGGAGAACCCCCTTTTGTCCATTTTAACTGCACCAGATTACGGCGCTTAAAGTATGGTACATGCGCATGATGAAAAGTTCTGGTCACGCGCTTACCCCCCGCTATGGCAGCATAGGAGGTCGCAGGCTTTGTAGAGGCCGGCCAGCTACCTTCTGCTGCGGTGTTACCCCTAGCAACGGGGTTCTTGCCCAACTTTGCATCATTGGGTACTGGCCTAGACACCCCATGACAAAGAGGGACACAGTCACTGAAGACGCGGCCGCCGCTGCCGATGTCTCTGCCGCCAGTCCCTGCAGGGCTCCATCCTGAGCAGAAGTATCACTGCTCCCAGCACACCGGCCGCTCTCCTCACGCACCCCAGCCCCGCCATCTGCCTCCAAGTTCCAACCGACAGGAACCTCACCAGCCACTCCACCATCGCCCTGTACAAGGCTAGGGGAGGCCGCAGCAGAGGCGGGGCTGAAGCGGGGCTCAGCGGGGCTGAAAGCGTGGTACAGCCACGGCTGTAGATGCCACACCGGGTGCTCGATCCTCTGCGCCGTCATCATCAAGGTCATCCGCGTGGAAAAGGAAGCGGTCGCTCTGGAGACTATGGTGGGGACATTAGATTGTCAGCTCCTCTGAGGACAGTTAGTGATATGACTATGGTGAGGACATTAGGTTGTCAGCTCCTCTGAGGACAGTCAGTGATATGACTATGGTGAGGACATTAGAGTGTCAGCTCCTCTGAGGACAGTCAGTGATATGACTATGGTGGGGCATTAGATTGTCAGCTCCTCTGAGGACAGTGATATGACTTTGGTGGGGACATTAGATTGTCAGCTCCTCACATGACGTAAACCAGGAATCAACACATCATGCGACACTTTAATCTCCCTGAACAAGTACAGCGGTCACGCTCGAGTCCCCCCGACACCCACAGGACTCAGTGAACTATTTAGAAGACACATCGCTGGTGTCACTTTCTCTGAATCTTCAAGGAAACCTCACTTCCTCTCTGCTTGCGTCACAGAGATAAGGGGTCAGTCGCAGATCGCTCATCCAAGACGTAAATGTTTGTTTGTTCCTCGGTCTCAGGAAACTACTGAGTCGTGTTTTTCTCACATCCCTGGAAAGTGTGAAGCGCACCACCATTGGCCGGAGTGAGCAGGACCCCAAGATTGACATTTCATCTCACTTCCTGTGGTGGAGGCCACGGATGCCAAGTTTCCTAAACTAATATCAGGATCATTTCATTTCTAGAGATGAACAACACATCAATCTATGTTTTTATAACAACTACGCTGAATTCCCTTGGCAATTCCGAGCATCGGCATACCGTTGATGTTTCTGTATCAGCCCTGACATCAAATATGACGCCGGGCAGGGTTGAGCATTGAGCTCCATGTAACTGGGGGGGTGTCGCTTTTTTAGAGCACACCTCTGGTGTCACCAGTGATGCTGGGGATGTGCTCGGGACATCCCAGAGGGAAGGAAATTGTGGCGGATTTTATATTTTTTATCACAAAAAAAAGGGGCATCACATGCGTAACGTGTGCTTCTGCTCAGCCCTGGCCTAGGACTTGTAGTACATTAACAGATTACTGTTACAACAGATAGGTCTTTTTTATTGTTTGGCGGGGAGACCCCTATACTCAATCCATTTTTTTAATCATTTGTGTCATTTTACACATAAAGATCTCCTGGTAGAAAAAATTTTGACCAGGTAGACAGGGGTAGTGACAGAGCGTCAGGAGTGGGCGGGCATGGACCGGCAGCTGATAAGGGGGACACTCCCAGGGTCGGCGAAAGGAGTGGCCGGGCATGGGTGGCCAATCAGGGGGGCACGCCTAAGTCTCTCACAAGTGGGACTGGTGAAGGTAGAGACCCTAATCGAGCGGGTGCGCCAACCTGATTAAGTAGGCCTGGCCTCCATGGCTGGCCCATACCACTGGAGCTGGGGGTAGAGTTTTTTGATGACTTAAATGCTGCACAATTCGACTGATATTAATGCTTTTTGTGTAGGTTAAAACAGGATCAGCCAATCTAAACAATCCTCATAATTCAGCTGATCACATTGATCATGTGATTCTTTGTGGGGTCTCTTGTATAAAACCTGCCAGCCCCAGTCAAGAGGAAACTTTACAAGAAGGGATCTCTCCAACAGAGCTTTGGGTATAGATACACATTTAGGTTTGAACCAAAATTCCCTCAGCACTCATAAAGGATTATTTTCAGCATTAAAAAGTTAAAATTCTAATGGCTGCGCCTTAAAACCCCGGTATAACCTGAAGTTTCCATTCAAATCTGGGATTTTTTGGAGTTCATGATATAAGTCCCCAGATTGGGGCAGGGGGGTGGTGTACCCCCAGGTGAAACCAAGAGTGAACCACAAATATTTTGAGGTAAAAATTCTATAAAGATTACCCCTGTAATTGTTTTGGTATTATTAATGCAGAGGGTGGTGCCGATTTCCCAGAAGGGTATATAAGACATAAATGGGAGGAGCCAAGGGTTTCTTTTGTGTCTTTTTCAGATACAGAGTGGAAACTTGGGAGACTGGGACTACGAGCATGTAAGTGTTGAAAAATCCTGTACCTAGGATGAAGGTAAGATATAGGATAGCCAGAGAGGAAGTTAGCCATGGGAACTGGACTATAATTCCCTTCTGAGGAGCAGCACCACTCCTCTACTGGGTTAGGAACGGGACTGTTCTGTGATAAGAATGCACACTGCCGACAAGGCTTAGCAGCAGCAATCAGACTGTATATATTCCTGCCAAGTAGAGTACCTCAGATGGATATACATCCAGTGTGGACATTGGAGTTACTCTCACACAGGGCCGCCGTCAGGGGGGGGGGCAGGGGGTCCCGGGCCCGGGCAGCTAGGGGGGCCCGACGGTCAGCCCCGGCGTGCTGACTGATAGGTACAGCAGCCTCACTGTACCTCTGCCTCTGCACAGCCCGGACTGCCACTACTGTGTGTGATGCGCTGCCGGCAGTCCGGGCTGTGAAGAGGCAGAGGTACAGTGAGCAGAGGCTGCTGTAGCTATCAGTCAGCACACCAGGGTTGGATTGGTTTTTCAGCTAGCAGTCGCCCCCCCCCCCCCCCCCCCCCCCCCCCCCCCCCCCCCCCCGCTCAACAAGTCCTTCCATGGGGCTCGGACATTTTTGCTGTACCGGGCCCCATGATTTCTGACGCTGGGCTGCCCTGCTCTCACAAAGAGGCCTGTGTATAGGCAAAAAGAATCATTGTGGAGGGAAAGCGAGTAGGTAAGGAGGTCATAGGAGAGGACCATGCCTTAGGGACCTTCTGGTCCAGGTGTGTCTGAAATGCACCAGCCAGTGGTCGAGCCCTACTGGTGCCCACTTGACTGTCTCAAAGCCGAGTACCACAGGAGTGGAGAGTTGACCTATACAGAAGCCATACAAAATGGAGGTTCTACATGTCTCCTAGTGAAGGACCTAAAGAAAAAACGACAAAGTTAAGGTCAGCCTAGTGTCTTAGGGTTAACAGATTCACTAACACCCCCTACGTGTCCCCACAACACTACTATACAGTGTGCAGTACCAAACATTATACCTGTGAGGACCCCGGCTGTACCGGTCACCACCTGCTGGTGGCACTGTAATTGCCCATCCATGGGTTGGTCCCACAGTCACCAGCAGGTGGCTCCCTGCAAGCGTGGGCTGGGTGGAGCACACACCTGCCTAGTTAGCTTTAGGGTTATTTAGGTGTGCTTCATCCAGACACGCTTGCTGAGCATTGTTTTCCTGTTTTGATGTCATGTCCCGTCTCTATACCTGAACCTTTACCCTGGACGTGTTGTACCCATCTTGATCCTGTCTGTGAGTTCCCATTAAATCAGTTTTTGACCCCACCCTACCTCTGTCTGGATATCAGTGTGTGTTGCTTGTCTGGTCACCCCCTCTGTACCTGATCCTGGCAATACCTTTCCATGGTACCACGCGACAGGATCTCACACCACAATACAGGGTTATCTGGAATTATTTTAATAAAAGCTTAAAAAGAAATATGTTTATTTAAAGACCTTCCCATGTTGCAAGTTGCAACATCACCTATGGCCTTTTTTTAGTTTAGGTGTACCGGGCCTTTTAATGGTGTTTAGCGACGGTCGTCTGGAGCTGAGTCAGCGGGACGACGAAAGCGGTGGTGTTTGCTGAGTAGAAAGTAGAACACAGGAAATTAGACTTTTGCTGTTCTGGTGATCTCTGAATGGCAGCGACGGCCCTCCTGTGGTTAACGTATGGCGTACTCTGCTTCACAACACCCAGACCGCGCTCACAGTCACTTCCCCTTATCGCCATAGATACGACCGCCATTGCATCACTGTATACACACAGGCCGTGAACTTGTTTTCTATGTTCTTGAGGAAAACAACAACATTCTCATAAGGTTATTTCTGGGTGATTTGTTGATGTTTATTGTGAACGATGATTAGCGTTCGTGTTGTACGTCACAGAAAACACAACTCTTGTGGTGGAGCATTCTTCCCTGTTTTTTGTCACCTTTACACCTCTGAGGTCTAACATGTCGTATGTTAGAAAACATTGTGGCCTACCAGCCTATTTATAGTGACCAGGTTGTCAATGAACCATTTGACAAAAATACAAACAATTACACAAAAGCACGTCATTGGGGATGAACCACTATCTAGTCATTGGCCATGTGCAACATTTTTGTTAATGTATGTATTTTTGAATAGCAATACAAGTGTTAATTTATGAATTTTTGAATACCAATAAAAGTGTATTGGAACAGTTGTTTACAGAGGTGCGTACTTTACACGCCACTCGCCGCTGCGGAGGCAATCCCTCTTCTCTGTGTGTCAGCTTTGACTACCGTTTTCCAGCACACACGCAGCGGAGACAATCCCTCTTCTGTGCGGGTCAGCTTTGACTACCGGTTCTTTTGACTTCCTGGTTGAGCTGAGTGAAAGAAGTGATTGAAGAGCAGTCAGCACAGAAATGCTGGTTGCTCCCCTATCACTTCCGTCTGATTGCCCAGCAGGAAAAGCAAAAGTACTGATAGTCAAAGCTGACACACACAGAGGAGGGTTTGTCACTGCTGTGTGTTTCAGCCTAGCTGGTCATATCGGTTCTTTCGCCTTTCTCATTAGGATGAAAGAAGTGATTGAGCAGCAGCCAGCACAGAAATGCTAGCTGCTCCCCAATTACTTCCACCTAATTGCCCAGCAGGGAAAGCAAAAGTACCGCAGTCAAAGCTGACACACAGAGGAGGTTTCGTCCCCACTGTGTGTTTCAGCCTAGCTGGTCATATCAATTCTTTCGATTTTCTCATTGGGATGAAAGAAGTGAGTGAGGAGCAGCCAGCAGAAAAATGCAAGCTGCTCCCCAATTACTTCCGCCCAATTGCCCAGCAGGAAAAGCAAAAGTGCCAGTAGTCAAATCTGGCTCACACAGAGGAGGGTTTGTCACCGCTGTGTGTTTCAGCCTAGCTGGTCATATCAGTTCTTTCGACTTTCTCATTGGGATGAAAGAAATTGAAAAGTGATTGAGGAGCAGCCAGCAGAAAAATGCTTTGGAGGGAAAATGTGCATCTTATAATGCGAACAATGCCAAGTTTAAATGGGCAGAGACACTGGAACCGCCAATCTCGCTAAACAGGACCCAAAGTTTAGAAGATTTTGAATATAAAATGAGGTCAGTAAGACATTCTTTAGACATGAAGGAAATGGCAGCGCGTCCTCACATCCTGCGGCACTGTGATTCAGCAGAGTTATATCTATCTCTGATACAGGGATTTCCATTACATGTAATGATAAGGAAATCCTGGAATTTATTTTTTACGGTTCATGGCGTGGTTCAGGGAGGCGGCATATCTGAAGGGACAGTCAGCTGGTCAGAACATGTACTGTTACGGGAATGAAGAGAGGGAGATCAGAATGAATCACTCAACAGACAACCAGAACACACAGCGCCAAACTCCTACACCTTGCCAGAGACACAGGAGTTTGTTCTAAAGGGGAACTCCGACCGACTTGTATTTGAATAGAGTGAGTTAGCCCCTGTGTGTGTCAGCTGCAGGTGGTCAGAAAAGCACTCACCTCTGTAGACAGCTGTATATAGAGGTGTGTCTGTTCCTGGTATTTCCTATCCTTATGACATCAGTCACCAACAGATACAAACCCCCCCCCCCCCCCCCCCCCCCCCCCCCCCCCCCCATTAAGAGAGAAGGAAGTGTTTGGGGATCAGCCAGCCTAATGGACTGAAAAGGCCCCCTTCGGCTTATATTTGAGTCAGGGTCACCTCTCTTGGGCGCCTCCTCTTGCCAACAAGCTCTGAATTCTTTCAATGTCCGCTTGTGAAATGTAAACAAGCAGCACCACACTGCCATCTGGTGGCCTTTTTAATTAGAAAAATCCACTACTTCAAACATAAAAATAAGTTTCCATTTTTCATTCCATGTATTGGTCGGAATAATAATAATAAAGACTTATTAATGAAAATGTATTTTCATGTTTGAATCATAAAAAGTGCTTTGAAAGCCACCCTGTTATACCAATAAACTTGTGTTCTCTTAACTTAATTGAGGGTGTGGCACTAAGATTCACCTGTTTGTCAATTCCTAGGGGCAATGTGGCTTTCTCTATATTTTCTCATTTAGAAAACTCCACTATCTGACTTAGGATTTCACACCCTCTGTGTCACAGCGGGTGACACCAGAGCAAGGGTGACACCGTATATTTAAGGGTGTGGACCCATTGGACCAACTTGCACAGTTGGCAAAGGTGCAATCCGAGGCGCAGAGTCTAAGGGACCGTCTGGTGTTCACCAGAGCAGTCTGCAAGGGCTGATGGGCTTTGCTGCGGTTCCTGGATGCACGCGTGCAAGTTGGCAGCTGATGATATACCAAAATGTAGGGCCAGGAGTGTAGAGATAAGCAGAGTCAAGTAGACGAGTCAAGGGTCTGAAGCCAGGAAGACAAAGGAGGCACCGGAACGAAGTGCAGAGGATCAAGAGGTAGGGAGAATCCGTTAGACGAGCAGAGAGCCTGGAACCCGGAAGTCAACAAACAAGGAGGCTAGAGGTAAACACATGAGACCAATTGACCAGGCACCCTCCTGGTGCCTGAGACTCTCTTAAATAGGGCAGGAGGGAGGAGCAGCTGACAAGGCAAGGAGCATCACGAGTGTGCAACAGAGGGAGCTCTGTTGCAGGAGAGATAACCCTCTAAAGCAAGGAAGGTATTAGATGCAGGCAATGCAGAAGCTGCAGACACAGATCCCCTTGCCCTGTGGAGATCTGTGACACTCGGCTTATACTTGAGTCAATACGTTTTCTCAGTTTTTGTAGATAAAATCAGGTCTTATACTCGAGTATATACGGTAAATTTTAATGCTCCTAGAGGCCTCCAAAAAAGACTTCACCAAAAAAATAGATCAAGATTTAAGGTGCATATGTATTATATGGTAGCAGTCATCCTGAAGGACTGTAACAAGGGTCAAAGGTGGTCCTCAAATCCCAGGGAGTTATCACCCGATCTATGACTACCCTGACACATCCATGTAGAAGGGGAAAACCCCCAGACTGCTGCTGGGAAACCCCACCACTACAGACAGGAGAAGCCACTGACCAACCACAGCTGATACGTCTGTTTAGATTCTTATATATAACACATTCCTTAAAAATTATGTAAAAGATAAAGTTTGAACTCAGAATAACTACAGTGCAGTTGTTCTTTTTTGAAGCCGCTAATTATCTCCAGGAATGCCAGAAAAGATATTTTAGTGCTGACGGTGCAAATTTCCAAGTTGAAGCCATGGACAGTTCACATCAGGTCAAGGGCAAACTTTACCACCGCTAGCGAGAAAGATGAAATGTAAACCAACCAACCAAATCCATATCTCATATTCTACTGTCTTCACTCATAAATATGTCAAGCAAAAAAATTACAGTTCTTAGTGATACAGGACCAGCTTTTAATGAGCTCCAATCATTTTTTCCAAAAAGTAAAAAAAAAAATATTGGACGCCATTGGTAATTATTCATCATGTTCGATCAATCCATAGATCTATGTAGGATGTGTCTGGTCTATAGACCGGGGGCTCTGGATGGAGGACAGATAAATGTTTCTATATTAGGATGTATCTGGTCTATAGACCGGGGGCTCTGGATGGAGGACAGATAAATG
>CM070042.1:30060687-30080941 GCA_036250615.1 Ptychadena robeensis
GACACGTCGCCAGCTCCACCAACAGCACCCCCCCCCCAGTCAAAATGAGGCCATGAAAGTCTGGCTCAGAGAAGTAGTGCTTCTCACCTCCATATGATATAGTGGCCAGATATCGGTGGCAGTGCTGCCTTGGGTCACTCAGACACTTTGCATTACACTCTTCTCTCCATTGGTTATACTGCAGCACCTCCCATGGATCCCTGGCTACACATATCCTAAGCACGGGAGCATAATGTCTACAGTGTGTCCAGGGCTGAGCAAAGTTAAATTAACCCCCCTGGCAGTCGGGATCCCTGTAATATAATACAGGCATATGGTGAGGGCACCCCTTACCTCCCCAGTGTCATCAACGATATCAGGGCGGCACAGCGACCCCGAGTTTGGCTTATCACTATTGGCTATGGAAATCTACCCCAAGCCCTACTTGGGAATACCACCAAGGGGGTTAAATACTTCAGCCTAAAAGTATGTGATTGCCATCTGCCCCTTTCTGTGTTCATCTGTACAACATTGGAACAAAGTTTGGCACACATATTACTGACAGCACGCCATATACTTCACTATGGGGTGACACCATGGGTTACTGACACGGGGTGACACCACTAATGAGGGTAAGTAAGTGGAACTGAAGATAAGAGACAATAACCTGGAAAACCTTGTATGATGGTATCACATCTCTCACCTTGATAATAAGGCCGTGCACGCTGCTGCTTTTTTTTTGCGGCGACAGGTGCTGCTGCACGGCTTTCCTCGCCCCATTCACGGTGAACAGGATGAGGGTGTAGGAGATGAGGATCAGTGTACAGGGCAGGACGTAGCAGAATGCGAACAGCGACATGATATAGGACATGGCCCGATGCTCCCGGTTGGCGGCCTTCCAGTCTATGCAGCAGGCCGTTCCATAGGGCTCGGGTCCGTAAGTTCCCCACTCCGCCAGCGGCGCCGTGGCAAACACGAAGGCGTACGCCCAGACACAAAGCAGCAAGATCCGCGAATGGGAAGAAGAAAATTTATTTCCTGCAAAACAAGATATATATGGTCTACATATGGTCTATAAAGGAAATTTACAATAAAGCTGCCATAGGAACCAGTGACGTTTCTAGCCCTACACTATGCGAGACCGCATAGCGACACTAGCGACACAACCCCCCCCCCCCCCCCCCCCCCCCCCCCCCCCCCACCCCACCCCGGCAGAGGGAAGAGCTGAAGCATCATATCTCACCCCCACCCCAGGAAGACTGTGAATCCCAGAACGGCCACGATCACGATTTGACCTTTGCATGGGGGCTTATGGAACGGAGCTTGGGGGCCCCCCATGGTCCATGAGGCCCTATGCACTCACATATTCTGCATAGTGCAAGAACCGACCTGGATAAGAACTGACATTATATTAGAATAATCTCCATGCAAGAGAGTATACTCACCGTATGCCGGATAGCAGACTTTCATACAGCAGACGGAGCTCAGCACGGTCAGATTTGTCAGGCTGCACAGTCCGAAGAAGACCCCGCAGAAGGCGTAATATTTACACGTCACTTTATCAAACAGCCACCTGGAAGGAAAGAGGTTTCTGTTACAGTTCCTAAAGTGGATGTATATTTCATGTGTAAAAAATATATATGAAAAATTACATTTTGACTTACCTCTGAGAGGGTTAACGCAGGGCGCAATGGGGGGCGTTTATAATGGTTTTTCTATGGAAATTTACTTTTAGTTCAGAGGCGAGAACGACTATTTCAGCGTTCAGAGATTTCGGCTCCTTTCCGGTGGCCGCTGCGGCATGGGAGGGAGGAGGGGCAAGGGATCTTCTTATATTACTCATTAGAGGTAAGTTTTTTTTTCTTTCCTCCCTATCTATCACTTCTAGTGCCATTCATGCAAAGATGCACTTCTGTTCTGGTGGTAGCTCCTCTTTAATTCCAGCATGCTAAAAATAATTTTTGTGCATGTGATAAAGTAGCTGTACAATTTGGTACATTAGTGACCAGATATTAGTGCTGCCTCTACCTGAAGGATCACTGGAGGGTGCGGGCTGCACCGGGTGGCACCATTTAAAGCGCACCTACAACCACCAGAACGGACATGTCCGTAAATCTCTGGCCGATGCCATTAGTTTCAATGGGGACCGGCATCCCTCTTGAAACAGGGTTAACAGACATGACTGTAAATCATGGTCGATGTCCATTGCTGCAAAGCACCAGCTGAGCTGTATGACGCAGCAGTGCGGCGCCTCCAGCTCCTTCGATATTATGCTCAACGCAATGAAGTAATCGTGCTGAGCTCAAAAGCTGATTCATCTCATGGGCATCGACCCGTGTATGGCAGCCTTAAGTCCTGGGGGCAACTCATGTAGGTGTATCATAACTCTCGTTTAATGGGGGGTCTTGGCTGAGTGTAAAGACCGCAGCTGGAATTGGTGTATCACACCTGAACAGAGATGCTAATCCCTCTCTAACCCTAACATTACCTGTATCTTTTTCTTTGGAAACAGAAAGGTTCTCTTTATTTACACTACATAATCAGATTCAGTCACATTTACTACTTTTTAATTGGCACCTACCTGTGGGCAAAGAGCGAGGGGATGGCCAGAGGGAAGAGCGTGCCAGTCATACCTAGGTCACTGATCGCCAAGTTGACGATGAAGAACTCTGCCGGCTTCAGCATGGATCGCTTGCGATATGCAACAAGTAACAGCATGGAGTTTCCCGACAGAGATAATATTCCTGCCAAAGGAAAAGAAGAAAGTCATCGCACCAGCAGGGAGTCCGGAGAGCAATCATACACATTTTATTACATGTCACTTGGAACTGCCATCTTCTATTATTCTGCTCTAGCCTCTCAAAATTGTGAATCTCCACTAGTCTCTACAACACCATGATTTAATGACAGCTCCCTGAAAGGACATCACAAGTTGGCCCATCAAAACGTGGAGATTATAACTTGTCAGGAGTGGTCCAGTCTTCCTCCTCCGCGCTGACTGACACCTGAACGCGCCACAAAGACACTTCTAGACGCAAGAGGAAAATCTGCTCTGTTTACCTTGATTGCTCCTCTGTATCAGCGCTGAGCAGGCGGTATGTTTATCATCTTGTGGGCCATAGCACAGTCTTCTGTAAATCCGTCACTCAGGATTATCAGAAAATGAAGTTCTGCTCTAATTAAGGTGTGAGACGTTGCGATAAAGTCAAAAACTTTAGCAATGTAGAACAGAAAACTTTTGGCGTATGCTGGCACATCAGTCTCCCAGTGACTTCCAGTGCAATTCATGTATTCCCATGAACTGAACTAGTTTTGTTGTGTCTGGCAGGTGATGAGCGGGTTGAGGGTCCCCATCCTTATGGAGATCTATACAGGACCCTGAAATATACAAAGGCTCAGCTCCAGGGGTGGCTCAAGGCAGCCGTGCTAAGGGGGAGGCATCTGGTCATCGGATAACACTTTCAATGCTCAGATGCCCCCCCCAGCATGATGCCACCCTGGGCAACAGCCCATGTTGCCTGTGCTTAAAACCACCACTGTTCAGCTCTCCTTCTGAGCACCCTAGTCAAATCAGGAGGCGCACAGAGGGCTTGACCGCTCATGGACACATCTTGAGTCTCCCAACCCCAAGCACAAAGTTGCACCAGTGTTTTCTGTCATTACCCCGACTGTGCCCGGGGAATAGAAGTGGTACTGCTGCCCAGAGTTAGTTGGTGTTAAAACCTAGCAATTGCCCAATGAATGTCCACTTCCTACCCTATGCTGAAGTAAGAATTTCCCTTTAAAGAGAACTGATATACCCCTCTGGGGGACAGCACCACCCCTTCACTGTCACATACAAAAAGAAGGGTATCTCTTTTCAACTACATTACACAAAAGAGGGGGAACACTCATTTTACATATTTGGATTGTTGGAGGAAAGGAGAGGGAACACTAGTTCTACAGATTTGGATTGTTGGAGGAAAGGAGAAGGAACACTAGTTCTATATATTTGGATTGTACTCTGGGAACTGTCTAGGAACACAGGACCAACCATATCCAAATACATTTCAACTCTTGAAATACGTATGTAAGGGTCTCTGGCAGATCACCAGTCTCCAACAAGTGTGATACCCCAATCTCCACTGTGGTCATTACCTAAAGGCTTAAGCCAACCCTGCTTGAACAGGAGACTCGATGCACCTCCCTGACTTGGTTGGTCCCAGGCAGGGTAGGTGCCAGAGTGCCAGGAGCGGGTGGGCACAGGCAGCCAATCAGGGGGGCACGGCTACATCTCACAGGTCAGACTGTGCAGGTAGGGGGTCCAATCGAGCGGGCACACAGACCTGGCTGGGTGGGTGAGCCTGGCCCCCCATGGCCCGCCCATAGCGCTGCCACTGGTCCCAGGAATTAAATCCACAAGTTATCCTAACTACCACCAGGGAGACTGATGAAAGCACCAGGAAACTTCAGGATAGAAGTCCAAAAATGAAGCTGAGGTCATGTATGATGGAAGATCAGTCTAATAAATTAAGTAGCCAGAGGATAAGTCAGGAGAGGGGTCAAAGCAGGCATGCAGAGGTGCAGAAGAGATAATGCAAACGGTCCAAGTAAAAAATATGAATAATCATTTCACAGATTAAAACATTTAGAGCTGTACAGGTAAACAAATGCTATCACAGGCACAGACCCAAACAAGGTGGAGACATATAATCCTCAGACATAACTGATCTCTTATAGATCCTCATAGGGAGATTCAAACAAATCCACCAATGACATAGAAGAGATAGGGATTGCTGTTCCTTAAAACTGGGAGGCAGCAACATGGCTCAAACCTCTGCACTGGACATGGAAATGTCATCTAAAAGAGTAACTGGGACCTCGACTGTGCATAACCCAGGGCAGTGGCGTAGCGAGGGGGGTGCCGAGGGGGCCATGGCCCCGGGCGGCGTATCAAAAGGGGCGGCGACTTTAAGGGACTCGGGATTAATAAGAAGACGCAGGCGCGTGCAAGCAGCTGCTAATTAGCTGGAGCGAGGAAAGCGCTGGGAAGCTCTGGAGATGGGCAGCCTGGATTGCTCGCTTGGGGAGAAAGGGATGAGCAAACGAGCATAGGGAGGCGAATGAAGGGAGGGGCGGCAGGGAAGGGAGGGGCGGGAGGGGCGGCAAATTTCCGGTCGGCCCCAGGCGACGAAAGCCCACGCTACGCCACTGACCCAGGGTGAAGGCTTATACTCCTGGCAGCCATCACACTTATACTACCCAGTACCAACCACCTTCTATGACCATTCATTCCTCTCTGTCATCACACCATGGTGGTTCCTAGAACAATTACCAAATAGGATGTAGACCACTCCTAAGATGATGTCATTGGTTTTTGATATGGAGGAGTGAAAGTCTGACGTGTCCGAGCCATTTCCCATCTGCAGATAAAAAAGAAACAGCCATTACTAAAATGAGATATAAAAAAAGCTTAAAAATGAGGCGAATCCAAGGTCATGTTTTAATGACTTAAAAATATATTTAATGTATTTTTGACTCTACAAGAGCCCCCCAAAATTGGGTCCTTCATAGCAAATATACCAGCATACAGCATGTTCATCTTCTCTGTTGAAACATGCTGTATTCTGGTATTTATTTGTAAGGAGGAGCAGTCTCTTTAGAGCTGGAGACCTAAAGAGACTCGCTTAGGACTCTCAGCACTGCCCCTCCTCAGTGGCAGTGCTTAGAACTATATTAGAGAGTCATATAGAGACATGAATATGTTCTCTACCAAAGAAAGCCAAAGCATCAAGTCTTCTTACACTTTGTGGACTTACAAAGGGTTACATAGAGATTTCCTCCAGCTCTCAGCACTGCCTCTCATGCCATTTAAAAACTGGTATACAGCATGTCTGAGCAGAGAGGAATGCCTCCTCTGTGCTGGTACATGCTCTATATTGGTTTTTACTCAGTAGGAAAGCCAAATCAACTAGTTTTCTAAAACTTTGTGGACTTACAGAGAGTTACTAGGAGATTCACTCCAGCTCTCAGTACTGTCTGTTATCCCCTTTAAATAATGGTATACAGCATGTTTGAGCAGAGAGAAATGCCTCCTCTCTGCTGCAACATGCTATATACAGGTATTTCCTCAGTAAGAGAGGCAGTGCTTAGAATGAGAGACTTACCGAGAGTCTCATAGAGATTTGCTCCAGCTCTCATCCTATGTTAATACCGCTATCCAGCATGTTTGAGCACAGAGAAAGTGAATATGTTCTCTGCTAAAGAAAGCCAAAGCCAAAGTTTTTTTTCACTTTATGGACTTTCAGTTACATAGAGATTTGCTCTAGCTGTCATCCCATTAAAACACTGGTATACAGCATGTTTGAGCAGAGGGAAGGCCTCCTTTCTGCTTGAATATGCCCTATACTCCTATACTGGTATTTTCTCAGGAGGAGAGGCAGTGCTTACAATAAGGCTGTTTCATCAATTTGATGTTGACACATCCAATGTAAATCAATGGACTAGTACACTATACGTTGTTTGCTGCGTTGGGTTGTGTTAATGTCAATGCGAAGCCCTGCGTCAACATGCAAACCAAACACCCATCGAGATTGCATTGAATGCATCGAAAACGCATGGGTATGCGGTAAAAAAAACAATGTGTCAATAACGCATCCTTGCCCACATGTCCCAACGCATCCGAACGCAACCCCTGCGTTAAGGCAGATGCGTTAACACAATGCATCCATTAATACAGTGGAAACAGAGACTTGTCGAGAGTCACATAGAGAATCCCTACAGCTCTCAGTGCTACCTGTCATCCTGTGTAAATATCAGTATACAGCATGTTTGAGCAGGAATGCCTCCTCTGTGCTTGAGGATGTTTTATACAGGTATTAATTAAGGACGAGAGGCAGTGCTTACAATTAGAGACTTACCAATAGTCACATAGAGACACTACAGTTCTCAGCGCTACTGCTCATCCTGTGTAAATACCAGTACACAGCATGTTTGAGCAGGAATGCCTCCTCTGTGCTGGAACATGTTTTATACAAGTATTTATTCAGGAGGAGAGGCAGTGCTTAGAATTATAGACTTACCAATAGTCACATAGAGACACTACATCTCTCAGCGCTACCGCTCATCCTGTGTAAATACCAGTATACAGCATGTTTGAGCAGAGAGAAAGCGAATATGCTCTCTGCCAAAGAAAGCAATACATTTTCTTACACTTTGCGGACATGATGTCACTGCTGACCTCCCCTTCTTTAATGGTTTCAATCAGGCAAACATGAAGACAATCATAACCTTTTATAAGGGATAAGGTCTTCCCTCTTCTGTAAACAATGGAGTCTGCTTCAAAGCGGCTCGCATATTTCTATTATACGAACCCCCGGGCGTTCCTAATCTGATTTCTGCACTTTTGATATTCTATTGATATTTCAATCCCACCAAAAACACTTCAAAATTAGACTTGTCATAATAAATTCTGCAGAACCAACAACATATCGATCGTATTTTGCAGCCGCCAAGGAGCAAACCAAACAAAGTGCCTCCAGTAGACGTTATGTGCGGACGGAGTTCTCAGAATAAAGTTGTCTTGTGTGCCGGGGTCACAGTCAGCCCTACAGGCTGCTGGAGTGCTAAGAAATCTGATATAAATGCTGAAAATCCCCATCACGTGGCTGACGGAGAAATGACAGATGATAGGAGGGTGATAGCAATGTGAGAGACCATTCTATTTTGGGAATATGACTGATTGAGACTTCACATGATTAGAATACAGAACACAATGTATTGCAATGAGAAGGAGATTACAGGGATTCTGTATCCTGCAGGCGTCCCGCAAGCAGGAGGGGGGGAGACATAAATTCTTAAGGAGCCGTGTGCAGGACAAAAATGGGCGAATGGGCTGAAGAATCCAATATAAAATCAGATAAATAGACATTTACTATGTAATAGAAGAGCATACTATGTATACGGCAATGCCAAATACCATGAAACAGGGCCGCCGTCAGGGGTGGACAGAGGGGCATGGCAGTCAGCAAGTAGGGGCCCTAGAGGCTGCCCAATTGGTACAGCAGCCTCTGCTCACTGTGCTCTCTGCCGGACTGTGAACTTCTGCTAGCACTATTCCCCCACAATCAACAACTTACTTCTGCTAGGGGGGGCCAACAAAATTGCTCAACAAATTTTCTGCTAGCAAGCCCCCTCTTGTCTACCGGAGGTCCAAGGCAACAACATTGCATAGGGATCTCCAATTGCTATAAACACCCCTGTATATAATATATATACAGTATATATACACGTGTACAGGACGCCAGAGATGGGTCCTGAATTGGGTATATGTGTCGTGTATTTTTGGTCTGTGTCCCCCTTTAGGTAACCCCTAGGGTGCTGGATGGACACAGTCCAGGATTTGAATGGCAGTCTGTCGACTGCAACTTTGTTAGATTGCTTACAGGGCCTGGACTGTGAATAGGCAGGATGGTTGGGAGGGCCTCCTATTCACCCCACCCAGCACCTGTGGGTGTATGTTGGCTGCACAGCCGTCTTATAACCAGGTAATCTGACCTAATCAAGGTGGAAGAGTAATGGACACTGTCTGGAGGACAGACAAGGCTAAATTGCTTCCCACTGAGAGAGGATGACCGGTGGTTTTGGGAAACCCTCTCCCCACGTGAGCATTATGGTTATTTTCTTGCCTTTGCTGTTTTTGATGAAGGACTATTGATTTTGAATAGCTAAAGCTAAGCCAAACTGGTATTTTGGGCCAAAATAAAGCTTGAATTGAACAGTTGAATTCCGGTGTGGTGACTGTGAACCCCGCACCCCCCAAGTTCACAATATTAAGAGGTTTAATTTCATTTTGGACCTGGACACACTGCAAACAATTATTCCCCCACATGACTAAAGGGATGCAAAGGATGCACAGATATGTGTGTAGTCTGGGATCCAGGGGAAGTGCTACTGTAACAGACAAAGAAGAAATGACCAAGGGAGAGAAAAGTGTGGGTGACACTGACATCCTATCACATGGAGGTGAAAAGCCCTGCTTGCCTGAGCCAACCCCCCACTAGTATACAGCATTCATATATAAAGGGAAGCCAAGGGAATAGAAATTGTACCATTCACTGGGGAGGGGGGGGGCAAGTACTTTGCTGTACTTTTGTAATGGGGTAGAAAGGATGCACAGATATGTTCGGGGATCCAGGGGAGGTTCTGCAGGAACAGACAGAGAAGGAATGACCAAGGGAGAGAAAAGTGTAATGGAAAGCATCTGGGTGACCCAAGGCAGGACTGCCACTGATATCCTTATAACATGGAGGTATGAAGCCCTGCTTGCCTGAGCCAGACCTCTACTAGTATACAGCATTAACATCTAAAGGGATGCCAAGGGAATAGGGACTGTACCATTCACTGGGGTGGGGGAGGAGGGCAAAAACTGTGCTTCAGCTATCACACTCACATCACAGCTGTGGTGCTTGAGGAAGAGATGAGTGCTTTAGCCTTGCATACAAAAAAAGGTTGGTGTCATCCTTCTTCTGGGAGTGAACTGGTATGACTCAGTGCCATCTACACCCCCTGCATCAGGCTAGTGACTCCACTTGTTGCAGTAATTCATTGGATTAAAATATTATGATTGATTATTAAAATGAGACTAGATGTTATAAGCTTACTCCAGGGTGGAAGTAACTAGTTTCAAATATATTTTACCATTCACTTTGTCAATGGGAATGAAGCGAGGGAAAGAGGATGCAGAGCCATTTTCATATGAAGGTGAGAACGCATTGGGAGATACAAGTGGTATAAGGTGCTCCGCCGACACAACCAATCCACCCAAAATATAGCCCCCTGGGTCACGAACAAGGACCCCCCCCCCCCCCCCCCCCCCCCCCCCCCCCCCGTGAGAGTGGCGACCTGGTAATGTCACTTCTCCGCATGTTATATAATACTCATGGGACAGAACATATCACTGCGAATAACGCTTCTCACCAGCCGGAGGGAGTGAAAAACATTCACTGTGAGCTTCCTACAAATGTGAGAACACGGTATAACGTTATTACAATGTACAGATCCCCCAGCAGAGTAGCTGCTTTCACGACCAGGTCTTGTCCAGTGACCGAACACTGCTCACACTCCAAACAAATGTAGGTCCACGCAGCTGGTAGTAGCTATGTACAGTTTATTAGGGAATATTGACACACAGGCACCAACTCCCAAGGGCAGAGATGGGGTCCAGACTTGGGATCAGAACGTTGCCAAGGCTGCTACCAGCTGCTGTAATTGTGGACAGGGTTGCTGTAGGCTCTCACCAGAATGAACAATAATAAGCAGTCCAGTTAGGGTGTCACACTAGGTCAGCGGAGCTCTCATCCGGGGACATAACTGAGGGAAGCTGCAGTCATCAGGGAAGCCACATCAGAAAAGCCCAGAATGTTCTGAGGAACTAAAATGTATAAGCTCAGACAGGGGCTGGCTTAAGGCCTGAGGCTGGGCAGAATAGGATTGTTACATTAGAGCAGAGAGCCAAAAGAGCGGAAAACACCTTTAACCGTGTCCTTGCAAAAGAGGTTCCAGCAGCTGGTAAGCAAGTGAGAAAAACTGACCTTTACTTTAACATCAAAATAAATGCAAACACGACCTTTTAGATATTTATTTTTTATGCTTGCTGAAGATATGTGATGAGAAGTGAATGGGCAAAGCACCATCTACTCCTCAATTGCACTTGACGCTAATGTTGTTTAATAATGCTGCCTGTTTAGATAGTGGGTCCTCAAACTACGGCCCGCAGGCCATATATGGCCTTCCAAGGCTTTGTGTCCGGCCCCCGCATCAGTCACCCCGATGTTTTCAAGTTGCCAGAAAGCTGCAGCTTACACATTATCAAACACTGTCTGTTTAGATCAGTGGTTCTCAACCTGTGGGTCGGAACGACCATTTCACAGGGGTCACCGAGTTTACTGAAAGCATCCAAGTTGCTGCTAACTAACTTAAGAGGGATGGGGCGTTTCTTTCCCTTCTAACTACCCACCCTGCACATCATTTGTACAAGCGGGGTAGGGAAATAAGGGAGGAGGTGACATTACATTACATTATTATCATTTATTTTTAAAGCGCCAACAATATTAAAATACATTGGAGTGGAGATACAACACAATATGATACACACAGGTACGGGTTATGACACAGGAGGAGTGGAAGACCCGGCCCAATTGGGCTTATAATCTAATACTTACCTGATCATGCCGGAAGTGATGTTCTGGTTCCAAATACAGAAAGTTACACTTCACAAGGTCACTTCTGGGGTCAGGAAGCTGCAGCTTACACAGAAAGATGGAGTTATGATTTTCAGTTATGGTAATGGTGCGCTGAGGACATCTTGTGGCAAAAGACAGTATTGCAGGGGGATTTTGTTTCTTTGTAGGAAAAGTTTGACCTTATTATGTAAACACTACTGGATAACCTTTTTAGATTCATTGTTCTAGTTTATATTGTGTATACAGATTACGTCCATTATAACAGAGGGAAACATTAATATAACTATGAAAGCTAGGGGTGTGAAATTTAGAGGTTAAGAATTCTCAGTGGTCAATAACTAACCCCCCCCCCCCCCCCCAATATTGGATTTCTGAGGTTATTGGAGATCTGAGGGTTCAAAGCCATATATATATGCAAAGGTAGCAAAATGTTTTCTGCACTACAAATAAGATAAGATATGCAATCAGAAACAGTGCAGAGGGCATACTAGGTTCAGTCTAGTGCCAGTGCAAACATTAACTCCACCACGTCTAAAGGGATGCTGAGGATGCACAGATATAAGGTGCTGCAGGAATGGACAAAAGACTCAGGATTGTACCATTCACAAAGGTGTGGGGGGGGGGCAAAGACTGTGCTGTCACACTGCCATTGCAGAAGATTGAAGTCTATTAGTCCTTGTATACAATAAAAGACAGTTTGGGAAGTTGTGTTTGATGTCACCCCTCCTGAGGAAGTAAAAAGGTGTCACCCGGTGCCTCATTGAGCTAATGATGCCACTGTTTTGATGCTTATCATATTCCATTGGATATTGGAAGTGTACCTGGCCAAGGTGTGCTGCAGCTGTACTTATCAAGTCTACAACTCAAATGAACCCTCATATAACTTCAACATACCGATATTATTTTCCAGACCTGTAACTTTGGGATGTTGAGCAGCAGGCTTGTAGGAGTTACAGATCAATGTACGCTGAGGTTCATGTGCCCCCACCTCCTCTCTTCATCCCTCTACCAGTGGGCTGCGGTGAAGGACCCAGCTGAGCTGATTGTATGTGGCGTCTAATTCTTCATACCTGAAGGCTGCCAGGACACGGCCGTGTAGACAAAGCAATCAGAGAGCCCATTCAGGTGAGACAAGGTTTATTCCAAGACTCCTAATCACCAAAATAATCGCCTTTCACCCACCGATTCCAATCATGTCCTCTCTGACACTGGCAGGTCCCCCGCTGATCCCGGATTACAAGAGAAGTAAACATCAGATCTGCCATTCCTAATAGTGCTACTAAAACTGAAAACAAGCCGCGTGCAGAACAAAGAACAGACCCCAACTAATGGATTTGACGAAGAGCGAAAAGAAGCAATCATTCCCTCCTCTATGATAAGCTTGTACTTCTCAAACACCACCACTACTCACAGTCCTGCTCCATGCTCCATCCTCCTTCCATGTCTTGGTCACCCAATTCTTCTACGATCCTATTTACTTACAGCGCAACTCATAAACATTAAAAACATCTCATCTGCTTTACCCTAGTTTGTGGAAGCCACAATGTCTTTTTGGTGTTAACGGCTACAGTAATGTGTACTGCTACCATCAGAATTGTTTTCAATGGCAAAGTGATCAGTGTATATAGATGTGGTGATATGTCAGAAGGGAGAAGAATGCCGCTGCTGTGGGGAAGACAGAAGAGGAGAGAGGAGGGGCGACGAGGGAAATATAAAGTATTTTTTGAATATTTTTTTTCACAGATCATCCCAATAATCGGGGGTTTGCCAGTGAGGGGCACAAAGTACATCAGGAGAGTTTAGGTGAGCTTTATCATTGGGTACTGTATCTGAACCATTCCTCCACTGACTTACTAATGACATCCCTACTCATAACATCAACACATGGGCGGCTTCAAGACTTCTCTAGGGGCGCTCCTACCCTCTGGAGCTCTCTCCCTCGCCCCATTAGACTTGTAGATAAATACACCCCTAACCTCCCACTCCGCTCCTCCGCTGACTTACTTATGGCATCCCCACTCATAACATCATCACATGTGTGGCTTCAAGACTTCTCTAGGGTCGCCCCTTCTCTCTGGAACTCTCTCTCTCTCCCCATTAGACTTGTAGATAAATACACCCCTAACCTCCCCCTCCGCTCCTCCGCTGACTTACTTATGACATCCCCACTCATAACATCATCACATGTGTGGCTTCAAGACTTCTCTAGGTTCGCCCCTACTCTCTGGAACTCTCTCCCCATTAGACTTGTAGATAAATACACCCCTAACCTTCTCCTCCGCTCCTCCACTGACCTACTAATGACACCCCCACTCATGGAGCCCTCTCCCTCACCCCATTAGGCTAGTAGATAAATACACCCCTAACCTCCCCCTCCGCTCCTCCACTGACTTACTAATGACATCTCCGCTCATAACATCATCACATGCGTGGCTTCAAGACTTCTCTAGGGCCACTCCTACTCTCTGGAACTCTCTCCCTCACCCTATTAGACTTGCTTTGAAGAGCCAACTCTTCAGTCTCACCTACCCATCTTCTTATTCCTAACATCACCACCATGCCAGTCCCACCCCCCACCTATTGTAAGCCCGATCAGGCTGAATCCTCTACTCCTCCTGTGTCATAACCCTTACCTGTGTGTGTTATCTTGTGTGGCAGTTCAACTCTAATTTATTGTACAGCGCTGCGTCATATGTTGGCGCTATATAAATAAAAGTAAATAATAAGAGTATGTGTTCATGAACAGCTGAAACAAAGAGGCTTCTTGTGCAGCCTGATCTTTGTGATAAATGTACACCGTGCAGCCTGCGGCAGACTTGTGGCATCATCTCAGCCTTGGCAAAGTTGGCAGACGTATTCCATTACCATACATGCTCTGACACCAGTGTGCATCTGAATGTCAGTGGATGAGTGGAGTAACCGGACCACATCACATGACTAATTCTGGAAAATCTGGGCAAAATCAATCCTCATCATCAAAACTCATCATACCGTCACCTGTAACTGAATATCCTCCATGACGATGAAAAGCAACAAAATAATGACGTATTATAACATAACATAAAGATTCAGCAGTTCATAGCAATAAAAGATAATACAGTGTTTCCTGGAAAATAAGACACGGTCTTATATTAATTTTAGGTGCAAACAATGCACTAGGTCTAATTTTTGGGTAAGTCTTTTACTAAGTAATATTAAGTAGTTTTACCTACCTGGACTCAATTTCTTTGTTATAACAAACATTTATTAGTATATGGGGGCTATAGGGGTATTAATCTTTGGGGACTATAGGGGTATTAGTGTATGGGGCTATAGGGGTATTAGTGGTATGGGGGCTGGGGGTATTCATCTTTGGGGCTATATAGCCCCGTATACACTGTTACTTCAAGCCCCCAGCATTAGTGTATGGGGGCTTTAAGTATAAGTGTTAGGGGTATAGGGGTATTCATCTTTGGGCTTAGGGGCATTAGTGTAGGGCTATAGGGTATTAGCTTTGGGGGCTATAGTGCAGTTTTATGGGGTCTTAGAAGTATTAGTGTTGGAGGTATAAGCGGGTATTAGATCTTTGGGGTCTATCGGTCATGAGTGTATGGAGGCTAAAAGGGTATTAGTCTTTGGGGGCTATAGGGGCATTAGTCTTTGTGGGCTCTAGGGGCATTATGTATGCGGGGGGTATAGGGGTATTAGTCTTTGGGGGCTTCAGAGGATGAGTGGTATGGAGGGGGGCTAAAAGGGTATTGTCTTTGGGGGCTTGAGGGGATTAGTCTTTGTGGGCTATGGGGTATAGTGCATGGGGGGCTATAGGGTGTATTGTTATGGGGGCTATAGAAGTATTAGTGTATGGGGGCTATAGAAGTATTAGTGTATGGGGCTATAGAAGTATTAGTGTATGGGGGCTATAGAAGTATTAGTGTATGGGGGCTATAGGGGTATTAGTCTTTGGGGGCTATAGGGGTATTAGTGTATGGGCGCCATGTTGAGGTGTCCATTGGAAGCCAAAAGTAGCATGTCTATGATGGAGATGTAATTGGGAGTCACAGCAATGACAATACAGGACTATGCTTGTCCCAGGCTATGATGCACCTGTGTATACAGGCTTCAAGCACCGCATTGGTGATAACACGCCATTGTACTGAAAAAGCCAATGGTAGCGTGTCTATGATGGAGACGCCATTGGGCATCACAGCAATGACAATGTGGGGCCTAGGGTGTCCCAGGCTAAGATGCACCTGTGTATAAAGGCATTAAGCACCACATTGGTGATAACCCGCCCTATTGAACTGTGTTGAAAAAACTTCAAGCTCAGTTTGTGCGCTCCATGTTGAAGAGTCCATTGGAAGCCAATGGTAGCATGTCTTTGAAGTAGACATCATTGCGCTTTACAGCAATGCCCTGGGTGTCCCAGGCTATGACACGCCTGTGTATACAGGCACGTCATGTCCCATAAGAAAGAACGGGCGGCGGACGCGGAGAACAAAACGGAGAACAAAACGTAGTGTATTCTCTATAAACTCCCTCCAGTTATTTATCTTCATAAAAAAAGACAGGACAGGAAGGCGCCACCATTCGGCTCTCAAACAGCTGCAACAATTCGAAGGGGGGCTATGAATTCTGAAGAGGAGGTCTTCCCCATCGCAGCCCCAAGGGACCCAAGAGGCCGGCATGTTACTCAGCTTCGACAATGGCCACATAAAATGGGCATGTCTATTTATCCTCAGTCCCTGCTGTGAACTAAAAAAAAAACAGTTTTCCCATCAAAAGAAAAGAAGATTCAAAGCCAATTATCTATTTGTGGAAGATTGAAAACAATCTGACTTCCATAGAGACAGCAAGAAAAGTGTGAGACAGAGGTGCTAACCCTCTATACAGAACACTTAAGCCCCCCATACACGTCTAGATTTTCTGTTTAATCTGTTAAATTTCTAAAAAAAAATTTTGGGGTCAGGGAAATCTGTGATTAATTGTATGTTTGCCAACTGTAGTAACAGATAGTTGATCAACTTTTTTGGGATCGACTGAAAGTGTAATACATTTCAATACAACCAATTAAAATTTACCAGCATGTCCAATCATTTTTCAATCAATTTTTTTCCCAATTTTAATTGTTTTAGGTTGATCTAACCATGTGGGCTGCCATAGATTTTCAATCAATCAACCAAAAAAAATGATTGAATTAAGTTGATTGGATGAAAAATCTAGACGTGTATGGGGGCCTTAATGCAATGGGGCTGGGGTTCCACTTTAACAATAGAATGGCACATGTTCTACAGTTTTGTGAGTCGTATCCGTGATATCGAACAACGTGGGACAAATATTCCATCACTAAAAATCTCCAATGCTCCAACCCATCACTAATTAACTCTTTAGTTACTAATTATCTCTTCTATTATCTATAGGACAATATACCGCCGCTGCCACATCACAATTCACATCAGGTTAATTGTCTGATTAATTGCACGGTGGAAACGTGACCTGGAAGACAAAGGACCACGTCCAAGGTCATAAAAAGAGGATTTTTACAGCTCCTCATGATTAATGGTTTTATTTACAACATACAGCCGTGGGTTCAACTAAGGGCGTTCTAATAAAACGAAAAAAAATCCTTTTTTTATTATATTAAATAAGGATTCGTTTCCAGAGCTAAAGTTCTGGGAGTTTGTCAGGACTGAATCTAATCCAGATAACGCTCTGATATTGACAATGTTGGTCACGCGGTTAACTTTCTAAAGATTATTAGATCGGTTGTGTTTATTGTCCGTGAATATGGAATCAGACAAGCTTTGCAGATACAATGAAAACTGAATGAGCATGAAGGTCACTTGTATTAGAGGTGATTAGAAGTGATTATTATGAGAATATGGCATGATGTACAGGCAGCCTCGCCACCTTTCTAAGCATCAGCCAGTATAAGAACAAAACACAATGAACCCCAAGGATAATAAAACCTTACCTTGGACGGGTAAGCCAGGCACAGTTGGTAAAATTATTTACTCCATGGGTAAAGTTGGCCATGAAGGTTGCAGCAGGCGCAGGGCAGGCAGAGATGTCTGTTCTGTGTTCTGCATGGAGCTCTGATACTTCCCAACAGATCTACAGAGCCAGGAGCAGAGGAAACTCATACCCTGATCTCTGCTGCCTGCTGGATGAATTGCAGCAACAAGAAAATCTCTGCCTTGTAATTGTAGGTTGGGAAGAGGATGTCACTGAGAGTCATCGCACACTGCGCAGGAGAGAGAGGGATGGAAAAAGAGAGAAAGGGTTGGAGAAGACACAGAACAGAGATATAAAGGTGAGGAGAGAGAAAGAGAGAAGGTAAAGAAAGAGAGGGATAATGAAGAGAGAGAGAGGACACAGAGAGATAAAGGTGAGAAGATGGAAAGTGAGGGTGAGAGAATAGAGAGAGGGACACACAGAACAGAGAGATACAGGTGAGGAGATAAAGAGAGAAAGGTATAGAGAAATGGGAGAGAGAGAGAACACAGAGAAATAAAGGTGAGAACAGAGAAATGAGAGAGAGAGAGAGAGAGAGAGAGAGAGAGAAAAGAGATAAATGTGAGAAGAGAGGAAGGGAGGAGGTAGAGAGAGAAGTTTGAAGAGAACAGATAAAAGAGAAAGACAACACAGAGAACAGAAATATAAAGGAGAAAGAAAGGATGTAAAGAGATGAAAAGAGAGACGAATTACACAGAGATATACATTGAAATTACAGTGAGGAGAGGGAGAGGAGATGAAGAGAGAGAGGGATTGAGGAAAAAAAAAGAGAGAGGGAGAAGGACACAGAGAAGAGAGAGAAGGAGAGAAAGAAGAACAAGAGAAGGTAAAGGGAGAGAAAGTGGGATGGAGAAAATAAACAGCAGGGGAGAAGAAGGACTGTAGAGATAAAGGGTGTGAGGAGAGAGAAGGAGGAGGTAAAGAGAGAGATGGAAAAGAGAGATGAAAGAGATCACATAGATAAAGGTGAGGAGAGAGGAAAATTAGGTAAACTGATGGAGGGAGGGAGAGATGAGAAAAGTATGTTATGAGAATGGGAAAGAAAATAAAGAGAAAGAAGATGGTAACAAAAAAAAGAGATAAAGGTATAAGAAAAGGTGAGTAAAGTTAGCCACACATGGTTCAATTTAGCGTTCAATCGAGGTTCGATTTGATTTTGAAATTTGATCAAAAAAATCGAACATCGATTTTAATTTAATCAATGTACACCACATGGGGGGGACGATTATTGTTCAATTTCGACTGAAAAGTAATCAAAGTAATCCAAAATCATTGATTGAATTCCTCTTATTATTTAATTTCAATTGCAAGTTAAAGGGGTTAAAAAAAATCGACCAATCGAGCAAAATTTTCCAACCACTTTTCAATCGACGATTTGACAAAAATCGATCAATGATTGTCAATTGTACTATGTGGGCAGCACATCGATTTTTTTGAAAAACATCAATTGAATGCTAAAATCGAACCATGTGTGGCTAGCTTTAGGGAGGGACATAGAGAACAGAGAGACAAAGAGCAGGAGAGAAAGTAACAGGAGAGAAAGAGAGGCAGGTAAAGCTGGGCATACACGTCACGATTTTTAGTTACATTTTAGTGCAATCGTTTATCAAAATCGATTGGATAGAATAAAAATTGAAGCTTTTGAAAAAAAAAATTTGAAGCATGCCAAAAGCAATCGATTTTGTAAAAAATCGGACAGAAAAGCGATCATGCACGGATCCGTTCTGATGGATAATTTTAATAAAAAGCAAAGGAATCTTGTGCTGTTAGTTGTCTCATGCAATCGTTTTAAGCGATCCATCTATGATTCTTGTGGAAATGACCTTTGTTTGTGTGCTGTTGGTCACTGGCCAGTTCTTCAGCTAACACCACTCCCAACCCATAAAGGTGTGCATTTGAGACTTTCAGGATAGAATCGCCCAGAAATGTAATGCATGGTATGTTGCAGTTTGCAATCGTTTTCACAAATTAAAATCGATTCCGGAATCGGATGGGCGATCGGATTAAAAACGATTGCTGGATAATTGGTACGTGTATGCCCAGCTTAAGTGAGAGAGTGAGGAGAGGAGGGAAGGGAAGGGAGAGATGGAGAAGTACAAGGAGAGGGTTATACAGAAAGGCAGGAGAGTAGAGAGAAAGGAAAGGAGGGAGGAGAGGAAAGTAAGGGCCATCCACCTTAGATTTCTCTGTCAGATTTCCTTTAGATCTCCTTTTGTTTTACCAAAACCATGTAATATGAGGGACTTTCTAAACCATCAAGTCTACCTGTGTTCAATCGCAGAGGACCCGGCACTACATAGTTGTTGGTAGATCTAAAGGATATCTAACAGGGAGATCTAAAGGTGTATGGCCAGCTTTAGATCACTCAGAGACTGCGTCTCATCCAGACATTTCATTAGCATTGGGATACACTCCTGAGCTTAAAGGGCACTCTACCCATTTTATCATCTTCTTTATATACAGGACAAAATAGTCATCTTACATATCTTCAGACCTTGGGGGGGGGGGGGCATTGGATTGGGACGGACAAGCCAGCTCTACAGTATTATTCCTCTATCTTATCCAATGTAAACGTTTCATACACACGTCTGTCCAGCCGCCATCTGTGTGACCTCCAGCCAGCCGCCAGGGAACAGATTTACTAATACGTCTATATAATTGAATAATGGGAATAGAGTACAGGAAGCGGCCGCATCTAAGATGACTTTAAGGTGACCATTACACCATTAACTTGATAAAACATTACACTCCAAACTTTGTGCAGATATCTGTCTGAATGGTGCTGCCATGATAGGTATACACTGCTGTGGAACCTCTTCCCTTGCAAGAACCAGAGACATTGGGGATAGGGAAATATAGTTATATATGCAAATGCTTAAGCCAGTGGTTCCTAACCTTCCCTGCAGGGCCCCCTCGTCTAGATTATTATTATCCTAATTTATTTATATAGCGCCAACATATTACGCAGCGCTGTACAATACATTAGATTTGAGACACAACACAGGATAACAGACACAGGTACAGGTGTCATGAAACATATTACACTAGCCCCCAAGCTGTGC
>CM070042.1:30125510-30135949 GCA_036250615.1 Ptychadena robeensis
ATTATTGTTACACAGCTCATATGCATACTAACAACTTGGAGGCGCTCCATGTCTGGGCGGGCAAGTACCACACACCATCTCCTGGTACTCATCTGAGGAGCTCACTATAAAAGTTATGTGCACCTCTGCATATAAAACAGTTTGGAAAAAAAACGCAGACGCTCGTCTCTTAAATTAGTTTATATTTCAGAGTTATTCATTACTGTTTACACAGCAACCCCATACAACAAAATATACAACGAAATAGCAGAACAGAACCAGCAAAATTCTATACGGATGATACATGTATATGGCACTATATACAGAGGATTCGGCTGCCTTCGCTGTACAAAGTGAGCGGGCTCAGACCGTAGTGCTGGACATCTGACCGTTAGAAGGTCGCGACCTCTATATACCTTAGAAGCGTCAGGCGTCTAAGTTACAGCGAGAGGATGAGCTCTGTACATGTGTTGTCCGAAGAGTCATTTCACTTCTGCAATCCAATATGCATTATATACACGTTCCCTATGTACACTGATTTATTTTCAGAAAAAAAATAAAAAGAACGAAAAGAACCATTCACATCATAATTGGCAAAGTCACACAGATCAAACGAATTCCACATTGTCATAGTGACACCAACACCCACAACTGCAAAAAATAAACCTCGGTGAGATCTCAACTGAAGAGGAACCTAGTGCCGAGAGAAATCTGGAGGCCGCCAGTACTTACGGAGTCACCGACCTGGAACGAGCGCTCAAGAATGTTTCTAGAAACAAACTTCAAATATGCAAAGCTCTCTGTATTCTGGTCAGCAAGAGGTTCCTTTCAAATTTAAATGTTGAGCAGAAGGTAGAAGACTTCCAAAGCACTACGTATGGAGAAGTCCAGGCCGATGTATCCTCACGGACACAGAATGCCAATGGATGGTAGGGTCGGCATAGAAGTCATTTACGAACCATGGCAATGGAGTCCCAACGTCATTTAGTAATGAGCACCTTTCGCCAAAAACTAAAAACTGTTTGAGCGCATTTGAGATCTAAGATTCTTCTATTAAAACTTTCAAGTAAATAAGATTTTTTTTTGTATTCGCTATTATATAAACATATTTTCATAGTGATTCAAGAGGACCTTCCATTATGATCACATTAATAATACACTATTGTAAATGACCATAATAACCCAACTGTATGTCATTAACGGATCTGGTCCACCGTGGAGATGTCACGCTGTCTGAACGGCCCCAGGACGGAGATCAGAATGGAAAGCGGTTATATTCAAAACTGGCTGCATGACCCACATGCATCCATCTTTTTTTTTTTTTTTACATATGGTTAATATGCAAACACTTTCTAGTATGGTCAAAGCTGGCCTGTCCAATCCTACATATCTCTATAGGTCAGTAAGGCTGCCAATCAAAATGATGGGCCAATAGGAAGGTGCAGGAGGCAGGAGTGGCATGCCAGGCTTAGATACTTCTAGAAAGTGTTGATTTCTTTAGTAGTGACCCCCAGGACACTGAAGGCATGTGCAAGCATTGCTTAACCACAGAGTGTCCATCCTGCGGCTAGGTTATGGTAACAGAAGGGTTACTATAAGTTTTTTTTTAATAATAATATCTAAGGACATTACATTCTGCCTGCAGTTTATATGCGTCTGTTTAGCTCATCCTAATAGTACTCTGTGGATTTGGAAATGTCTAATAAAGCTTGCTCAGGACAACCCCAAATTATCACAACGCTCCCAGAGTAGAGCGGAGATGTGCTTAGAGGGCCCCACATGTGCTTAGAGGGGCCCCATGTGTCTCTAAGACCGATGTTCACAATGTAAAAATAAAGCATGCGACTATTAAGCTGTGCCTGGGCCGCCTGCAAGCAGCAGCCATACTCTGGATTTGGTATTCTTTAAGCAAAAGCATCATCTTTAATAATCTCAGAGGAGAATAATTGGGATTTCTACGCTTTTCTCAACTTTGAAGACCCAGAGAACTTGTCCATTGGTCTTTAAACTGGACAACTGTCTGTAGCAAATACATTACCTGCAATCTATCAAAGCTTTACTGGGTATCAATGACCTAGGTCAGGTAAGTCAGTGGTGTTCTGGCCATAGGTATCTGGGTATAGATGTATGGCATACATGTATGGGTATAGATGTAAAGTATGGGTGTCTGGGTATAGATGTATGATACAGGTGTCTGGGTGTAGATGTAAGGTATAGGTGTCTGGGTGTGTATATATATGGTATAGGTGTCTGGGTGTAGATGTAAGGTATAGGTGCCTTGGTAGAGATGTAAGGTATGGGTATCTGGGTAGAGATGTAAGGTATGGGTATCTGGGTATAGATGTATGGTGTAGGTATCTTGCTATAGACATATGGTATAGGTATCTGGGTATAGATGTAAGGTATAGGTATCTGGGTGTAAATGTAAGGTATAGATGTCTGGGTATAGATGTATGGTATAGGTGTCTGGGTATAGATGTATGGTGTAGGTATCTTGGAATAGATGTAAGGTATGGGTATCTTGGTATAGATGTATGGTGTAGGTATCTTGGTATAGACATAAGGTATAGGTATCTGGGTGTAAATGTAAGGTATAGGTGTCTGGGTATAGATGTATGGTATAGGTGTCTGGGTGTATGGGTAAGGTATAGGTATCTGGGTGTAGATGTAAGGTATGGGTATAGATGTAAGGTATAGGTGTCTGGGTAAAGATGTAAGGTATAGGTAACTGGGTGTAGATGTAAAGTATGGGTATCTGGGTATAGATGTAAGATATGGGTATCTTGGTATAGATGTATGGTGTAGGTATCTTGGTATAGACGTAAGGTATAGATGTCTGGGTATAGATGTATGGCATAAGTGTCTGGGTGTAGATGTAAGGTATAGGTGTCTGGGTGTATATATATGGTATAGGTGTCTGGGTGTAGATGTAAGGTATAGGTGCCTTGGTAGAGATGTAAGGTATGGGTATCTGGGTATAGATGTAAGGTATGGGTATCTTGGTATAGATGTATGGTATAGGTATCTTGCTATAGACGTAAGGTATAGGTATCTGGGTATAGATATCTGGGTGTAGATGTACGTTATGGGTATAGATGTATGGTATAGGTGTCTGGGTATAGATGTATGGTAAAGGTGAATTGGGATACACATTAAGATATGAATTTGCCAACTAGAAATAGGCTTTTTGCTTGTTTCCATAAAAAAAAAAAAATCTACCATTATAGGTCCAGAAACAGATTTCCCACTGGATGCCATGGTTAGAGCGCTCATTGTAGTGCTGGTGATGTCCTAATGTAGAAGTTCCTACACGGAACACTTATTCCAATTTCACAGGGATGCTGGTGGACTTATCTATGGAGTTCTCAGTGGTTTTCTCATGACTTCTACTCACAGCTATTTGCAGCCTGTAGGCCGTGTGCACATCTGCAATAGGCACAATAAGAAATGTGCAGGTATACTATGAAGCAGCAGGTTCCCTAGACTTTTATGTAACTGAATGTTATTGAAAGGTGGTAGACACCCTGCCTAGGGAAGTGGTTTCCAAACTGGGGGGGGGGGGGCCTGCAAGGAAAGTTTGGGAACCACTGGCCTAGAGTAAGCCGGCCACGTCGCAAAGCTTTCTCCTCGATAGAACGTACTTGGCTCAACACATAGCCGCTTACTGTATATCACAAAGCACACACAATTTTGCTGACACGCCTGTCTACACTGTATGGTAGGGGGTCCACCCAAGGTTTGCCCCAAGCAATAAACAATAATCTTTAAATATAAAACTTGGCACTTTCCTAAGTTTGTTTTCTTTTTGCTGACTAATCAAAATGTGAGATAGAAGCAGAGATCAACCTAAAAGCTTCGTAAAAACATTGCATATTTTAAGCCTTTAAAAAGTAAAATTACTAAAGATTTACAAATCATTTTTAAGCCAACCAGACACGCAGCGATCCCCGAACAGTCAGTTGCAGCATGATAGCATTCCAGCCATTCAGAGAATAGGAGCTCATCCTTTGTGTGCTGACAGATGCTTTGGGTGGGGACCCAGGTCCCCATACAAAGTAATGCAATCGGCCAGATAAAAACAGACATGTCCGTTCTCTGGCTGATCATGATTTTGGGCCACATGGATTGGTCACTCCAGGTGGGCAGCTACGATCCACAGGGACGATTTTGTGGCCAATTGATTGTTGCGAACATGTATGCTGATCGATCGGCCGCAAAATATCCAGCGGATCTATGCGTGTATGGGGGGGTTTTAGATAAGCACGGTACTATGGGGAAATGTGGAGTGATTTTGGTTGGCCAAGTACATCAGCTGGATTATCATATTGGCTGTAAGACACCCCCCATCACCACCACCACCGAACACAGCCAATGGCAATTAAATACATTAAAGACCACGAGATGAAATTTAATATGAAACTTTCTGTGAGTTTCTAACTTTCTAGAGAAGAGTTAAGCTGGCCATACACCTTTAGATCTCTCTATCAGATATCCTATAAGCCCCCCATACACTGTTAAATCACTCCATGCAATTTCCTTTAGATCTATCAACAACTATGTAGTGCCGGGTCCTCCCTGATAGACTACATAGTGATTGGAAGGTTTATATCACTGCTATGTAATGCCGGGTCCTCCCTGATAGAATACATAGTGATTTAGAAAGGTCCTCATATTACATGGTTTTGGTAGAGCAAAAGTTGATTGTACAGAAATTGCATGGTAAGATTGTAAGGTGTATGGGGATCTTTAGATCTATCAACTATGTAGTGTCGGGTCCTCTGCGATTGAACACAAGTAGACTAGATGGCTTAGAAAGTCCCTCATATTACATGGTTTTGGGTTTTTATAAAACAAAAGGAGATCTAAAGGAAATCTGACAGAGAAATCTAATGGTGTATGTAGGCCATAAGATACATGAAGATCTGTCATACAGAGGCGCTGGTAATCAAAAAAGCAGGCAGGAACTGCGACACAGGATCTGTATGCTATCAGCGGTACAAAGGAGACTCATCGGTGTTAAACCAGGTATATTTTAATTTCCGGGTTGGATATTTGACCCTCAATATGGAGTACGAGCCAAAGACTAGTCATGGGAGGATTTGTCCACTGCTTATCAACATACCGAGACTAAATGACCTAATGTTACTGAATACCAAGTTATTAGTGTTTTACATAACATCAATACTCATTGTAGATATCTCTGCCCCCTTTATCCTCTCTGAACCCCACTTTTCTAGCCAAACTCCAAATAAGACTAAAGAGATAAATTTTGGGGGTCAGGGAAATTGGTGATTGATTGTATGTTTGTCAACTGTAGTAACAGATATTTGATCAACTTTTTTGGGATCGACTGAAAGTGTATTGCATTTCAATACAACCAATTAAAATTTACCAGCACGTCCAATCATTTTTCAATCATTGTTTCCCCCTATTTTAATTGGTTTAGGTTGATCTAACCATGTGGGCTGTCATAGATTTTCAATCAATAAACCCAAAAAATTTTTAATTTAATTAAAAGTGGATTGGTGAAAAATCTAGACGTGTGTGGGGGGCCTTTAGGACGAAGAAGTGGGTCCCCTACCCAATTGAAAGGGTTAAATGTCCATTTAGTTCAAGGGGGTCAGGAGAGGTTTCCGCACCTGATCCTGCACTCCCGTCCTAAATTGATGGTCTCCCACTCGTTATGGTAATGTTGAAGGACACCCCTCACAGGCTGGAGGACAGGGATAGAAGAACAAGTCATTAAAGCCCATTACTGGAACTATCTAGACTAGTGGCTCCCAAATTGGGAGGCCAGGGGCAAGCAACCCCTCGCAGCCGCCCCCCCCCCCTTTCTGAGATATTTTCGTACCCGTATCATGGGGTAGGAAAATATCTCAGAACACCGGATAGCTTGGGCGGGGGGGGGGGGCTGTTGACTGACCAGCACTTCTTCAGAGACAAGCTTTTCTCGCCTCTGGGGGTGGGCATGGTTTTGATAGGTGGGCTTGCTGCGGGGGAGACATCTGGGGATGGATAAAAAATCCAATGCCCAGATGCCACCCTGGGCCACTGCCCATATTGCCCCTATATAAAACCACCACTGGGCACAGCTAGAGAGTCAGCCAAGGGAAATCACTCCCTGCTGTCAGTTCTCTTTTCCCTCTGCAGATTGCACACAGTCCGTCCACCCCCCACTACCACTCAGCTAATCAAAAGCTCAATACTAATACTATTACTATATAGAAAAAGGGGGAAGTTTGGAAACCACTGATCTAGACATCACTCCTGTACATTTTAACTGCAGGTCAGCTATACATCTTCTTTTTCAAAAGTTGAGGAGATAGAAAGTTCAAAGATTGTACACAGCATAGATGTACTGATTGTATCGAGGTCCACCTCACCCTATATATAGCGCATAAAGCCTTTATGTGCAAGGAAAACTTCTGACTATGCACATTGCTATTCCAACAGTGTGGACAGTTCGACTAGCGTGGACCAGAAAGAAAACGGCGCGCCGCCTTAACCCCCCCCCCAAAAAAATCCCTCAGACACCGAATCTCGAAGGTCACTTTGCAGGATCACCGCATGCAAACCAGACAGGTACAGCTAAAGTAGATAAGAATCGCTTACAAGGTTACAATTGCATAAATATTTCTGGGTTGACCAAATAAAATAAGAAAAGGTAAGTTACACGGGAGGGAGGGGCCTAGATAGCGGGAGGGAGGGGTCTAGATAGAATTCTGCTATGTACATCTGTAAAATAAAAAATAAATCTCTTAGAATTGAGCTTATGACACGCCCTTACTTAAATCCTCTGAAGTGGTCGCTTGCTATAAAAATTAGACAGCGAATTGTCGGGGAATATTCACCTCCCTAGCGGTTGAGATGGACCCAGTTTGGGTAAGGCCATGTCTCCACTACGTTTCGTGATCCTTCAAGACCCCCTACATTAAGCACAGTGCTTGGCGGGGGTTCGGACGGATCACATACACTTTACCTGCTCGGCGGATGCTCTGTTCTCGGAGTGAAGTACGTTAACCCCTGCATTGGCAGATGTCTGAACAGAGCATCCACCGGCACTGCGCTGAATGTAGGGGTCCCAACGGATCACACAACGCTGTGTAAACATGCCCTTAGGCTAGGTTTCCATTATACATCAGGACCCCCTACGCTAAGAGTATTGCCTGGCGGGGATCCCGAGTATTGCTCGGCGGATGATCTGTCTTTATCCGTCAATGTCCCGACGTAGCACATAGACATTGCCTGCTCAGTGGATGATCTGCTTATACATCCTGAGCCTCTTCTCAAGGTACTCGACTACGTTGAGCCTTGGAACGGCTCGGAAGTATAAACAGATCATCCACTGAGCAGGCAAGGTCTATGTGCTATGTCGGGATCCCTGCCAAGCAATACGCTTAGCGGAGGGGGTCCTGACATATGATGGAAACAAGCCCTAAGTCTGAAACACTACTGGAGTGGGGATCAAACAAACACGATATGCCCCCAGGGTTCCGGATCTGATGACGCAGAAGGGGTGGGCACACCATAGACCTCCATTATAAAGGAGGGGCATGGGTTTCCCAGCCCAGATCGCGGGTGTCACAATCACAGTAATCTGCTGCGATCGCCCGTACCGCGCAGTAGGGGCTGACCACTAGGGAGGTTAATAGAGGTCCCTCCTAAAACAGCACAAACGCTCCAATCCCAAGCCCCCTTTTCACATCACTTCCTGCATGACATGGACGCTTGCTATTGGCTGTCCAGCGAAGGGAGCGGGAACAGTCTGCAGATTTGTGATCACGAAGGGAATCCACCAGTGCAGTAGAGGTGAGAAGGGGGGTCATTTTTGCATGGCTATGATCATATATAAAAAAGATTTCATTTTACCTCCAATATTCATTTAGATAGCAAGACTAGAAGGATTTATTGCACCGTGGTGTAGCAGCAATAATCAGAAATGACTATGAAACACTGACAAAGTTACGCTCTCCTCTCCATTTTGTGTGTTTTTTGTTCTTGCAGTCAGTAGGATTATATCAGTCGAGGTCCTTTTAGCCCTTTCAAACAAAAAAAAAGAAAAATAATCTGTTTATCTGTACACAAGGTGGGCTAGCTGGGAGGATTTGTAATTTAGCTGATTGTTTGGTGCAAATTTGTGATACTCGCTTTTCCGGCAACAGTAGTCGTGTGAGTAAGCCACGACGCAAGCTTCGCACGAGACTTTGGAGCAGACCGTGCAGGTGAGGGAGGCGCCGGCCCTGTTGCAGAAGCTGCAGCGCACGGAAGAGGAAAACTTAATTTTGGGGTTGGGTTGAGAAGACAAATCTTGGGACGAGCTGATGTAGGCCGACTTGTCGCGCGGCCCCGAGGTGTAGCCGTCGGTCTGAGCCGAGGTTTTGACGGACAGGTTGCTTTGCTTGAGCGTCGGACCGTCCGCCCGATAGAGGATGTCGCACTTTTGGCATAAGGGTCCACCAGAGGACAGGCCGCAGCTTTGGCACTTCATGAATACTGTCTCTTTGGCTAACAGCGGGCGCTTGTGATGAGACGGATTCATCTTGTTTTCAAAGAGCCAGACGTCTGGCTTGGCCAGTTCCTGCCGCTTCATGTTGATCATTCTAGAATCCATGTCGGTGTATAAGTCCACCTCGTCGTCAGCGGGATAATAGCCGTAGGTGTGGTTTGCTCGGACAAGTCCGTTGGGGTTGGACGGAAGGTTTAAAAATTCGTCAGAGCAGCCGTGGAGAGAGCTAGACATGGCCAGTAATGAGGGGGAGGGGCGTATGATCTCGTCTTTCAGGTCATCCTCTGCGTCTACCAGAATGGGCTCTTTGCGGAAGCTCAGGGACGCCGTCAGAGGCGGCTTGTTCTTACTGTCCCAATAGCTGTCGTACGTATCGACGGATTTGGATGGCTTTGTGACCTTCTGTTTCAAATAGTCCTTAGACGGGGCTCTCTCGCTGGCTGACTTCTGAAGGACCATCCTGGCCATGGATATGTTCAGGCTCTCTTTACACTCCGTCCGCCTCTTCATTTCATCCGTGCAACCCCGAACATCCTCGTTGCTGTTCTTACGCTCGTTCACCACATCCACCTCCAAGTAGCCTTTGTCCTTGACCTGCAGGTAGATTTCCAGCAGAAGCTCGCATTCCACCCGGGCCAGGAAAAGCTCAAAGGCCACTCTTTTTACTTGCGTGGTGTCCACGTGGTCTTTGAGCCGGTAGACCGTGCCGTACTCTTGAACGTAGCCCATGTTGTTTAATATGTGCCGAATGTCTTCGTCGATTAAAGCAGCTCTGACGTAGTAAACAAATGGCCCAGTGTATGTCTGAAACAGAAGATAAAAACAGAGAACTGTTAGATCAGGGACAGTGAACCTGGGATTGGAGGATCATATAATGGCATATGTGGAACTCGTAGACGTCTGCATGTTGGTGGATAGGCATGCCGAGCCCAGGTTTCCACTGCTCATTGCACTGTAAATCTGTGTGCCACTCTACTGACACAGAAGTAATATATGTGGTAGGTTACAAAGGAAGGGTCATTAAAGCGGACCTACCACCAGAACATATGTTTTCATGAATGGCACTAGAAGTGCCAATAATAGGGAGGAATGCAGTAAAAAAAAAAAAAAAAAATTTCAAAAAATAAACTACCTGTAATGACCAATTTAAGAAGATAACCCCACAGCTCTTCTCACTTCCTGTTTCACTTTAGGCAGAGAAAGGCAGCACGTCACAGGAAGCTTTGACTTTTCAGTGATCTTCTTTGAAAATTTGCATAGAAGATCACTGAACGCCCCCAGTGGCCACCCACGATATTGCACCCCCAGTTCTATGTGTTGCCTTCAGCGAACCAGGAAGTGAGGAGAGCTGTGTTATCTTCTTAAATTGGTCATTACAGGTAAGTTGTTGGGTTTTTTCACTGCATTCCTCCCTATTATTGGCACTTCTAGTTCCATTCATAAAAACATCGATTTCTGGTGGTAGGTCCGCTTAAAGTAGTACTCTCAGTATGAGCATTGGGTACTGCTGATGTGGAGGCAAGGATGATTTCTATAATCACTTACCGTATATACTCTAAGAATAAGCCGACCCGAATATAAGCCGAGGTAAAAAAAACATCTGAAAAAACTGAATGACTCGAGTATAAGCCTAGGGAGGGAAATGCGGCAGCTAAGGCTCAGAAACACACCGCAAATGTACTTTTGTTTGAGGTGTAATTATTTAATTCAGCAGATGTGTAAGTTAATTACAAAGCCCCTGAACATGATATCATCACTAGAAGTGCTGGAGATGTAGAGAAGGGATGTGGGGGACACTGGAAAGAAAGCCCCTGAACATGATATCATCACTAGAAGTGCTGGAGATGTAGAGAATGGATGTGGGGGACACTGGAAAGAAAGCCCCTGAACGTGGTATCACTAGAAGTGCTGGAGATGTAGAGAAGGGATGTGGGGGACACTGGAAAGAAAGTCC
>CM070042.1:30135974-30168042 GCA_036250615.1 Ptychadena robeensis
AAGCCCCTGAACATGATATCATCACTAGCAGGCTGGAGATTGTAGAGACGGGGAGTGTGGGGAACTGGAAAAGAAAACAAATAAAAAGGGTCCATAACTAGAAAGTGATCGGAGAGTAGAGAAGGGATGTGGGGACAACTGGAAAAAGAAAGCCCCTGAAACATGATAAACACTAGAAGTTGCTGGAGATGTAGAAAGGGGATGTGGGAGGACATCGGAAAAGAAAGCCCCTGAACATGATATCATCACTAGAAAGTGCTGGAGATGTAAGATGAATGGATGATGGGGGACACTGAAAGAAAAGAAAGCCCTGAACATGGATCAACCCCCCACTTAGAAAGTGCTGGAGATGTTAGAGAAGGTATGTGGTGGACCACTGCGAAAAGAAATACATAAGCCCAAAACATGGTATATCACTAGAAGTGCTGGAGATGTAGAGAAGGATGTGGGGGGGGACACTGAAAGAAAGAACGCCCCTGAACATGATATCACTAGAAGTGCTGGAGATGTAGAGAAAGGGATGTGGGGACACTGGAAAGAAAGCCCCTGAACATGATATATCACTAGAAGCGTGGAGATGGAGAGAAGGATGTGGGGGACACTGGAAAGAAAGCCCACCTGAAACATGGTTCATCACTAGAAGTGCTGGAGAATGGAGACGAGGGATGTGGGGGACACTGGAAAGAAAGCCCCTGAACATGGTATCATCACTAGAGTGATCGTGGAGATGTAGAGAAGGGATGTGGGGGACACTGGAAGAAAGCCCCTGAACATGGTATCATCACTAGAAGTGCTGGAGATGGAGAGAGAGGGATGTGGGGGAGGACATGGAAAGAAAGCCCCCTAACATGTATCACTAGAAGTGCTGGAGATGTAGAGAAGGGATGTGGGGGACACTGGAAAGAAAGCCCTGAGAACATGATATCATACTAGAAGTGCTGGAGATGTAGAGAAGGATGTGGGGGACACTGGAAAGAAAAGCCCCTGAACATGATATCACTAGAAGTCTGGAGATGTAGAGACGGGATGTGGGGACACTGGAAAAAAAGCCCCTGAACATGGTATATCACAGAATTGCTGGAGGATGTAGAGAAGGGATGTGGGGACATGGCAAAGAAACCCACCTGAACATTGGTTTATCATACAATAGAAGTGCTGGAGATGTAGAGAAGGGAAGTGGGGGACAGAAAAAGAAAGCAACTGAACATGGGGGGGGGGTACAGAATCATACACGGGTGTAATTATAGATTCTCCGATTCTCACCATTTTATACAAAAGTGTGACTTCCTGTAGCTGTTTTTTGACTCGGCCGGATCGTCAGTGGGGAATTTCGGCTGATGTAGAAAGCCCCTGGGTTTATACGCACACATTGCATATTGTCAGGAAACCATTGCTCAGAAGGGTAATACTGAGATATGGTACCAAAGTGGAAATACTACCGAGAGGTCGTCCATTGTTTTCAGTATGACTCCCATATGAACATACAGCAGCCGTAGGCGCTGCAAATTTGACAGCAGTCAAGGTGAGTAGGCTTTGTCTGAACTGTGCTGCTTATATATAGCCAGGGAAGTCTGGATTGGACTACAGTGAGACATGGGTGAAATACAATACTTTTAGGCTATTTTAATAAAAATATAAAATAAATTTTCATACATTTTTCATGTTTTTTTGCATGAGTTCCTGTATCTAGGAAGGTGTCAGAAGAGCCTTTTAGTGTCTGAATGTAGCTAGGCCAAGAGGTCATGGGTAGGTGTTGCGATCAATTGTGTTGTCGTGAGTTGGTATTAACGTCTATGAGCTACATCAGTGGTTTAACCCTAGGTAGATCAACCCAGCAGCTTCTAGTTGGCAGCCCGGTGTCCTGCTGATCTGTCCTACGTCTTAGAATGCGCTACCCTACCACAGAAGCCCTCACCCTTACCCCGGAAGCTCTCAATTTAACTCCCTAACCCCCAGAACCCTTCACCCGAACCACCTAACCTGCAGTGTCCCTCACCCTAACCCCAAAACACCTGATTTTAAATCAGGGCTGTGGATTCGGAGTCTAAGACATTTTTGGGTACCTGGAGTCAGAGTCGGCAAAAAATGAAATGACTCCTACTAAATTTAAATGGGAATTAAAAAAATTTTTTTTACTTCAAATGTCGCAATTAACAAACAGTCATAATGAACGACTTTCTGCTATAAGAATAAATGCATGCCGTGTGTAACATTACAGCGCCCACTGTGACCCTAGCCTAAAGGCCCCCACACACGTACCGAGTGGGGGCCGACAGACCAGCTCAGATGAGCTCTAGACTGCAGCGTGATGACGTCATCACGCTGCTCTCCAGAGCTGACATCATCGGCGTGCACCCTTTGTGTGCCGGCCATTGGCTTCAATGAAGACGCCGGTCTTCATTGAAACTAACAGCATCAGCCAGAGATTATCCGACATGTCCGTTCTCTGGCCGGCCGAACTGTGGGGTGACAGCGATCTGTCGCCCCATGTGGGCACCCCCGATCGGGGAGCGCGCACGCCCATCGGTCGGCGGCAAAATCGGCCGCCACTCGGTTCGTGTATGGCAGCCTTAACTCTTGCTGATAAGGAAGTACATTTTTTTGCTGGACTAGAGACGCTTGTATAAGTGAAGGGAATGGATTGCCCATTGTTCAAGACTGAAGCTGTAAAACATTTGAAAAACCGCTGTAATTCAGCTGAGACGACAAATACTTAGATTGTTAGCTTCAACTTTACACATGACTATGGGAAATTATGAATCATGTTTGAAGTGCCCCTTCGCCCTGCCTCTTCTTGGAGCCTTCCACTGCCCTATCTTCAGCAGAAAATCAGAACACTAAAGCTAGGCACACACGGGTAGATCAGTAAAAAGATTTGAGTACAATCAATCAACTTGCACGCTCACGGTGCTTGATTGAACTATAATCTGTTTACAAACCTACCCGTGTGTGCCTTCCTTCGGGCGGGATCAATAGAGCCGTCTTGAAGGATCTTGATTGAACGGGGTTCTACAATTTTTAAAGACCCCGTGCCATCTCCAAAACTTTGCATGAAGACATGAGCGGCTCCTGACTCGGAAGCTGTGTGAGTGAGGCAGCTGTATCAGACAGGCTGCTTCTCCCCAGCTTGTGGCGTGTTGTAAATCACACACTGCAAGCTGGGGAGAACGGGTCCCCATTGAACAGGAATCGATGTGACCATGTGGTGCACATTGAGTTCCATTCAATTGATCCCCGACCAATCACAGCGTGGTGCCTAGCTTAAGGAAAAAGCAGCAGCATCTTCTGCCTAACTTCCTTTCTCTGCTTTAATTGGCCATTACAGTTCAGTGTTGGTTTCCTAGCCAGTAGTTCTATGGTTAGTGTATGTTGCCTTCCTTTCCTTTAATGGGTGTATAAATACATTAGCATATTAAATACAGAGGAGTCGGAGTCGGGGAATTTAACGACCGACTCCACAGCCCTGTTTTTAAATTCCTAACACTGAAAAAGTATCCCTCTGTTTGTCTGTAGAAAAGTGACAGCGGAGATCACTTTGAGCCTTTGATGCGGCTACCAAGGTAAATTAGACATGGTTGTTACTTTAAACTCCAGAACCTCCTAACCCACATTATCCTTCTCCCTAACCCCAGAAACCCGAACCCCTCAGCCTAACCCTGATCCCCAACACTGAAAAAGTCTCCGCTGTCATTTTTTCTATTGACATGTGGAGGGATATCACTCTGCACCTGTGATGCGGCTACCAGGGAAGCTTATCTCGAAGGGATTGTAACTTTAGTCCCCAAAGCCCTCACCCTTACTCCCGAAGCTCTCACCTAAACCCCAGAACCCCTCATCCCAACCTCCGAACCACAGAATCCAGAACCCCTTAACCACCAAACCCCTCAACCTAACCCAAACCGCCCAACACCGAAAAAGTATCCCACTACCTGTCTATAGAAAAGTGACAGCGGAGATCACTCTGCGCCTGTGATGCGGATACCATTGGATTAGACAGGGTTGTAACTTTAACCTCCAGAACCTCCTCCTTCACCCTAACCCCAGAACCCCTCTCCTTAACCCCCGAACCCCTCAGCCTAATCTCTTCGCATGTCAATAGAAAAGTGACAGCGGAGATCACTCTGCGCCTGTGATGCGGCTGCCTACCAGGGCAGCTCATCTGCACAGGATTCTTACTTGAACCCCTCACCCGCACCTCTTAACCCTCTTAGAAATATCCAGCAGGGTGACAGTGGGGACCACTCTGCGCCTGTTATGCGGCTAGCAGGGTAGATTAGACAGGGTCGTAACTGTAACCTCCAGAACCTCCTAAACCCCTAACCTTAACCCCCGAACCTCTCAGCCTAACCCAGACCCCCAACACTGAAAAAGTATCCCTCCACCTGTCAATAGAAAAGTGACAGTGGGGATCACTGTGGCTACCAGGGAAGCTTATCTCGACAGGATCGTAACTTTAACCCCCAGAAGCCCTCAGCCTTACCCCCACCCCAATAGAAAGGTGATGGCGGAGATCACTGCGCCTGTGATGCGGCTACCAGGGTAGATTAGACAGGGTCATAACTGTAACCTCCAAAACCTCTCACCTTTACTCCAGAACCCCTCAGTCTAACCCAGACCCCCAACACTGGAAAAACTATCCCTCCACCTGTCAATAGAAAGGTGATGTTGGAGATCACTGCACCTGTGATGCTGCTACCAGGGTAGCTCATGTCTATAGGATCTCTCTCTGGATCCTCACATGGAAGGCTCCAAGTGCCACCTCAGCTGCACCCCCCTAGAATACCTCCATGCGCCCCCCAATTTGGGAACCACTAGTTTATACTTGAGTATCTACGGCCTAGGTGCCCAACTTGTGGCTCAGGGGCCACATGCGGCCCTTTGGGCATTCTTCGGCGGCCCCCCCCCCTTAGTCCTCTACTTGCGGCTCCTGAAACCTAACTGTTCATGCATAGGGCAAAGGTACTGATATTGCATCACATAACCTCTGAATCAAAATGGGCATCACCATACTACAGTGTTACCCAATGCTTGAAATATAGTTTAAAATAAGTTTTGTTATGTAAAAATGAAAAATAATGATTTCTATCTATGCCTGTTGTCATTTCCACAATATAAAATGCTTATACTAGTTATTATAGATTGACAAAGTTATGTGCGTCCCTTTAGTGATGCCGAGGGCCACAGTTGTGGCCCTCCATATCACCTTAGTTGGCCACCACTGATCTAAGTTATGTGATTGGGAAGTTAGGTTTGTGCATTGGTTAAATGTATTTTTTTAAAATCCCCGGCTATGACTTTGTTTTTGGGAGTTTCAGACTCCGTTGAGGTCATGTTATGTGGCAGACAAATGATTTAGAAATATCCAGCGAGACTGATAGGTGTTTACGGGTGATAAATCATCCTTTTAATTACTGATAAGAACGATTTATGCAAATTCAGCTGCTCATTAAGATTAAAGCACGGCAGCCGCTGACTCTAATGAAACCCAACCTCTATAGCATAGATATGTCAGCAATTACAGGAAGGAGATGGCTGCACGGATAGAGTGTTCCGGGGACGAGGATAATACCCAGTTACTTCTCAGACGGGGATCTAATTACCTTTTTCTTTTTTCTCCCTTCAGAGTCGTATTCAGCAGAATGACTGATCGCTCCATCGCTTCGTTAAGTCCTGACGTGACGGGAGAGCCATGGATGCGATGAGGTAACTGCCGAGCTGTCACCATAACCGTTTTTCAATGGATACAAAGTACAAAGAAGACCTCTTCAGGAAATATGTACAGTTCCACGAGTCCAAACTGGAAGCTTCCGACAGCAAACAGCGAGCCATCAGCGATGAGTACCTGCGCACGGCGGCGTCCGCCTTACTCAGCCTGCCCAAAATCGACCCCTCTCATCGATTCCGGCTGATCCGCTTCTACGACGTCTGCGAAAACTCTCTGAAATCCCTGCGGACTTCCAACCTGCGCTCCCTGCACAATGCCGCCACCATGCTGGAGACTGTCGGTATCAATCTTTTCCTTTATCCCTGGAAGAAAGAGTACAAGAATATCAAGGTAAGGAGAGGTTCTGGATTTAAAATTAGAATTTAATTTAAAGGGGACCTACCACCTCCGCACCTTCCTTCTATTATTGCCAGAGGTGTAGATATTCGGAGGTCAAAAAAAATAAATTACCTGTCAAAATGCAGCGATGCTCCTCCCCCCCAGTGGTGTACCGCCGCGGTGGGCGCAAGGGAACATGGGAGGTTAGACCTCACTTCTGCCACATGCAGCCAACCAGATCTGATTCAGATCCAGAGGGGTAATGATGAATTGTACGGGTCATTTTTAGCATTACATACCCTATACAGTGGGGGGGGGGGGGGGGGGGGGGGGGGGGGGGGGAAGTATTTAGCCCCCCCACCAATTGTGCGCTATTGCCACTTATACAGATGAGAGAGGCATATAATCTCCATCATAGGTCACCTCAACTATGAGAGACAGAATGGGGGAAAGAATCCAGGAGATCACATTGTCTGTAAAGAATTTACGTATGTGCAAATGATGGTGGAAAATAAGTATTTGATCCCTATATAAAGGTCATCTCAATACTTTGTTATATCCCCTTTGTTGGGAATGGCAGAGGTCAGATGTTCTCTGTAAGTCTTCACACTGTTGTTGGTGTTTCGGCCCATTCCTCCATGCAGATCTCCTCTAGAGCAGTGATGTTTTGGGGATGTCCTTGGGTAACACAGACTTTCATCTCCCTCCAAAGGTTTTCTATGGGGATGGAGACTCCTGGAACTCGAAATGCTTCTTAAGAAGCCACTCCTACGCTGCCCAGGCAGTGTATTTGGGATCATTGTCATGCTGAAAGACCCAGCCACGTTTCATCTTCAATGACCTTGCTGATGGAAGAAGGTTTTCACTTGAAATCTCATGATACATGGCCCCATTCATTCTTCACATTACACAGCCCAAAAGCATGATGTTTCCACCTTCATGCTTCACAGTAGGTATGGTGTTCTTTGGATGCCACTCAACATTCTTTCTCCTCCAAACACAATTAGTCGAGTTTCCTACTTCGGTTTCATCTGACATTCTCCCAATCCCTCTCTGGATCATCCAAATGCTCTCTAGCAAAATTCAGATGGGCCCGCACATGTACTGGCGCAAGCAGGGGGACACATCTGGCACTGCAGGGTTTGATTCCCTGGCAGCGTAGTGTGTTACTGATGCCGGCCTTTGTTACTGTGGTCCCAGCTCTCTGCAGGTCAGTCACTAGATCCCCTGTGTGGTTCTGGGATTTTTGCTCACCGTTTTTATGATCATTGTGACCCCGGGGTGTGAGAGCCTGTGTGGAGCCCCAGATGGAGGAAGATATCACCGGTCATGTGACCCCAACCCCATCCTACCCTCAGTTAGTTATCCTGCATCTCACCACTTCCTCCTTCCCTCACTTCCCTTACTCGCTATTTCTTCTATTTGCTCCCCCTTCGCTTATCCTGACCCTCCCCCTTTTTATTTCCTCTTTTTGTGATTTCTTTATTGCCTCATTTCTTTTTCCCACCCCCCTCCTTCGCCTCCGCCCTTGTCTATCTACCCTCCATCCCCCTCCCCCATAACTATCTTTCTTTACTCCCCACTGACCTTCTCATCCCCCCTTTCTTCGCGCGCGTTCTTTTTTCCACTTTACCCTTCCCTTTATTTATTGTACTCTGAGCTGCGGGCTTACCTGCATCTGGTTCATATACTTTGTGTGAGGGATCCTTTCCTGTCTGTGCACCACAGTGGTGTCCTACACCTTGTGGGTCTGCTGACGACAACTCATAACAGAGTGTACCTACACCTGGGGGTCTTGTCTGTGAAAACACACAGGAGTGTCCCTACACCTGGGGGTCTGCTGCGACACACAAGGGGGTGTCCTCTTCACCTGGGGTTCTGCTGCGACAGCACAGGGTGTCCTTCACCTATGGGGGTCTGCTGCGACACTCATACAGTGGTGTCCTAAACCCTGGGGGTCTGCTGCGACCACTCAATTGTATCAGGGTGTCCTACACCTGGGGGTCTGCTGTGACACACCAGGGGTGTCCTTACACCTGGGGTGTCTGTCTCTGGCGACCACTCATACAGAGGTGTTCCTATACACCTGGGGGTCTGGCTGTGACACACAGGGTTGTCCTACCTACATCGTGGGGTCTGACTGCGACACACAGGGTGTCCTTTCACCTGGGTGTCTGCTGCGACACACACGGGTGTCCTTCACCTGGGGGTCTGCTGCGGCACACTCATACAGGGTGTTCCTACACCTGGGGGTCCTGCTTCCATAAAAGCCAGCATTCATACAGGGTGTCCTACACACTGGGGGTATCGCTGCCCACACTCACTACAGGGATTGTCACCTACACATGGGGGTCTGCTGGCGACACTCATACAGGGTGTCCTTAACAACTGGGGGTCTGACTGAGACCACAGCGGTGTCCTACACCTGGGGGTGTGGGGGTCTGCTGCCACAAGCTCATACAGGGTTGTCCTCACAACCTTGGGGTCTGCTGCCACCACTCATTTACAGGGTGTCCGTACACCTGTGGGGTCTGCTGACGAACACTCATACAGGGTGTCGCTACAACCTGGGGGTCTGCTGCGACACTCAGTACAGGGTGTCCTACACTCTGGGGGTTCTGCTGCCACACTCCATACAGGGTGTCCTACACCTGGGGTGTCTGCCTGCGGACACTCATTACAGGGTGGTCCTACAACTGGGTGGGTCGTGCTCTGCGACACACAGGGTGTCCTACACCGGGTGGGGGGGGGTGTCTGCTGCGACACCTCATACAGGGTGTCCTACACCTGGGGGTGGTGTCTGACTGCCACACTACTCTACAGGGTGTCCTACACCTGGGTGTTGTCCTGCTGCGGACCAACTCATATTACAGGGGTGTCCTACAACTGGTGGGTAGTGTGATGTACATACAGGGTCACACTATACCTGGGGTGTCCGCTGTGGGATAATCTCATACAGGGTGCACCTTTTACCTGGGTGGTTGCCACAGGGATACACCATCACAAGGGTCACACTATACCTGGGGGTCCCCTGTGATAGGCACAGTACAGGTGTATACGCTATACCTGGGGGTCCGCTGGATATACTCATACAGGGTACGATTACTACCTGGGTGGCCCCCCCTGTGATGTACATACTAGTACTTTTACCAACAGTTTTTTTTTACACTTTTTAATTACGAAATATAGGAATTGGTGTGAGAGAAAAAAATTTTCTGTGGTGCTTTTTATTGGTACGTTCCACCCAGATATACACTTTAGTCAGGATTATCTAGTTGTCTCTGTGTAATGGGTTAATGGGTGTGACTATTGGAAATGTGTTGGCATGACTTCTGACGCCATGTGGATGAGGTGCACCCATCCATCCTCTGTCATGTCTAGATTGATACTCTTCTTCCTGGGAAAAGCTGCTATTCAGTCAGCTTTCCTTTGTCTCACACCTCTACATCATCCTGAGTGGATTAAGCGTTTACATTCCGGGGGACGCTAAGTGGTGTAGAGCCGGCAAGTTGGGCAGAACGTATTTCAATATTTCCTGTCCACCTGTACTAAAACTGTGTCCCTAAAGATGGAGCGGACCAATATCGATTGAATTTATCAGATGGTTGGAGAGGGGGGTTTTCTACTTTAAGGATTCACATGGCCACCCCCATTGATAATGGCAGGAGTGATCATCTCCACTTTTTTTTTCAGGCACTCACCTTAGGGTCACCCAAGTAGAGACGTTTAAAAATGAAGTTGTGCCGCTGGGGTGACGAGGTGTCGAGACACCAATCTGTAGGAGCGGACATGGTCAGCAAGTGATAAATCTGCCGCTCTGTCAATCAAACTTCTTGGCTGTCTCGCAGCCCCCTCTGCTGCTGCAAGTGAGGGTCAGCAGAGAGCAACGGCAGCCGTATCTTTGGTGCTGCCTCTCCTCTGGTAGGGGCAGGGACAATGTTTTATGGATTTTGGTTTTTGTATATTATTGTTTAGAATCGTAGTTTGTGTATTGTGTTGTGTTGGTTGTATGGGAATGTGTGATGTGTTTTTATTCCTCCTGCAGGGGGAGGGTACATGTTTTTTTTATGTGATTTGTATACTTTTATTATTGTGTAACATATAGAGAAAAAAAAAAACCAATTTTCGCTCCTACAAAGATGGCATTCACCACCTCATTATTTGGTGTGTCACGTCCTCCTACCAGAGCCAATATACAGCATGTCATGAGCAGTAGCCTGAACCATGCTGCATCACTGGGCTCCATCGGGGATGGCAGGGCTGGAAGACAAAACCACTGTCCATGCGTGGGCCCCTCCTTCTGAGGTGGGCGTTTGGCATATGTACTTAACTGCTCCCCTCTTAACCTCACTCCTGCCTCCACCTTACTTACAGGGTCCAGTCGCTCCAAGATGGCAGACTGGAGGACTCTTCTACGTCAATCCGGATCTACAACAGCTGCGATGCTCCGGTCCCTGCCAGTGGGTCGACAGCTGCTGGTGTGTTCTGGGATATTTTCCTAACCTTACAATTGCGAATGTCGCAGAAGTGTCTCCCACAGAGCATCTGCCGGGCAGGTAAATAGTTTATGTGACTCCGTTCGGGAACCGGTCGCGTCAAGCACTGAGTCACTTAACCTCCTAGCGTTACCTGTAACCCCCAGCCTTCTCTGTGCACCTGCAGGCAGTTTTCTACAGAGCTGCAGGCACCACAGAGCCTTTGTCCAGTCCCTGTTTCACTGTTAATGGAGGGGCTTTTGCTTTTCTCCCATCCCCCAGCAAACCGCGCGCATCTAATTGACACAGGCGGTGTTGTAGAGGGGACGGGGGGGGGGGAGAGATGGCAATCACGTGCGGTAGGGGGTCCAGACACACAATGTGGAGGACAAAGCCTTAAGGACCCAACCACACGCCTTAGCGAGATGGGGGCCGACAGATCAGCGAGTGGAGGTTGGTCAGCGTGAGCCTGGTGTCATCACAGCGTGCTCTACCATCACTGACGCACATCGACTTGGGCACTCCCTTTGTGTGGCCGGTCCGTTAGTTTCAATGGGGACGCCGGTTCTGTTATATGTGAACATACGGCAAGTCGGCAGGACAGTTCTCTGCGCGCCGAGATGTGGGCACCTCGCGATCGATGGCAACGTGAGCACGTCATGCACAGCGAATCGGATCGGGGGCAAAACATCGTCGGTCGCTCGCCGCGCTAGTAAGGTTGGGAGGCGGCACTCTTTCATTTTAAGTGGATTTAAAACTAAACTGAGCCCTCCCCAATACATCGACCCTAACCTCAACTTCTTGAACCCCCTAACCTTGAATCACTCTAAAGCCAACCCGTAAGATTAAAACCCTTAACTCGCCGTAAACAGTGGGGTTTATCTTGTGACATACAAGTGTAGGAAAATATCTCGTGAACTGGTGCGTAAGAAGATGCTTGGGAGGTAGACCTCATATCTTACCCAAGTCTCCTTGAGCTCCTGGAGGCAACGGCACACCATGGCATCACGGGAGATGGCGGAGTGTTGCCGGAATTTAGAGGACTTTCACCCACGGTTAGTTGTTTTTTAGATTCTTTTTTATTCACAGATTCGTTGTTAATTTGCTGACGAAGACTCAAACCCCTCTGTTAGTTCAGGCGGTTTGAACTATTGTCGCATTGGATCAGTAAAATTAGGGGAGAATTCGATTATGTAGGAGCGCTTTGGGTTCCTGCTGAAACACCCCCATACCTCCAGGTATGGGAAATGTACCTACTCTCCTCCTCTGGCTCCTCCCCCATGGTGCTTAGCGCCTTAAACCCCAGTCTGGGGTCCACCTAAGTGGTAAGAATGGTATTAGTTTCCCAGCTAACCTTCATAGTAAATGATTTTTTATATAGTTTAAAACTGAATATTTTCGTGTGAGTGGTGCAGCTGGAACATCAACCCCTTTTTTATAAAAAGGACAAATATTTGCTGGCTGCCATGCCAAATCAGTGGATCCGAACACTGTCACAGCTTTGGCAATCATTTAAACTATTGTAAAAGTCAAACTGATCCTCTCGAGCTTAGATAATAATGTTGAAAGCTAAACATAAGGGCTCGTTAGTGGGAAGTGCCTGCGACCCACCCACGGCCGTAGTGGACACCGCCGTCTTCGCTCTACTGGAAGAAGATTAGCAGCGGTAAGGTGGAGGAGGTTGTCAGAGGTGGGTAGAAACCACCCACCCCCCCCCACCCCAAGCCGGGTCTCCCATAAGTGCAATTGGAGCCCCACTGCATATAACCAACTGAAGCGTGCCAGAGACAGATGAAAGAGCTGCCAGCCAGGATCTCTCCTATCTATCTCTGCCTGTGTCGGGTGAAGAGCTGGCACACACCAAGACACCTAGAGGGGAGGCATCTCTGCACGCAGCTCTCCCCCCTCTGTTTCCCCACCTCTGCCCCCCTCTATATCTGATGTACTGCAGCAAGATTGACGTTGTGATGTGAAAGTGCTACTTAGTCACCATCTAGGTGGGCTGAAATTTAGGTATTGCACAGCAGGACTTTTTCCCTTCAATGTGATTTTAACTACTTCAAAAAAATGGGCTACCCGCTTATGGTCTGAAAAATATGGTTTATTACCTTAGAATTTAACATTATTTTACACCCCCCCCCCATAAAAAAATTGTAAAACTGAATGACTCCAGTATAAGCCTACGTGTGGGAATGCAGCAAGCCTAAGGCACAGAGAAACACAGCCACAGCAAATGGTGCTTTTGTTTTCAAGATATTATTATATCAACTCGATACCACCTAGGTGCCCAATCCTGTGGCTCGGGTGGGGGCCGCATGCGTGCCGCTTTGGGACGTTCCTTGGCGGCCCCCCAACACCTAACTGTTACTGCCTGAGGGACATAGGAAAATCCACCTGTGGCTCGCCCAGGATCTCGCCCAGGGTGGTGGACTTCGCCTACTGGCTGAGCACATGACACCAGCTCATCCAGAAACCCAGACAGCGTCACTGAGGCAAAGTCCCCAAGGCTTTTAGGAGATATCTACTGAGGCACATAAACCTTTGAGGATATTATATGGCACAAAAATGTGCATCCACCATAATAACAGGTGTGTCACCTAATACTTGAAGTATACAATCAAACAAATGAAAAATAATGTTCTTCCTAACTGAATGCCTGCCTCCAGTGCGGGGGGGTTATTGTTTCATTATAGACATGCTTCTAACCAGTCAGTATAGTACTGTGAAAATGTTATGTGCGGCCCCTTAGTGGATCGCTGAGGGCACTGCACTTGTGGCCACTCCAATTATCAATCCTGCAGTTTTGCCCACTCACTGAACTAGTACCATTGTGTGAGTTGATGCTGAGGAAGCCTCCTGAACAATTGGTATCATGCACCAAACAATTGTTTTATTGCGATGGCGATGTAGTTCAAAGTTGACCTCCTTGGTCGCGCTGGGATTGGACAAACACGCCAGTGCTTGCCAGTCTTAGTCGGTGTCATTGGTGATGATGCTTAAGAGGGCGCCATGGACACCCCCCCCCATGTTACTGGAGGCAGCCGTTCACTTTTTTCCAGCCGCTCATCTCGTAGATGCTGGGCAGTATGTTGTAGGGAGGGTGGGGGAATCGTCAGAAGGCGTACACTTTCCTGTACAGCACGTGTTCGAGTTGTGACAAAATGGACATGAATCGCTCTTGTAACTCCAAGGGAGGTTAAGTCGACTTGATGATCTAGGGTAATATCATGTTTTTTTTTTTTTAAAGCAATCCTTCTCTGCATCTCCGGCAATGTCGGGTGGATGAGTACCATGTTCAGGGCTTTGCCCATTAACTCACAAAGCCCACACTGTGAAACTGTTTCACCTCTTGACTTGATGAAACAAAATTTGAGTCAATTTGAGTCGCAAATTTTCTTGGGGGGGTTTCGGCTTATACGTCGAATATACAATATTAATGGCAAGCCAGTGTTAACCTCCTCGAGTCGTTTGAATCGCTGATCAATACACTGTGCCCGAGCACCGAGATCAGCGCAAAACGCGCTTCTCCCTGTGTGCCGGCGTCTCTTCTTCGTATGCCCTTCCGGCCCCGTGTCTTCGGCCGTACATCTGTGACGGCCGAAGGGGGCGGGGGGGTGGCGCCATAGACCTCACATGTTAAATGGAGGGGGCCGCCGCTCTCGGGTTCCAACACTGACCGACGGCGGCTCTATTTTGACGTCGGCTGGCGGCGTGCAGAGAGCGTGGGCGGAGAGCACGGCCAAGCACGGTCGGAAGTACAGTGTATTCAGCTGCGATTGCCGGTGACATGAGGTGTGTATCGTGTCGATGAAAAATGGTGGGTGCGAAAAAACCTCAAACCGTCTAGAGGTGGTTAACTATCATCACTGAGTGACAACTGTAGAGACCCCTGAGAGTGATTGCAGCCAGGAATGTAAGGGGGGGTGGGGGGTACAGAATACATGACACCGGGGTGGTAATTATGAGATTCTCCGTATTCTCACCATTTTCATACACAAAGTGTGGACTTCCTGTTAGCGTTTTTTTTGAACTTCGGCCGGATTCGTCCAGTGGGGTAATTTAGCGCTGAGTGTAGAAAGCCCATGGGTGTTATACGCACGACAATTGCATATTGTTCAGGAAACCATTGCTCAGAAGGGTAATTACTCTGTAGATATGGGTACCAAAGTGGAAATACTACGCGAGTAGGTCGTCCATTGTTTTGCAGTAGTGACTACCCATATGAACTAGACAGCAGCCGTTAGCGCCTGCAAAATTTGACAGTCAGTCCAAGTGTGAGTAGGCGTTTGTCTAAGAACTGTTGACTGCTATATAAGCCAGGGTTAAGTCTGGGATTGGGATTTACTACAGTGAGACACATGGGTTGAAAATATCAATACCTTTTAGGAAGGCTCATTTTTTTAATAAAAAGATTATTAAAATATAATTTTCATACACTTTTTCATTGTTTTTTTTTGCATTGAGTTTCACTGTATCTAGGTTTTTTTGCGAAGGTGTCAGAAGAGCCGTTTTAGTGTCTGGATGAATGTAGCTAGGCCACAGAGGTATCATGGGTAGGTGGTGTTTCGATACATTTGTGTTTGTCGTGAGTTGGTATTAATCGTCTATGAGCTACATCAGTGGTGTTTAAAAAACCCCTAGGTAGATTCAACCAGCAGCTGTCTAGTTGGCAGCCCGTTCTCTTTTTTTGTGTCCATGAGCTGATCTGTCCTATGGGGGCGTCTTCTTAGTAATGCGTCGACCCGCTACACACGAAGCCCCCCCTCACCCTATACCCCGGAAGCTCTCAATTGTAACTCCCTAACCACCCAGAACACCTTCACCGCTAACACACCTCAACCTGCAGCTTGTCCCTCACACCTAACCCCCCCAAAAACACCTGATTTTAAATCAGGGCTGTGGGATTCTGAGATCTAAGACATTTTGGGGTAGCCTGAGTTCAGAGTCGGCAAAAAATGAAATGACTTCCTACTACATGTTAAATGTGGAATTAAAAAAATAATTTTTTTACGTTCAAATGTCGGCAATTAAACAAACCGTCATAATGAACGACTTTTCTGCTATAAGAATAAATGCACTGCCGTGTGTAACTTACAAAGCGCCCACTGTGACCCTAGGACCTAAAGGCCCCCCCCACACGTTACCCGAGTGGGGGCCGACAGACCAGCTCAGATGAGCTCTAGACTGCAGAGCTGAGTGATGAACGTAACTCACGCTGCTCTCGCAGAGCTGAACATCATCGGCGTTGCCCACCCTTTGTGTGCCGGACACCTTGGCTTCAATGGAAAGAAGCGCGGTTCTGTCATTGAAACTAAACAGCATCAGCCAGCTAGATTATCCGTACATGTATTCCGTTCTCTGGACCGGCCGAAACTGTGGCGGGTTTGACCAGTCGATCTCGGTCCGCCCCATGTTGGGCACCCCCGGATCGGGTGAGCGCGCAGCTAAACAAACCAGAGGCCCATCGGGTCGGGCGTGGCCAAAATCGGCCGTCCACTCGGTTCGTGTATGGCAGCCGTTTAACTCTATGCGTGATAACGGAACCAGTACTATATTTTTTGGCTGGACTAAGAGTGACGACTTGTATAAGTGAAGGGTAATGGATTGCCCACTTGGTTTCAAGTACGTGAGACTGTATAAAACCATTTGGAAAAACCGCTGTAATTCAGCTGAGACGACAAATACTTATGATTGTTAGCTTCAACTTTACACCATGACTATGGGAAAGTTATGATATCATTGTTTTGAACGTGCCCACTTCGCCACTGTCCTACGTTCTGTGTAGCCTTACCACTGCCCTATCTTCAGGCAGAAAATCAGAGACACTAAAGCTAGGGCACACACGACGGTAGTATCAGTAAACAAGATTTGGAGTACAATCAATCAACGTGTGCACGCTCACGGTGCTTGATTGTACTATAATCTGGTTTACAAACCTACACGCGTGTGTGCCTTCCTTCGGGCGCTGGATCAATAGAGGCCGTTCTTGAAGGATGCTTGATTGAAAACGGGGTTCTACAATTTTTAAAGACCCCGTGGCCATCATCCAAAAACTTTGCATGAAGACCAGGATAGCGGCTATCCTGACTCGGAAAAGCTGTGTGTGAGTGAGTGCAGCTGTATCAGACAGGTCTGCTTTCTATCTCCACCAGCTTGTGGCTTTTGTGTTGTAAATCACACACTGTCACCGGCAGCTGGGGAGAAAGGGTCCCCATTGAAAAGCGAATCCCGATGGCTGACCATGTGGTGACACATTGAGTTCCCATTCAATTGATCCCCGAACCAATCACAGCGTCGTGGTGCCTATGCTTAAGGAAAACAGCCAGCAGCATCTTCTGCCTAACTCTTCCTTTCTCTGCTTTAATTGGCCATTTACCTGTTCAGTGTTGGTTTCCTTTCCTAGCCAGTTAGTTACTATGGGTTAGTGTATGTTGTCCATTCCCTTTCCTTTAATGGTGTGTATAAATACATTAGCACTATTAAAATACAAGTAGGAGTTCGGATCGTAACGGGGAATTTAAAACGGACACGAAACCCAACAGCCCTGTTTTGTAAATTCCTAACAACTGAAAAAGTATCCCTACTGTTTGCTCTGTTAGAAAAGTGACAGCGGAGATCACTTTGAGCCTTTGATGTCGGCTCACCAAGGTACAAAAGGGTAAATTAGACATGGTTTTTGTACTTTAAAACTCTGCAGAACCTCCTAACCCACATTATCCTTCTCCCTAACCCAGAAACCCGAACCCACTCAGACCTAACCCTGATCACCCCCCAACACTGAAAAAGTCTCCGCTGTCATTTTTTCTCATTGACATGTGGAGGGATAATCACTCTGCACCTGTGATTGCGGCTACCAGGGAAGCTTATCTCGAAGGGATTGTAAACTTTAGTCCCCAAGCCTCTACACCCTTACGCCCCGAAAGCTCTACACCTAAAACTCCCAGAACCCCCCATCATCCCAACACTCTCGAACCACAGGAATCCAGCAACCCCTCTTAACCACCAAACCCAAAAACTCAACTCAACCCAACCAAACACGCCCCAACACCGAAAAAAGTATCCCACTACCTGTCTATGAGAAAAGTGACAGCTGGAGATACACTCTGCACTCTGCGCCTGTGATGCGGATACCATTGGATGAGAACAGGGGTTTGTAACTTGTAAAACCTCCAGAACCTCCTCCTTCACCCTAACCACCCAGTAACCCCTCTCCTTAAACCCACGAACCAGATAACCCTCTGCAGCCTAATCTACTTCTGCATGGTCAATTCAGAAAAGTGACAGCGGAAGATACACTCTGCGCCTGTGATGCGGCTGCCTACCAGGGTCAGCTTCATCTGCCCACAGGATTCGTTACTTGAAAACCCCTCACCCCGCACCTCTTAACCGACTCTTAGAAATATCCAGCAGGGTGACAGTTGCGGGGACCACTTCTGCGCACTGTTACTTGCGGCTAGCAGGGTAGATTAGACAGGGTCGTAACTGTAACCTCCAGGAACACTCCTAAACCCCTAACCTTAAACCTTAACCCGACCCCGCACCTCCTCAGCCTAACCCAGACCCCAACACTGAAAAAGTATCCCTCACACCTGTCCAATAGAAAAGTGACAGTGGGGATCACTGTGGCCCCTTAACCAGGGGAAGCTTATCGTCGACAGGATCGTAAACTTTAACCCCACAGCAAGCCCTCAGGCCTTACCCACCACCCCCAATAGAAAGGTGATGGCGGAGATCACTGCCGCCTGTTGATGCGGCCTACCAGGTGTTCAGATTAGTACAGGGTCATAACTGTACCAACCTCCAAAAACCTACTCACCCTTTACTCAAGCAAACCTCCCTCAGTCTATAACCCAGACCCCGCAACACTGGAAAAATTACTTCCCTGCCACCTGTCCAATAGAACCCAGGTGATGATTGGAGGGAGATCACTTGCACCTGTGATGCTCGGCTACCAGGGTTAAGCTCATGTTCTATAGGATCTCTCTCTGGTATCCTCACATGGACAGGCTCCAAGTGCCACCCCCTCAGCTGGACAGCCCCCCTTCAGAATACCTCCATGCGCCCCCACCATTTGGGAACCACTAGTTTTTATACTTGGCAAAGGTATCTACGGCCTAAGGTGGCCCAACTTGTGGCTTCAGAGGGGCAACATGCGGCCATGGTGTTGGGCACCTCTGCTGTATGGTGATCACACAGTCTCAGTCTTAAGCCCCCCATACACCTACAGATTTTTCTGTCAGATTTCCTTTAGATCTCCTTTTGTTTTACCAAAACCATGTAATATGAGGGACTTTCTAAACCATCAAGTCTACCTGTGTTCAATCGCAGAGGACCCGGCACTACATAGTTGTTGGTAGATCTAAAGGATATCTGACAGAGAGATCTAAAGGTGTTTCGCCAGCTTTAGATGGCTTACCCCATCTGTCGAGTGTATCCAGGTGTAGGCCCCCTGTTTCATGGGTTACCCTCCTGACTGATCACCAGGACTGCTACACCCCTCTTAGACTAGAATTTGGCCCTTCCCAGTGTGAGTGCCACGGTCTTTTAATTTCTTTTCCTACCCAAAGCCACACACAGTGGAGGGTTTGCCTGAAAATGGGCCAAGCATAGAGATGAGCAAGCTGGATAGTCTGGTCATGGGGGGAGGGGGGGGGGTGAAGACATTCACTCCATAGGACGCATATACATTTCCCAATATTGGGACGAAAAGGTGCGTACCATGGAATGAAAATGTATTATAAACTATTAACCACAATGTCAGGGGTGTACTTTCTTGTGTAAAGCCCCCCATACACCTTACAATCTTTCCATACAATTTCTGTACAATCAAGTTTTCTTCTACCAAAACCATGTAATATGAGGAGCTTTCTAACCTTCCAATCACTATGTAATCTATCAGGGAGGACACTATGCTACACAGTTGTTGGTAGATCTAATGGAGTTTGTATGGATCGATCTTAAGGTGTATGGGGGGCTTAAGATAGTACATACATACAAATATAGATATATATTTCCAAGGATCTATTAGCCCGAAATGCTTCAATACAACATGTGACTATAATACACATTTATTAACAAGGTGTGGTTTGAACTCCACAAGTGCCTTTTTTTGCAGCCCAATTAACCTTTTGGAAAAAAATCTTCTAAAAACTATTTAGGTTTCTCAAAAAAATATGTAGCAATGTTGGTGGGGTAACACAACCTTCTAGAAAAACCAGTTCACTGCATTCTCCATAGAAGGAAGAATTAGATCATCAGCTTATCGGTACAGAGACTGATGTGACTGGTCAGTAATCTCTGTACAGTGCTGCGGCACAGGTCAGAGCAGGGCCGCCGTCAGGGGGGGACAGAGGGGACTTCGTGCCCGGGCAGCTAGAGGGGCCCGACGGGCACCACGTAGTGGCCCCGGCGTGCTGCCTGATCGGTACAGCAGCCTCTGCTCAGTGTCAGCCTGACTGGCTGTGTACTGCCACATGCTGACAGTGAGCAGAAAGGCTTTAACGAACAAGGAGGGGGGGGGGGGGGGGGTGGGGGGGGGTGGTTTTTGTGTTGGTGTTTGGGGGTGTGACAAGTGCTGCATGGGCCCGACATTTTAGCTGTACGGGGCCATGATTTCTACGGCTGCCTGTACCGTGCTCGTATATGTCATGATATATAACTGGTATACTAATTAGTGTGGGGGGGGTTTGACGTGGGGGACATTAGAGATTCAGCTCCTCTGTACAAACCTCAGGGGTAATGTCCATGATAATGGGGCGGGACAACTGCAGGTTAGGGCACATGTGGGACGGGGACACCTCAAACACATTGAGGGGGCTGGGACACTCAAACAGACACATTAGGGGGCGGGGACAACCTTACACAATGACAAATTACAGTGACCACCGGAGGGACATCCTCCCCTAACAATAACATTGCAGTTCAATTCTCTCTTCTCTGCAGGGGAAGGCGCGGGAGCTAAGCCGACTAAGCGCACAGGTGCACGCGCGCAGTCATTCGGCGTATTGAGGCCCTTCACAGGTATTTGGGGCGGGATCAACTGTCACTTTCCGCTAGGATTGAGGCAGGAATGGCGCGCGCTGTGACAAGCCGGAGACTGGAAGACGTGCGCGCGTTCACATCGCCACGGGGACGTCTCTAGAAGGAGGAAGTTAAGGCTTCCTTCCATAATGGCGGAGTGAAGAATGAGCCGCTGGCTCAGGAGTTGGAACGGTGATCTCGGTACACCCATCCGGGCTCGGTGTGTATATGGTTGGCGGGGCAGGGGGAGGGGGGGGGGCCCCTTTGATGCACATTGACTTAGCATCAGTGCGGGCGCCTAGAAGCCTAGCCAGGTGTGTTTATTGGGGAGTAGAGGGGGCACCTGTGTTACCTCTCCTCCTCAGTACCTACCCTTCTATTAGTGTTGAGGGAGGCACCCTTGTATTCCTCGTACTGCCGGCGTATGTCTGTGTCCCTGTGGATGTGCTGTACTATCCAGTGATTACATCTGAGGTCATTACTGTCGCTGTGTCTATATGTATCACGAGCTTCGGGCTACCTGCATCTGGTCATATCTTTGGGAGGGATCCTTTCCTGTCTGTGCACACATGGTGTCCTACACCTGTGGGTCTCGCGACAACTCATACAGAGTGTACCTACACCTGGGGGTCTGTCTGTGCACACAGGAGTGTCCCTACACCTGGGGGTCTGCTGCGACACACAGGGTGTCCCTTCACCTGGGGTTCTGCTGCGACGCACAGGGTGTCCTTCACATGGGGGTCTGCTGCACACTCATACATGGTGTCCTACCCTGGGGTCTGCTGCGACCACTCATATCGGGTGTCCTACACCTGGGGGTCTGCTGTGACACACCGGGTGTCCTACACCTTGTTGTCTCTGCGACACTCATACAGAGTGTCCTATACACCTGGGGGTCTGGCTGTGACACACAGGGTGTCCTACCTACATCTGGGGTCTGCTGCGACACACAGGGTGTCCTTCACCTGGGTGTCTGCTGCGACACACCGGGTGTCCTTCACCTGGGGTCTGCTGGCACACTCTACGGGTTTCCTACACCTGGGGGTCCTGCTTCCATAAAAGCCGCTCTACAGGGTGTCCTAACACTGGGGGTCGCTGCCACACTCCTACAGGGTTGTCCCTACACTGGGGGTCTGCTGCGACACTCATACAGGGTGTCCTACAACGGGGGTCTGCTGGACACACGGTGTCCTACACCTGGGTGTGGGGGTCTGCTGCCACAGCTCATACAGGTTGTCCTACAACCTTGGGGTCTGCTGCCACACTCATACGGTGTCCTACACCTTGGGGTCTGCTGCGAAACTCATACAGGGTGTCGCTACAACTGGGGTCTCTGCGACACTCTACAGGGTGTCCTACACTCTGGGGGTTCTGCTGCCACACTCCAACAGGGTGTCCTACACCTGGTGTCTGCTGCGACACTCATACAGGGTGGTCCTACAACTGTGGGTCTGCTCTGCGACACACAGGTGCCTACACCTGGGGGGGGGTGTCTGCTGCGACACTCATACAGGGTTCCTACACCTGGGGGTGGTGTCTGCTGCCAACACTCTACAGGGTGTCCTACACCTGTGTTGTCCTGCTGCGACAACCATATTACAGGGTGTCCTACAACTGTGGGTATGTGATGTACATACAGGGTACACTATACCTGGGTGTCCGCTGGGATACTCATACAGGTCACCTTTTACCTGGGTGGTTGCCACAGGGATACACATACAAGGGTACACTATACCTGGGTCCCCTGTGATAGGCACAGTACAGTGTATACGCTTACTGGGGGTCCGCTGGTATACTCATACAGGGTACGATTCTACCTGGGTGCCCCCTTGATGTACATACTATACTTTACCAACATTTTTTTTTAACTTTTAATTCGAATATAGGAATGGTGTGAGAGAAAAAAATTTTCTTGGTCTTTTTATTGTACTTCCCCCAGATATACACTTTAGTCAGGATATCTAGTTGTCTCTGTGTAATGGGTTAATGGGTTGACTATTGGAAAGTGTTGGCTGATCTGGCCATGTGGAGAGGTGCACCATCCATCCTCTGTATGTCTGATTGATCCTTCTTCCTGAAAGCGCTATTCATCATTTCCTTTGTCTCACACCTCTACATCATCCTGATGGATTACGTTTCATTCCGGGGGACGCTAAGTGGTTAGAGCCGGCAAGTTGGGCAGAACGTATTTCATATTTCCTTCCACCTGTACTAAAACTGTGTCCCTAAAGATGGCGGACAATATCATTGATTTATCAGATGGTTGGAGAGGGGTTTTCTACTTTAAGGATCACATGACCCCCATTGATAATGGCAGGAGTGTCTCTCCACTTTTTTTTTCAGCCTCACCTTAGGGTCACCAATAGAGACGTTTAAAAATGAAGTTGTGCCGCTGGGTGACGAGTTCGAGACCCAATTGTAGGAGCGACATGTCAGCAAGGATAAATCTGCTCTGTCAATCACTTCTTGGCTTTCGCAGCCCCCTCTGCTGCTGCAAGTGAGGTCCAGAGAGCAAGGCAGCCTATCTTTGTGCTGCCTCTCCTCTGGTAGGGGAGGGAAATGTTTTATGGATTTTGGTTTTTGTATATTATTGTTTAAATTAGTTTGTGTATTGTGTGTGTTTTGTATGGGAAGTGTGATGTGTTTTTTTCCTCCTGCAGGGGGAGGGTAATGTTTTTTATGTGATTTGTTACTTTTATTATTGTGTAACATATAGAGAAAAAAAAACCAATTTTCGCTCTACAGATGGCTTCCCCCTCATTATTTGGTGTGTCACGTCTACGAGCCAATATACAGCATGTCGAGCATAGCCTGACCATGCTGCATCACTGGGCTCCACGGGGATGGCAGGCTGGAGACAAACACTGTCCATCGTGGGCCCCTCCTTCTGAGGTGGGCGTTGGCATATGTACTTACCTCCCCTCTTCCTCACTCCTGCCTCCACCTTACTTACAGGGTCCGGCTCCAAGATGGCAGACTGGAGACTCTTCTACGTCAACCGATCTACAACAGCTGCGATGCTCCGGTCCCTCAGTGGGTCGCAGCTGCGGGTGTTCGGGATATTTTCCTAACCTTACAATTGCGATTCGCAGAATGTCTCCACAGAGCATCTGCCGGGCGGTAAAGTTTATGTGCTCCTTCGGGAACCGGTCCGTCAAGCACTGGTCACTTAACCTCCTAGCGTTACCTGTAACCCCCAGCTTCTCTGTGCACCTGCAGCATTTTCTAAGAGCTGCAGGCCCACAGAGCCTTTGTCCATCCCTGTTTCCTGTTAATGGAGGGGCTTTTGCTTTTCTCCCATCCCCCAGCAACGCCGCATTAATTGACACAGGCGGTGGTAGAGACGGGGGGGGAGAGATGCAATCACTGCGTAGGGGTCCAGACACCAATGTGGAGACAAAGCCTTAAGGACCCCCACACCCTTACGAGTGGGGGCCGACAGATCAGCGATGGAGTGGTCAGCGTCCTGGTGTCATCAAGCTGCTCTCCATCACTGACGCACATCGCTTGGGCATCCCTTTGTGTGGCCGTCCGTTAGTTTCAATGGGGACGCCGGTCTTTATATTGAACAACGGCAAGTCGCAGACAGTTCTCTGGCGCCGAAGTGGGCACCCGCGATCGATGGCCGTGAGCACGTCATGCACAGCGAATCGGATCGGGGGCAAAATCGTCGTCCTCCCCGGAGGTGGGAGGCGGCACTCTTTCATTTTAAGTGGATTTAAAACTAACTGAGCCTCCCCACTCCCCTAACCTCACTCTTGAACCCCCTAACTTGAATCACTCTAAAGCCAACCCGTAAGATTAACCTTAACTCCCGTAAACAGTGGGTTATCTTGCATACAGTGTAGGAAATATCTCTGAACTGTGCGTAAGAAGATCTTGGGAGTAGACCTCATATCTTCCCAAGTCTCCTTGAGCCCTGGAGGCACGGCACACCATGGCATCACGGGAGTGGCGAGTGTTGCCGGATTTAGAGGACTTTCACCCCGGTTAGTTGTTTTTTAGATTCTTTTTTATTCACAGATTGTTGTTAATTTGCTGCGAAGACTCAACCCCTCTGTTAGTCAGTTTGCTATTGTCGCATTGGATCAAAAATTAGGGGAGAATTCATTTTAGGAGCGCTTTGGGTTCCTGCTGAAACCCCCCATACCTCCAGGTAGGGAAATGTACCACCTCCTCCTCTGTCCTCCCCCATGGTGCTTAGCGCCTAAACCCCATCTGGGGTCACCTAAGTGGTAAGAATGTATTAGTTCCCAGCTAACCTTCATAGTAAATGATTTTTATATGTTAAACTGAATATTTTCGTGTGTGGTGCAGCTGCATCAACCCCTTTTTTAAGGCAAATATTTGCTGGCTGCATCCAACAGTGGACCGAACCTGTCCAGCTTGGCAATATTTAAACTATTGTAAAAGTCAAACTGATCCCTCGGCTTAGATAATAATGTTGAAAGCTACATAAGGGCTCGTTAGTGGAAGTGCTGCGACCCACCCACGGCCGTAGTGGCACCGCGTCTTCGCTCTACTGGAAGAAGATTAGCAGGTAAGGTGGAGGAGTTGTCAGATGGGTAGAACCACCCCCGCCGGTCTCCCATAAGTGCATGAGCCCCACTGATATAACCACTGAAGCGTGCAGAGACAGATGAAAGAGCTGCCAGCCAGGATCTTCCTATCTATCTCTGCCTGTTCGTGAAAGCGGCACACACAGCCCTAGAGGGGAGGCATCTCTGCACGCAGCTCTCCCCCCTCTGTTTCCCCCCTCTGCCCCCCTCTTATCTGATGTACGAGAAGATGACGTGTGATGTGAAGTGCTACTTAGTCACATCTTGGGCTGAAATTTAGGTATGCACGCAGGACTTTTCCCTTCAATGTGATTTTAACTACTTCAAAAAAATGGGCCCCGCTTATGGTCTGAAAATATGGTTTATTCCTTAGAATTTACATTATTTTAACCCCCCCCCCATAAAAAATTGTAAACTGAATGACTCCAGTTAAGCCTACTGTGGGAATGCAGCAGCCTAAGGCACAGAGAACACAGACAGCAAATGTGCTTTTGTTTCAGATATTATTATATCAACTATACCACCTAGGTGCCCATCCTTGGCTCGGGTGGGGGCCGCATGCTGCCGCTTTGGACTTCCTTGGCGGCCCCCCAACACCTACTGTTACTGCCGAGGGCATAGGAAATCACCTGTGGCTCGCCCAGACTCGCCCAGGGTGGTGGACTTCGCTCTGGCTGAGCACATGACACCACTCATCCAGCCCAGACAGCGTCCTGAGGCAAAGTCCCCAAGGCTTTTAGAGATATCTATGAGGCACATAACCTTTGAGGATATTATATGGCACAAAAGTGCATCCACCATAATAACATGTTCCCTAATACTGAAGTATACAATCAAAAAATGAAAAATAATTTCTTCCTAACGAATGCCTGCTCCATCATTGTTTCATTATAGAATGCTTCTAACCAGTCAGTATAGTACTGAAATGTTATGTGCGGCCCCTTAGTGATCGCTGAGGGCCTGCACTTGTGGCCCTCCATATCACCTGCAGTTTTGCCCACCACTGAACTATACCATTTGTGAGTTGATGCTGAGCCTCCTGAACAATTGGTATCTGCACCAACAATTTTTTATTGCTGGCGATGTAGTTCAAAGTTGACCTCCTTGTCGCGCTGGGATTGGACAACACGCCAGTGCTTGCAGTCGTCGGTGTCATTGGTGATGCTTAAGAGGGCGCATGGACACCCCCCCCCATGTTACTGGAGGCAGCCGTCACTTTTTTCCCCGCCATCTCGTAGATCTGGCTATTTGTAGGGAGGGTGGGGGAATCGTCAGAAGCGTACCTTTCCTGTACAGCACGGTTCGAGTTGTGACAAAGGCATGAATCGCTCTTGTAACTCCAGAGGTTAAGTCGACTTGATGCTAGGGTAAATCATGTTTTTTTTTTTTTAAAGCAATCCTTCTCTGCATCTCCGCAATGCGGGTGATATACCATGTTCAGGGCTTTGCCATTAACTCACAAAGCCCACCTGTGAACTTTTCACCTCTTGACTGATGAAACAAAATTTGAGTCAATTTGAGTCGCAAATTTTCTTGGGGGGGTTTCGGCTTATACTCGAATATCAATATTAATGGAAGCCATGTTAACCTCCCGAGTCGTTTGAATCGCTGATCACACTGTGCCCGGCCCGAATCAGCGCAAAACGCCTTCTCCCTGTGTGCCGGCGCTCTTCTTCTATGCCCTTCCGGCCCCGTTCTTCGGCCGTCATCTTGACGGCCGAAGGGGCGGGGGGGTGGCGCCATAGACCTCCATGTTAATGGAGGGGCGCGCTCTCGGGTTCCCACTGACCGCCGGCTCTATTTTGACGTCGGCGGCGTGCAGAGAGCTGGCGGAGAGCACGGCAAGCACGTCGGAGTACAGTGTATTCAGCTGCGATGCCGGTGACATGAGGTTTTCGTGTCATGAAAATGGTGGGTGCGAAACCTCAAACCTCTAGGGTGGTTAACATCATCACTGATGACAACTGTAGAGACCCCTGAAGTGATGCGCCAGATGTAGGGTGGGGGGTACAGAATCATGACACGGGTGTAATTAGAGATTCTCCTATTCTCACCATTTTATAACAAAGTGTGGACTTCCTGTTACGTTTTTTTGACTTCGGCGTTCGTCAGTGGGTAATTTCGCTGATGTAGAAAGCCCTGGGGTTATACGCACGACAATTGCATATTTTCAGGAAACCATTGCTCAGAAGGGTAAATCTGTAGATATGGGTACCAAAGTGGAAATACTACGCGATAGGTCGTCCATTGTTTTCAGTATGACCCCATATGAACAGACAGCAGCCGTTAGGCCTGCAAATTTGACATCAGTCAATGTGAGTAGGCGTTTGTCTGAACTGTGCTGCTAATAAGCCAGTTAAGTCTGGATTTTTACTACAGTGAGACACATGGGTGAAATATCAATCCTTTTAGAAGGCTCATTTTTTTAATAAAAAGATAAAATTAATTTTCATCCTTTTTCATGTTTTTTGCATTGAGTTTCCTGTATCTCGAAGTGTCAGAAGAGCCTTTTAGTGTCTGAATGTAGCTAGGCCCAGAGGATCATGGTAGGGGTGTTTCGATCATTTGTGTTTGTCGTGAGTGGTATTACGTCTATGAGCTACATCAGTTGTTTAAAAAACCCCTAGGTAGATCAACCAGCACTGTCTAGTTGGCAGCCCGGTGTCATGGCTGATCTGTCCTATGGGGGCGCTTCTTAGTAATGCGTCGCCCGCTACCCGAAGCCCTCACCCTTACCCCGGAAGCTCTCATTTAACTCCCTAACCCCCAGAACCCTTCACCCTAACCACCTCAACCTGCCTTGTCCCTCCCCTAACCCCAAAAACACCTATTTTAAATCAGGCTGTGGGATTCTGGATCTAAGACATTTTGGGTAGCCTGATTCGAGTCGGCAAAAAATGAAATGACTCTACTAATTTAAATTGGAATTAAAAAAAAATTTTTTTACTTCAAATGTCGGCAATTAACAAACGTCATAATGAACGACTTCTGCATAAGAATAAATGCATGCCGTGTGTAACTTACAAAGCGCCCACTGTGACCCTAGCCTAAAGGCCCCCCACACGTCCCGATGGGGGCCGACAGACCACCAGATGACTTAACTGAAGCTGTGATGACTCTCACGCTGCTCTCGCAGAGCTACATCATCGGCGTTGCACCCTTTGTGTGCCGGCCCTTGGCTTCATGAAACGCGGTCTTCATTGAAACTAACAGCATCACCCTAGATTATCCTACTGATTCCGTTCTCTGGCCGGCCGAACTGTGGGGGTTTGACATCGATTCGGTCCGCCCCAGTTGGGCACCCCCGGATCGGGTGAGCGCGCACTAAACAAACCAGAGGCCCATCGGGTCGGCGGCCAAAATCGGCCTCCACTCGTCGTGTATGGCAGCCTTTAACTCTTGCTGATCGGAAAGTACTATATTTTTTGCTGGACTAATGACGCTTGTATAAGTGAAGTAATGGATTGCCCCTTGGTTTCAATACTGAACTGTAAACCATTTGAAAAACCGCTGTTTCGCTGAGACGAAATACTTATGATTGTTAGCTCACTTTACACATGACTATGGAAATTATGAATCATGTTTTAAGTGCCCCTTCGCCCTTCCTCTTCTTGTAGCCTTCCACTGCCCTATCCAGGCAAAAATCAAGACACTAAAGCTAGGGCCACACACGGTATATCAGTAACAAGATTTGAGTACAATCAATCACTTGCACGCTCACGGTGCTTGATTGTACTATAATCTGGTTTACAACCTACCGCGTGTGTGCCTTCCTTCGGGGCTGGATCAATAGAGCCTTCTTGAAGATGCTTGATTGAACGGGGTTCTACAATTTTTAAAGACCCGGGCCATATCCAAAACTTTGCATGAGACGATAGCGGCATCCTGACCGGAAGCTTTGTGAGTGATGCAGCTGTCAACAGTCTGCTTTCTTCTCCCCAGCTTGGCGTGTTGTAAATCACACACTGTCCCGGCAGCTGGGAGAAGGGTCCCCATTGAACGAATCCCGATGTGACCATGTGTGCACATTGAGTTCCATTCAATTGATCCCCGACAATCACAGCGTGTTCCTAGCTTAAGGAAAAAGCAGCAGCATCTTCTGCTAACTTCCTTTCTCGCTTTAATTGCCATTACCTGTTCAGTGTTGGTTTCCTTTCCTAGCCATAGTTACTATGGGTTAGTGATGTTTCCATTCCCTTTCCTTTAATGTGTGTATAAATACATTAGCACTATTAAATACATAGGATTCGTCGTCGGGGAATTTAAAACGACCGACCCACAGCCCTGTTTTGTAATTCCTAACACTGAAAAAGTATCCTCTGTTTGTCTTTAGAAAGTGACGCGGAGATCACTTTGAGCCTTTGATGTCGGCTCACCAATGTAAATTGACATGTTTTTGTACTTTAAACTCTGCAGAACCTCCTAACCCACATTATCCTTCTCCCTAACCCAGAACCCGAACCCCTCAGCCTAACCTGATCACCCCCCAACACTGAAAAGTCTCCGCTGTCATTTTTTCTCATTGACATGTGGAGGGAAATCACTCTGCACCTGTGATGCGGCTACCAGGGAGCTACTCGAAGGATTGTAACTTTAGTCCCAAGCCCCACCCTTACCCCCGAACTCTCACCTAAAACTCCCAGAACCCCCCATCATCCCAACCTCTCGAACCACAGAATCCCAACCCCCTTAACCACCAAACCCCTCAACCAACCCAAAAACCGCCCAACACCGAAAAGTATCCCACTACCTGTCTAGAGAAAAGTGACATGGAGATCACTCTGCACTCTGCGCCTGTGATGCGGATACCATTGGAGAGAACAGGGTTGTAACTTTAAAACCTCCGAACCTCCTCCTTCACCCTAACCACCCATAACCCCTCTCTTAACCCCCTAACCCCGCAGCCTAATCTCTTCTGCATGTCAATAGAAAAGTGACAGCGGAGTCACTCGCGCCTGTGATCGGCGCCTACCAGGTCACTCATCTGCCACAGATTCTTACTTAAAACCCCTCACCCCGCACCTCTTAACCGACTCTTAGAAATATCCAGCAGGGTGACAGTGGGGGACCACTCTGCGCACTGTTCTTGCGGCTAGCAGGGTAGATTAGACAGGGTCGTAACTGTAACCTCCAGAACCTCCTAAACCCCTAACCTTAAACCTTAACCCACCCCGCACCTCCTCAGCCTAACCCAGACCCCAACACTGAAAAAGTATCCCTCCACCTGTCCAATAGAAAAGTGACAGTGGGGATCACTGTGGCCCCTTAACCAGGGAAGCTTATCTCAAGGATCGTAACTTTAACCCACAGAAGCCCTCAGCCTTACCACCACCCCCAATAGAAAGGTGAGGCGGAGATCACTGCCGCCTTTGATGCGGCTACCAGTGTTAGATTATACGGTCATAACTGTACCAACCTCCAAAACCTCTCACCCTTTACTGCAAACCCCCTCAGTCTATAACCCAGACCCCGCAACACTGAAAAAACTTCCCTGCCACCTGTCAATAGAAAGGTGATGTTGGAGATCCTGCACCTGTGATTCGGCTACCAGGGTTAGCTCTTTCTATAGGATCTCTCTCTGTATCCTCACATGGCAGGCTCAAGTGCACCCCCTCAGCTGCAGCCCCCCAGAATACCTCCATGCGCCCCCCCATTTGGGAACCACTATTTTTATACTTGAGTATCTACGGCCTAAGGTGGCCCAACTTGGCTCAGGCCACATGCTGTCCCTTTGGGCATTCTTTCGCGGCCCCCCCCCCCCTTAGTCCTCTACTTTCGGCTCCTGAAACCTACTGTTCATGCATAGGCAAGGACTGATATTGCATCACATAAACCTCTGATCAAATGGGCATCACCATATACTTGTTACCCAATGCTTGAAATATCGTTTAAAATAATTTTGTTATGTAAAATGAACAATAATGATTTTCTATCTATGCCCTGTTGTCCTTCCAACAATATAAATGCTTATACTAGTTATTATGGATTGACAAAGTTATGTGCTCCTTTAGTGATGCCGAGGGCCACAGTGTGGCCCTCCATATCACCTAGTTGGCCACTCACTGATCTACAGTTATGTGATTGGGAATTTAGGTTTGTGCATTGGTTAAATGATTTTTTAAAATCCCCGGCTATGACTTTGTTTTTGTGGGAGTTTCAATCAGACTCCGTTGAGGTCATGTATTTGGCGACAATGAGGTTAGAATCTCCAATTCCACCAGTCGAGACTGATTAGTGTTTACGGGTGATAAATCCTTCATCCTTTTAAAATTAACTGATAATAACGATTTATGCAAATTCAGTCTGCTCCTTAGATTAAAAGCACGGCAAAAGCCGCTGACCTAATGAAACACCCAACCTCTATAGCATGATATTTCAGCATTACAGGAAGGAGATGGCTGCAGGATAGAGGGTATCCGGGACTAGGATACTACGCCAGTTACTTCTGCATACGGGGATTAATTACCGTTTTCTTTTTCTCCCTTCAGAGCGTATTCACAGGAATGACTGACGCTCCATCCTTCGGTTAAGTCCTGACGTGACGGGAGAAGCCATGGTGCGCATGAGGTACGCCCCGAGCTGGTCACCATAACCGTTTTATCAATGATACAAAGTACAAAAGAATACCTCTTCAAGAAAATGTACAGTTCCACGAAGTTCCAAACTGGAAGCTTCCGCCAGCAAACAGCGAGCACAATCAGGCGATTAGTCCCTGCGCACTGCGCGTCCGCCTTACTCAAGCTGCCCAAATCGACCCCTCTCAGCGATTCCGGCTGATCCGCTTCTACTGACTTCGCGAAAACTCGCTGAAAGATCGGCCTGCGGACTTCCAACCTGCGCTCCTGCACAATGCCAGCCCCCATGCTGGAGACTGTCGGTATCATTCTTTCCTTTATCCCTGAAGAAAGAGTACAAGAATATCAGGTAAGGATAGTTTCTTGATTTAAAATTCGACATTTATAAAGGGGACC
>CM070042.1:30230826-30241419 GCA_036250615.1 Ptychadena robeensis
TGCTTAATTGGTAGTAGGCTTTCGAGTCTATACAGCTTGGAGTAAGACAACATGCATAAAATACTAATTTGCCTAATAATTCTGCACTCCCTGTATATATATATTCATTTATATAGTGCCTGCAAATTCTGCATCACTTTACAGGTTACTAAATATATTTTAACCCATTCACCCTCTTTAGCTAACTTTACAATGTCTCCCAGATAAAGACTTATTTGGTTCAAGCTAGGTAAATTATGGTCAGCAAGAGGAAACCCACAGAGATATGGAGGAAACATATAAAGTATGAAATGTGCCTGTTAAGAGTTCTTCCCAGGACTTCATTTCTTAAAGCAGTGGTTCCTGAACTTTCCTTGCAGTGCCCCCCTTCTCTGGATAGGAGCTTTATCGGAACCTCCCCCCCCCCCCTTCAAATTACACAGTTTCATTTGGGTTTCACACCAAACATGCAGAGACAGGGATCATATATACACACAATCTACAGAATTATTCATCATTTACCATTCACAGAGACAAACACACAGACACCCACATTACATGCACTCTACTTAGTTTCTGCAGCTAGTTACTCCATAGTTGGCTTCCTGCTTGTCCCTCCTTCAGCCCGCTATTTGCGCCCCCCCCCCCTTCTGGAATACCTCTGCGCTCCCCGGTTTGGCAACCACTGGCTTAACCTCCCTAGTGGTTGAGACGAACCCAGTTTGTTCGCTCTTTGGTTTGTTCCAACTGCTAGGTCAGCGGGCATCGAGTGCACCCGATACACCCGCGGAAAGCTGCAGCTCGTCTCTAACTCGCTGCAGCATTTCCAGGGTTTCGGCACCACCCCGATTGCGTCACGGTGATGTGGAAGGGGGCGGGGGGCCCATAGACCTCCATGTTGCCACCGGTGGTGTGTAGTGAGCCGGGAGGGCAGAGGGCAACCATGGAAAATGGCGCGAAAAGCCCGTAACGCTAGGGAGGTTAAAGGCAAGGCACTAAACAAATTCATTTTCAGGATGGCAAACCAAAACTGGGCCTCTGTGTGTTGCAATCGCACACATTGTTTGGATGGTTGGCCATGTTATCCCAACGGTCTAGGGACTGCCAAGAAAATGCCACATGTTGTGTCTGCAATATTGGCACTAGAGATGTGCACGGTTTGCGTGCTCATTTCCTTTGAGTTATTAATAAACATGTAGAAATGGTCATTGACTCCCACTGACTTAACCTTCTGTCTTACTATTCGTAGGGGGTTTAAGTAACCCTTTAAATGCCCCCTGCATACTGATTTATAAACATTATCCTATCCAGCATAATCCATTATAATAAGCGGTATAGAATATCTTTGTTATTAGTGTTTCCTCCCTCCTCCGTGTATCTGTGCCCTGCTAATTGTCTCCGTACAAAGGGCACACAGAGTGTGTTGTATAAGGGCCATCTTGTGCTGCGCCTGTTAATGAGAAAGATGAAAGATCTGCATGTATATCAGCGATTCATTGAGCCGCCGAGCAGGTGCAGTGACATCAAACTCCCAGCTACATGTCAACACACTTCTGACACACGAGATTGTATCACTTAACAACTACATATAACCGGGGAGGTTCACAAACACATCTGCAGGTGGAGGCATTGTTTTCTCCCCACGGTCATACGCACTCACCCGATTTTCACATTGTTGTCTGCCGCTCTGTAAAATTGTTACTATAAGCAAATACACTTGTTTGGTTTTATGTCTCACCTTTTATTGATTGAGGATCGTCATATGTACATTAGAGAATCGGAAATGGCCGATGTGCTGATATAAAGATACTGAAGGGACTAAGGGATGAGCTTAAGCCAAACAAAAGCAGCATTTCCGTATATTTTTTCTGAAGAAGTTTATTTTTTAGCAGAAAATTTGGTGGCGGTATAGGTGAGGCCTATTATGGAATTGTGTTTTCATTTTTAGTGAGGAGGATCAAAAAAGTGACATGAAAGCTGAAATCAAAAAGTTTAAGATTTTCACCAAATCTAAAGCCCCCCCATACATCTTACAATCTTACCATACAATTTCTGTACAATCAACTTTTCTTCTACCATAACCATGTAATATGAGGAGGTTTCTAATTCTTCCAATCACTATGTATTCTATCAGGGAGGACCCGGCACTACATAGCGTGATATATACCTGCCAATCACTATTATTCTATCAGGGAGGACCCGGCATACTAGCGTGAGATATTACCTTTCCATGACTAGTATTCCTATCAGGGAGGACCCGGCACTACATAGCAGTGTCTATACCCTTCCAGTAATAGTATCTATCGGGAGGACCCGCACTACTATCAGTGATATATACCTTCCAATTACTATTGTATTCTATTAGGGAGGGACCCAGCACTACATAGCAGTGATATATACTTCCAATCACTATGTATTCTATAAGCGGACGGCCCTGGCACTAAATAGCAGTGATATATTCACCTTCAATAATATGTATTCTATAGGGGAGGGACCCGGCACTACATAGCAGCTGATATATACCTCCAATCACTAGTAATCTGATCAGGGCGGCCCCCTGGCACTACATCGCAGTGGATAGATACTATCCAATCACTATGTATTCCAGCCGGGGCGGACCGGCACTACATAGCAAGTGATAGATACCTTCAATCACTATGTATTCTGGACTGGGCACTACATAGCAGTGATATATACCTTCCAATCACTATGTATTCTATCAGGCAGGAAAATTGATGATGGATGGAGAGACCAGTGGTCCTGGTCTATCCACCCATCAAGTTTTTTTCCCGCCAAAGCAGGGACATACAATTCTATCCTTTGTACCAAAAAATCTTAATTACGACCCCAAACTAATTAGACAAATCTGATTCAGATACCAGACACAAACCCACACCTCCTGATGAAAATCGTGTATTGAAACGCGCGTTGAGGTGTTCTGGAACCTTGTACCAACCCTGCACAGATAAATTGGATATTCTGGGCATTGCCAATCGTGGACAAGCATCAGGCATTTGTTGCTTTTACCTTTCTTGAAGAATAAATGTAAACCTTCTTAAGCTCCACTATGGACTTTACTTATGGACTCTATTGCGCATAATCTATCTCCACTGTGAGATTTGATAACCTTATTTATTTGATTGACTGTTTTTTATTATTTGAATCCTCGAATGGGTTAATGTATTCAAGGTGAGGTGGCCCAAGAAAAGTCCCCTTGTCCCTGCTTTGGCGGAGAAAAAAACTTGATGGGTGGATAGACCAGGACCACTGGTCTCTCCATCCATCATCAATTTTCTTGTATTGTATTTTTGGATATTGGCCTCTGTTCACACTCGGGGATATGTGGTAACCATTCTGTTTGTATGTATTCTATCAGGGACGACCCAGCACTACATAGTTGTTGGTAGATCGAAAGGAAATTTTTTTGAGTAAACTAAAGAACTCCCAACTCTCTGTATTCATCCATGGCTAACACTCTACTGTGACTTAACCTCCCTAGCGGTTGAGACGAACCCTGTTCGTTCGCTGAACAGGGTCCTCTCAACCGCAGGGGAAGCCGGCAGCGGGGAGACCCTATGCCTCTTCATCGCTGCAGCATTTCCGGGTTTGCGGCACCGCCCCGATTGCGTCACGGTGACGCGGAAGGGGGCGGGGGGGGAGGGGAAGTGTTCGGCGCCATAGACCTCCATGTTAATGGAGGAGCGCCGGCTTTCCCTCTCACGCAGCTGGTGTCAGTAATGACACCAGCTGCGTGAAGAGCTCCGGAGAGATACCGGAAATGACAGGCAGTGTACTGTGTACACTGCCTCGATCGCCCGGCGCGATACGGGCAGTGCGCTCAGGAGGTTAACATAACTTTAGAAATAGTATAAACCATGTCATGGTATAAGTTTGGAAAGGGTTACTTTCATAAAGGTTTTACTTTTTTAATATATCAGTGGGTTTCCTTGGCTGGACTAAGCTGGGTTGGAAACTATTGGGCTTCTGAAGGGGGATCTTAATGTCCAAAGAAAGCCAAATAATATTCTCCACTTCTGGCAGCCCCAAAGTTTGCTGTGCAAGTCATTGATAATGTTTTGTTTTTGATGGAAGGAGCCTGAGTTGCACTCACTTGCCAATCAGCAGCCTATAAAGCAAGCCGAGAACTTTCTTCTTTCTTTGGAAAACTTCTCATGATTTGTTAAAGATTTTGTAACATTACTCTGCAGTTATCTAGTGATGAATAACCGATTACTTTGTTTTATATTTATCAACTAACGTGTGATTTTGGTAAAATTAACAGGTTAATTTTGGTAAACTTGTATTTTATCTATTGCAAAGTGTTTTAGGCGATGGTAAAGAGGGTAAATAACACCAGCATCTCAAGTTTAAATAAATAGAGCAAAAATCGGGTGAGGTGACAAGCTTTAAGGTATTGGCCAGGGATCAAACTCCCAAAGTGGTGCTCATCTATTTCTGAACGATCGCTCTACGCCATGGTTGGTTAAGCCAGATTTAACGAGCACCGCTTTGGGTGTTTGATCCCTGGTCCCCATCCAATGTAATGGCGATCTGACAGGTCTTTATCAACATGTCCGAACACTGTTGGATCGTTCGAGCTGGATTGGGTGCTCAACATGGGTAGCGTTTGATACCCGAATGATCGATCACCGGGAATGGTGATCGATCGTTCAGGGATCGAATGCAAAATGGACCAGTGTATGGGTACCTGAAGGCGTACCTTAATTTGCCCGTCATATGACCGCAGAATCAGTTTGCAACGCAATGTCCTTTCACAATGGTTTCATTGGTTAATGTATGCATATAGTAAATCTCTGTAATGCTGATATTATTCTGAGCTGAATGTAAATGTAAGTACCAGCAGAACGAGTGCCAGTTCTGGGTTTAGAATACAGCATATATTGCTTTTTCTTTGTGGTTGTGAGTTGTCTCTCTCTACGTATTCAGTTCAGGGCCGAGGACTGGAAAAACGAGAGCCCAGCCAGAAGCCACGAGCTGCTTGTGGTTGTGTAGTGGCTGGAAATACAACATGTTAATTGATTTTCTGCCCATGCACTTTGTCATCTTCTTAGTGCAATTATTTCTTATTTACAAACAGGCGTTTTCACCGCCAAGGACGAACGGATGACTTAAAAGTCATCCTTGATGTCTGCGGAGATTCTGGCATTTGGTATTTTCGGGCTTCAAAAAATGACATTGTAATTATGCTACGTGCATAATGCTTACCCTAAGCTTTTCCATTCTGTTTATACCGACTGCATGGCATGTGTACTGCATCTGGCCAGCTCTCTGCAATTATCTAAAGTCTCTCCTCTAATACCCTTAGGAAAAATGTTTCCTCAGATTCCCCCCAAAAATGTATTCTACCAGGCCATTGTGGATATCCAGTTATGAAATGTATAGTTGGTAAAGGATTTATGCAGAGAATCTTTTATGCTGAGGAAAAAGGTGCAGTTTAGGAAAAATATTTAAACTTCTTCTTGCAGTCTAATGCTTAGGCTATGTTTCCATTGCGTTAATGGATGTGTTGCGGTAACGCATATGCCTCAATGCAGGGGTTAGGACGCGTTGGGGCGTTTTTTGAAGTTTCATTCTTCTCTTGACTGTTGCGTCAAAAACACATACCCATGCGTTTTTGACGCATTTAAAGCAATCTCTATGGGTGCGTTAACTCATCCATACCTGTGTTGGGTTGTGTTAATGTCGACGCAGGGCTTCATGTTGACATTAACACAATGCAACCCAACATAGGCAACCAACGCATGTGTGTACTTGTCCATTGATTTACATTGGATGAGTCAACATTGACGCCATGGAAACATAGCCTTAGGCTTCACTATGCGTTAAGGATGCCCTGGGTTAATGGATCCAATAAAAGCAACCCATGCGTTAGGAATGTGTCAGGGATGTGTTTTTATGACATATCTTTTTTTTTATGTTTGTTTTTTTATCATGAACGGATTGATCAACGCATACCATTGTGTTTTTAACGGACTCAATGTATTTTCTATGGGTGCGTCAACGCACCCATACTTGCGTTGCCTTACATTGCGTTAAGGTCAACGCAGTGCTCTGCATTGATATTAACACAATGCAAACTGATGGATCACACCAATGGATGTGTAGACACATCCATCGACTAGGTTTTAACCTACCTAGCTGTTTGCCCGAACTCAGTTTGGGCACAGTTTGATCGCTGATCAAACTGTGCCCACACCGGGATCGGGCAAAATCGCCATCTCCCTGTGTGCCGGCGGCTCTGTAGAAGAGATGCCGACACACAGAGCCCTTCCAGCCCCGTGTCTTTGGCGTCATCTGTGACGCCGAAGGGGGCGGGGGGGGGCCGCGCCATAGACCTCCATGTTAATGGAGGGGGCGCCGCTCTCCACGCGCCGCCGGTGTCTATTTGACGTCGGAGGCGTGCAGAGAGCTGGGCAGAGAGCCGGCAAGCACGGCGGAGTACAGTGTACTCCGCCGCGATTGCCGGTGACATTAGGTTTTCGTGCCATGAAGAATGGTGCGAAAACCTCAAACCGCCCAGAGGGTTAAACTTACTTCCTTGATTCCTGTATGTATAGTAAGGCAGTGTTCTCCCCAGAGCAGATTGGCCGGGCGGCCCGCCCGGGAGATTTTAGTCCCCGCCCGGCACACAAGTCCTCCGCGGCGAGCAGCCTGACAGGCGGCGCCTCCCATTCTTCAGGAGCGCGCCAAAGCCACTGAAAGACTCCGGCCCGCGGCACACTACCGGAGCCGCGGGCCGGAGTCTTTCAGTGGCTGCGGCGCGCTCCTGAAGAATGGGGAGGCACCGCCTGTCAGAGGACTTGTGTGCTGCCGCTGGCCGGCAGCCTATCAGAGAGGCCGCCGGACCGGTGCAGGCGGCGCGATGACGTCATCGCGCCGCCCGGCTGAAAAAAATTTCTGGGGAGAACACTGAGTAAGGTATGTGTGCTTACATGTCTTAGATGGGTCTAGATCAGACATGGGCAAACTATGGCCGAGTGCCAGATCCGGCCCGTTTGGCATCTTAATACAGCCCTTAACACTGGTGAATTGTCTCCCCTTGTTCCCTGTAACATAATGCTCAGAAGAGGTTGTACCTCCGCTTTATCTCTGCTCATTGCAGTGAGCGCGCTGAGGGCCAGAGTGTATTGTTACCAAGGCAGGCAGGTTTATTTTTTTAAATATATTTTTTCCCTCCTTGCCAGGTATGGTTATTTTTTATGAATAGTGGTACAGCAAATTGAAAGATAAAGGGGATGTCCCCACCACACATGATCAATGACAGTATACTGTGCAGCCAATACAGGCACTTGCTCCGGCCTTTCTGTCAAATTTAAGAGCCCATTTTGGCCCACGAGTCAAAAAGTTTGGCATCCCCTGGTTTAGATTTACCCCTGAAACAAAGGTGAGCAAACTTTTTGACTCTTGGCGGGCACAATGGGCTTTTAAATGTGACTGAAGGGCCGGACCCAGAGGGAGAGTTTGAACTGATGTAAATTAAATATAAACGTTAGAGAATAAAAGGTTTGGCTGGCCAGGCTTGCCCATGTCTGCCCGAGAGTCAGGGAACTGTATCCTTTAAACGGTGCACCATTAGTGTATATTACATGATGTGGCATTTACAATAGGTGTCCGTGAGGCATTCTCCAGGTAAGGGTGCAAGAAATCCCCATACATTTTGCCAGTCACTAGGCCCAATCAGTAGGAGCTAATTACATTTGTTATAAAAATGTTTGGTGGTCATTCCAATACTGAATTACCAGCTTTAGTATGTCCATTGCCATTACATTATATTCAATGAATAAGCCCAATTCTGCTTTAAAAATATTCAGCAATTATTAGACCAGTACCATGTGCCAAAAACTTGTATACATGATACTTGAACAGTGTTTACATACATTTGTGTTACTTAACATATCATTTATGATATTGATAATTGTTATATCTGCATTTTCCTTTTCTTAAAAGTTTCAAAAGTTTCTACAAAACAATGTAGTCAGACTTAACTGAGTCTACATTAAATACAGGGGTGGGCGACATGACTATGGTGCTCACCCGTAGTTTGCCTGCTACTTGATCACTGTTTGGGTCCCCTTAGGGTGCGGTATTTGCCATGTTGGCAATTCCGCACCCAATAATTTTGTTCATGTCACCGCCAGGTGTTGTGGGTCCGTTGGCATCACGCAGACAGACAGCAGTGGGTAATGACTGCCATGCGTCTGCGTGGTGCAGACGGACCCACAAATCACAGCCGGGCATTGAGAATGAATTATGTTTGGCGCGATATTCCCAATGCAGGAAAAAACGTGCCAATATTGACTTTATAGACCATGGGGGATAGCCAAGGGCGTCCCCACTGTGCGGTTTTCGCTGCGTTATTTGACATACAATATCATATGATATTGTAAATTTGCTTTATCTTTTTCTTTTCTACAAGTCTCTACAATACAGGGTTCCCAGATTTGACTTTCTACACTAAATACAGGGCGGGCGCGGTTTGCCCACTATTTAGGAGCTGATTTTCTCTGCATTCACCGCAAGTAGGTGGACAAAAACGTAGTGTAGACCTAGCCTTACATTTAACCCAAAAACTTTTCCCAATATTTTGCTCTTCGTTAATGATAAATGTTTTGAATGTCTTCTTGGACACAGCCCAGACTTGGGAAAAGTCGTTTTCCCCCTTATAGTTTAAACTCTAGGAACCTGGAACGTGCTTTTAAATCAAGAATGAACCAAATGTGGAAAGAGCTGAATGTGCTCAGAGCGTAGGAGACGAGGGATAGGACTGCCCTGTCAGCCAGATAATTGATGCTCAGAGAGGTTCAAAGACTTGGGATGTTTCTTCAGTGCTTCCTGAGGATCCCATGTGAATTACAGATCAGCTTGCTAAATTCTCCAGCACCCTTCCAAACCCAGGCCTTTCACATATGCTCCACTACTAAATGGGGAAAGAGCTTGCAGATTTTTAACCCCTAGGGCTGGAATAACAGTGAGGATAAGAGACAGGAACAATTATCTCCTGACAGGACACTGATGATCCCCAGTATACAGTCCAGTTCATCATCTCTTTGATTTTAAGGCATTACAGTGTAGATACTCTCAAGTACAGTTCATCTGAAAAATCTTTGATCCTGGGTTCCCACTGATTCATCAGCTGTGACATATTGTAAATTCGGTCATTGTAGTTCTATTAACCAGGAGATATATTGTACAGCACATTTCATCTGTCACTGGTATCGCATCACTAAAGAAACCATAATAGGTAAAATTCTAGGGTCTTGTACCATGTATGTTTGTCATATTACTATATGTGCATTGGTGGAAGACACTGCAAATGTTACATTCAGAAGCCCAGTAGACCCTTGAGATACAACTGGCTGGACTTAAGACCAACTTGTCTTACAACCAAATTTTAAGTTTTGACTTACAACCATAAAATATATTTCTGCTTGTGTGGTGGCCATTATGTGACCCAATGTCACTAATCAGTACAACACGTCAAAATGGACCACCTCACCAATTTACAAAAGTCTACTAGGCTGAATTCCTGATGTCCTTGTAGAAGAAGTCTTTCTTTTTAAACAATACCCACATTCCATTTCATCCTCTCGTTTTGAAAGATGTCAACTTGAATGGCGATTACAGACTAGCCTCACTTATGTAAATAATTGGCGTTTCTGGTAAATGACACATATTATATGATACATTTTATTATAAAAAGGTTAGCTAAAGGGCTTGTTTCCACTATTCTATGGGACCCCATCCGCTAAGCACATTGCTTGGCTGGGATCCCGACGGAGCAATACGCTTAGCGGGAGGGGTCCCAACGTATAGTGAAAACATAGCCAAAGGGTGCTTTGGGAGGTTTCCAATGCATTATGGGTATTTTCGTTCTTTCTAATGAAAATGGTTTTGACCAACCCTTGGGAAAAGTATGTAAAGGTTTGCATACACTGTAAAAAAAAAAAGTAAAATCTTATGTTTAAGTAAAAAAAAGTAGTTTTTAAAATTGATCCTTTTTACCTGAAACAACCAAAAGTCTGCGCTATAAATATAATATAAATACAAGATAATCATAATAATAAAAAAGTGATCTGACATTTTGTAAAATTTCTTTCAAGTATCTGCCGGGTTTTCTTGGTATTTCGTTTTGCATAGTAATGGTACTATGAAGCATGGGCACAGGGCTTTGGAAAGAAATTGATCACACTGTGTGCTGGTACGATCAATCAGCTGATATTTAAACAAATATTACACCAAAGTGCAGTTATCGCTTTGCTTTCCAAAGTACATCAAAAAACTAAACTTAAACCCTGTTTTCTAGGTTGTCCAGATACAGGAATCTGCCCACCTCGTCCTAGTTCCCCACCAATCTGCACTGGCAGTTGTAAACATTACCAATATACTCTAACTTTGGTGGGCAGGGATTTTAGTAATTTAGCAGAGGCTTCTATCCTCACAGTTGTGATTGCCACAGCTCAGCGCCTTTTAGAAACCTCAATTTATCGTCTAACTTTTTTAAGCCCCCCATACAGCTTAAGATCGATCCATACGATTTCCATTAGATCTACCAACAACTGTGTAGTATAGTGATAGAATACATAGTGATTGGAA
>CM070042.1:30255056-30275126 GCA_036250615.1 Ptychadena robeensis
TATCACTGCTATGTAGTGTCGGGTCCTCCATTATAGAATACATAGTGATTGGAAGGTATAGATCACTGCTATGCAGTGCCAGGTCCTCCCTGTTAGAATACATAGTTATTGGAAGGTATATATCACTGCTATGTAGTGCCGGGTCCTCCCTGATAGAATACACAGTGATTGAAAGGTGTAGAAAGCTCCTCATATTACATGGTTTTGGTAGAAGAAAAGTTGATTGTACAGAAATGGTATGGTAAGATTGTAAGGTGTGTGGGGGGCTTTTGCCGGTATAAGAACATACTTTCAATCAACTTTTCATTAATGCTCAGCACCTGCAATGGCTGACTGTTTATTAAGATGACGCAGGGTGGCACTCCCCACAGAGAGAGAAAGCCGTTACTGTGTCGCACAATGTTGTGTTTCAGCGTTGCGCTCGTCATGTGACCCTGTCCGTCAACCTGTGAGTAAGACACTATGAAACCCTGTACTATCTATCTATCCCTCCATTCAGAGTTTTCTGCAAGGTGGGAGGCCCAGATCTGTAACTTTTCCACAATCCAATATTGTCATGGGAGGAAGGGAGGTAAATGGAGCAGTACGAAGCAAGGCCTAGCCAATAAACTCTTCAAGGAGTCCCCCAAATGTACTATGAAAGAACTGGTTCTCGTCCAGGTCAGATTGAAAACACACACAGTCCCCATGCAGCCAACCAGGAAAACCTTATATAGACATACGTCTAAACTGTTGTTCTAATTCCTGATGTAGTTACTTCTTAATGTCCTGTACATCCCGCAGTGAGGTGCAGCGACACCGAAAGATATTTTACATGTAATGTGAGCCTGAGCGGCTTTATATTCCCACAGTTGTGCTTAAATTTGCACTGGATTTCTATAAAACGCACTTCTGACTTTTGAATTATGTAAACATGTAGCATTCGTCAAGGGGGGTCTCACCTTCTCCCCCCCCCCCCCCCCCCCCCCCCCCCCCCAAGTGGTTTCAAGAAATAAAATACCTGAAGTTGTGTGCCTGTATGTTTTATAGCTTCATACTCGCAGCACATCAAATGGATAATCTGAGAAGACAAAAGTCAAATTATATAGAATACGACTACTAGGGATATAAGTAGTTTGGACAGATAGGATTAGTTTGTATGTAATTGTACGAAGATAACATTCATGGTTATAAAGACATAGGTGAGTTTGTCCTCTCTGATTTTATCAATTTCTCCCAAAATTTACCAAAACTTTACCGTCTCAGCATGACCAGTGATATTGCCTAGCATAATCTAAAGGCCCCCATACACGTCTAGATTGTTTGTTCAATCTACTTAATTACATTTTTTTTTGTTGATGGCAGCCCTCATGGTTAGAGCGACCTTAAACGATTATAATTGAAATTCAATTATAAATTAAATCCGCTTTCACTCGATCCAAAAACATTAGATCAAAAATCTGTTCCTACAGTTGGCATAGATTACAATCAATCACCGATTTTCCTGATCCCAAATTTTTTTTTTTTACGTTGATTGAAAAGACAATCTAGATGTGTATGGGGGCCTTTAGCCTTTTAAGATCAGACATGTTTTGGCTGTTTAATCCTTTTGATATCCAAAAATTATAAAAATTTTAATTATGTCGCTATGTTGGGCAGAACTAAGCAAAGATTGTCCTTTTCTACAACTGACTGTTTAAGGGGGGATTTCCACAATGTTGTGTGATCCGTCAGGACACCTACGTTAAGTGCAGTGCTTGACGGGGATCCCGACGGAGCACATACACTTTAGCTGGCCGGCGGAGGCTGTGTTCAGACGATGCAAGAGGTAACGTACTCGACGACGTTTACCCGTGCATGGGCTGAATGGCTCAGCGCAGTGGGAAGACAGTATCTGCCGAGCAGGTAAAGTGAATGTGCTCCAACGGGACCTTCCACCAAGCAATACGCTTAGGGGGGTCCCAACGGATGTAGAAACATACCCGTATCCTATATATAGACAGCTGTGTGGCTTTCCTAATCAAGTCCAAACAGTATAATCCAACACAAATGACTCAAATGAAGGTGTAGAACCATCTCAAGGATGATCTAAAGACATGGACCTCACCTGAGTTACATATATGAGTGTCACAGCAAAGGGTCTGAATACCAGGTGATATTTCAGTTTTTCTTTTTTAATAAATCTGCAAAAATGTCTACAATTCTGTGTTTTTCTGTCAGTACGGGGCGCTGTGTGTACATTCATGAGTGGGAAAAAAAAGAACTGGCTGCAATATAACAAAGAGTGCAAATTTAGGGGGTCGGAATCATTTCCGTATCCACTGTATATAGGTCTCACCAATGCAGGAACCATTGACTGACCTTACTGTCAAACAAAAATATAGAGGTTCTGCTTTGTTTAAACTTTGTTTAAGTTCAAAGCATCGACAAGGACATACGTACAATGACCACCTTGTGATTACCTTCCCCCTGACGCGCTTCGCTGAACAAAGTAAGCTAAGAAAATGTGAAACGTGTCAGAAGGGTGGTTATCCCAGGGTGGTCGTTGTACTTATATGTAACATATATTATATAATCTGTTATAGTCTCTGCTCTTCTCTGCCCCTCCAGTCCGAAGGTGGTGCTGAGGGGAGACGCAATGAGATCCCTGCTTCTAGTCTCTGGTTTGCCCCCCCCCCCCTCCAGCTTGTCACAACCACTAGAGAGGCAGAGCTGGGACTGGAAAAGGGGTGAGAGGTTCTGACAGATGGTGAGCCGGGTAGCGAAGGATGGCGGGGTAGGGAGGGAGGAAGTGGGGAAGGTAAGTATGTGGTTTTTAGTTTCAGGTATCGCTCAGCCTGGATAAAGACAGTAGACAGAGTATTGTGTATTATTTTTTTATTTGAATAAATACCCACTTTTGGGCTTTGGTTTTTGCCTGACTCTGGCAATGGAAATTTATTTTTATTCTTGAATCAGAAATTGGCAGATATTGGTAATTTCTATACATTTGTCGACAGCAAAACCCAGGACATGTTTACATTCATAAATAATTTCGCACACATTTACTTACAATGTAAACATATTTCTGAGGTAAGTTCCACTTTAAGAGAATAACATGTGAATTTTGTTATGTTGTGTCATTTTTTTTTAGCATAATTGGGGATTTTGGACAGAAAAGCGTGCTCCACTGGAGATTTCTGTGCACCGTGCTACATTATTATTATTATTAACATTTATTTATACAGCCCATCCTAACGAAGCTTTGTGGCAGGAATTTAATCTTTTTATTGAAACTGTCCCCCAGGATATTGCAGTTTTGTACATGTGCGTTTGACTAACGCGCCAGCATACCGATCTCATGACTGGCACCAGCCTTGTTACATGCCTATTCCGCTCGGTTGGGACCTCTGGAGAGTCAGTCATTTTCTGCTGTCCAGGCCTGCATCGCATTACCAGAGCAAATACCTCACATGGCCCCCCCTGGACCAAAAATTGTTAAATGTAATAGAGACAGCCCTTAATCGCTATCCCTTCCACGATAAAACAACGTTTAAGGAGAAAGAAAAGCCAGAGCTCGACGTCACATCTCTTGGCGATATCTGATAGCGCTGGTACAGGGGATGTACTCCTGGTTTGTATTCTGATAACACAAGATCTTCATCTTTCTTCAGTGTCCATGGGCTTCCCTCCATATGGACCGCATTTCATCCTGTAATGACTGGTAGCAATTACAAGTGATTCAACATCGAAACACTTAAATAAACATTTTTGTGCCGTGGAGAAATGACATTTCCAGCGAGTTTACATTCGGCTCAAATTATGTGCAGGATTTAAACATTGTGGTGTAAAGAGCAAAGATAAATGGTCCTTGTTGGAATTAACCATTTCTGTACTGCATCAGGGTTTGGTAGGGTGGGGGGTTACAGAATTACCCCCTGTGCAGTATAACCAGATGGGATTAATCATTTTTGTGGCTGTGGGGGAGATGTGATGCTTTCATTTCACAACTTAAAGCACAGGGAGATTGATTACTTTTTTAAGGATCTATGACTCTCATTACTCAGTGAAATGCAATGGGCAATGTCAGAGGTATGGTAAGTTTCTTCATTGTCTGGGTAATTGTACGGATTAGCCAAGCATCATTGGCTAGAGTCAAATGTAATATCTAGAATGTCAAAATAATCTTCGTCTTTGCAGACAGGTGTCAGGGATCAATGAGATGGGATGGAATCTAGTCTGTTATGCCTTCTCTAGAATAGTAAAGTGTTGTACTGTGTTGTCCATCAATGAATACAGCGAGTTTGGAGTGCACGTGATCCCCTTTAACTAAACTAAACTTTAACTAAAGTCATTGATTTCCGGATGTCTCAGATCCCTGCTTCAAGATTAAGGGTATGTTTCCAGATCCGTCAGGGCCCCCTACGCTAAGCACAGTGCTTGGCAGGAGGTTCCAACGGAGCACATAGACTTTACCTGCTAGACAGATGCTGTGTTCTCACGCCGCTGAGCCGTTCCATTGATGCAAGGGTTAACGTAGTCCAGTACGTTAACCCCTGCATTGGCAGATGTCTTAACAGAGCATCCGCTGGCTAGGTAAAGTGTATGTGGTCCGTCGGGATCAAAGCACCAATGCGCTTAACGTAGGGGTCCCGATGGATCACTCAGTGCTGTGGAACCCCCCCCCCCCCCATGGACCCCATAACCATATCAATCCATGGGCAATTTTGTTAATGATCAACTGCCGAGCATGTTGCGCTGCTCATTCGGCAGCTGATTGTCCGCAAAATGGTGGCACCAGGAACGATCGACCAGAATAGAACCGCAAGTTGGCTGCACTGCGATCTGCCATGCCGCTTCTTTTCTGCTTGATCGCTATCCTTTGCGGTCTCTTAAGGAAATTGTTGTGTGAGTGGCACTCATCCTGTCCGTTTGGTGGACGTCCGAAAGCAGTATGGTGACGTCTCCACGCTGTGATTGCTAGCTGGCCGAACACACACAGGAATCTACATGTGTATGGCTACCTTTGCTCCTTGTTTTTTCAATGACTAGTTAACTAGATTAAGAAGATAATTTGGACTCCAAACTCTCAGTATTGTTAATAATGAATTAAAAGAATATCCTAATCAAAAGACAGAGATTGTTAGGTTGTATTTACTTGTATTTATATAGTGCCAACATATTGTGCTTGGCGCTGTAAATTAAATTAGAGTTGCAATGCAACACAAGATAACACACAGGTATGACACCGAAGGAGTAGAGGACCCAGCCCAATTAAATAAAATCGAATAGGTTGGGGAATAGAGTATGCAATAGGTGGGGGGGACTGGCATGATGGTGATGTTAGGAATAAGATGATGGGTAGGCCACACTGAAGGGTTTTCAGGGCTTTTTTGAAACTGATAAAGGTAGGAGCGAGTCTAATGGGGCGAAGGAGGGAGTTCCAGAGAGTAGGAGCGGTCCCAGAGACGTCTTGTATATGATGATGTTATGAGTGCGGATTTCAATAGAAGGTGACTGGAGGAGTGAAAAGTGTGGTTAGGGGTGTATTTGTGTACCAGGTTGGAAATGTAACTGGGACAGGAGGAGTGGAGTGATATAAAACTCCCGACAGTCTAGTGAGAGGGAGACCAGAGGATGATGTTGCAGTAGTCCAGGTGAGAAATGATAAGAAAGTGTATCGGGACTTTTGTGGTCTCTGTGGACAGAAAGGGGCGGATCTTAGAGATGTTGCGGAGATGGAAGTGGCAGGATCTAGCAATGTTCTGTATGTGGGGATTAAAGTAGAGCTCAGAGTCAAAGGTCACATCAAGGCAGTGAGCTTGTGGAATGGGGGAGATCACTGTTATTTACTCACGTGATATATTTGGGGGCCTAGAAGGTGATGGGGGAAGATGATGAGTTCTGAGTTAAGGCCCCCATTCACCTTACAATCTTTTTATACAATTTCTGTACAATCACATTTTGTTCTACCAAAACCATGTAATGTGAGGATTTTTCTTGTATGGATCGATCTTAAGGTGTATGGGGGGCTTTTCTTAGGTTAAGTTTAAGGAATGCTAAAAGTTAGCACTGAAGTCTGTGTATTGAATAGACCTGTGCTATTGGACATTATGTTTGTAATGTAAACATTCTTTAAGGAAAGAATTCAGTCTTACATTCTCAAACACTATTGAAATTACATTAAGATTTTTCCAATTCTACTTTTAAATTTTTTTTTATTGCAGAGAGTTTAGAGTTTAAGTAATCTCCTGAAGTTAGAGAAGCAAGCTTTCAGAATTTCAGGACTAGTTTTTTTTATCGTATTATTTAAACTTTCATCAGCCTCATATTGTACTTTTAGCACACCCATGTACATTGTTTGTAGCTCTTGGGCTCTTTTCAGCATGTTGGTAGTTACTAGTTAATTTGATATTTATTTGCTGTATAATCCAGTCTTACAAGTGTAAGTTACAATGGACAAGTTTTGTAGGTTACTTCTGGGTGTAGCCATTTTGCTTCGAAATAGTTCTAAGGATCCTTGGTGGTCAGGCATTATGTGAAGAGTTCTATTTATTTTTTGGTCTCTGGGATATGATTAGTTAAATGTTCCAGGCATAAAATGTCATTTCAGTAGCTCACCTATTATTTCCCTTCTAAAACAGAGCTGGGATTCCACTCACAATCCTGAAGAGGTGTTTGGGAGAGGTGGGGAGACCAGCAAGAGGAAATGGTTCTCTGGCAGAACAATGAGAACCCCCACATTGCGGGTCTCCAAGAGGAGAAGGAAGAAAAAAAATATTTTTGTGGGGTTTGGTTTTCCTGTATGGGGTTAATGAGACCACATACGTTACAGCGGATGAACCACGGTTTCCTGTGCATTGGAGCGTGTCACACATTCATAGTACATATACCACCGGCATATCAATGCAAGGCCTTTATTTAGTGACCTGTCTCACTGTGGAAAGTATCGTTTCATGTTCCTTTTGGATTTTAATTTCCTAAATAGAAAAGGGGGGCCCTGCAAGGAAAGTTTGGGAACCACTGCCCAACCAATTTTTTCATTGCAAGTAAAAACATGCCCTGCCAGTGTATAAAGATGTAGAGACAACTCTATACTACACATCATTCATATCTCTTGAAAGCATGGGTTGATATAAATCCTCATTATATTTTTGTTAACTATTTCACTTTTTAGTAAGATTTGATACAGTAAGGGCTTGTTTCCATTATACGTTGGGACCCCTTCGCTAAGCGTATACGCTTAGCGGGGATCCTGGCGTATCTCACAGACATGGTCTGTTTACACATCCACGGGTGTAAAGGCTGAACGTACTCGACTACGTTCAGCCTTAAATCAGTGGAGCGGCTCGGCGCAATGAAGACAGAGGGCTTGTTTCCATTGTAGCGTGGCCGCCCCGCACACAACCGCATCCATTGGAAACTTCAATATAGTTTCCACTGGTGCGGTTGTGCGAGTTTGGGTGCAGGTGCGGTTTAGGGCGCGTTTCTGAACGCTAGCTGCAGCGTTTTGAAACGCATCCGCGCCCCAACCGCATCCACATCTGCAATACAAAAAAAATCGCATCGCAAAAAATGCGCGACAACTTTAGGCATGCGTTCAGCCGCACGGCTGCAACCGCACGGGGACGTTTCAATGGAAACAAAGCCAGAGTCTCCGCCGAGCAGGTAAGTCTATCTGCTACGTCAGGGAATGTAATGGAAGCATAGCTTTAATGCTATTATTTTGTTTACAAAAATCTTAGTAAAGTTTAGGGGCGTGGATCTCAAACCCTTCAAAGATCGTGGTGGCCAACCTCATGGGACATTAAAGGCGCAAAGATTGTAAATAGGCTAGTATCCAAGAGTTAAAAAATAATTTATTAGTGACATAAAAAAAGTTAAATCCATAAAACTATATAGTATGGGGTGCACATAAAATACACAACATGCATGGAGATGCCCTTTTATATATAGGCGTCCTCACCAGGCCAAGCCACATCCAGCATAATCCTGATCCTTATGCTCAAATTTTTTGACACGTTCCGCCCCTCACGGGGGCTTCTTCAGAATTTGGTGGGCAATTTGAAGATGCTGTTAAGCAGTTGAGGTTCTATTGATAACCAGAATCCCCTCCATATTACAGGTGTGGACCCCTTACTCCCTGAGGTGTAGTGTTGGTTTGGAGAGAATTTTATCTATATAACCTCAAATGTTTAACTGCATCTTCAAATTGCCCAACAGTTCCTGAAGAAGCCACTGTAAGTGGCAAAACGCATCAAAAGTTGGGCAGATTTTCCTAAACTAAAAATGCTTTAAACATTTATAAAACTTTCGTGTGAATGTATAAAACCATGTGCTTACACTTAGGGCTTGCCCCCACTTTAGCGATCTCCCACGATTATAACCGTGGCAATGCATTTGATGGGGCAAACATCCCCACAGCTGTGGTCGACCACCCCCCCCCCCCCACTTCCTGCCTGCGAGTGCTAGCAATCTCTATTCTATTTGCGGGGGGGAGATGGCTGGGTGCTCAGCGGATCAGCTTAGCGCTGTGAGAACAAAGCACCCCCGACAAGCACTGCACTTAACGTACTGGGTCCCGACGGATCACAAAACGCTGTGGAGACATAGCCTTAGCAAGGAAAGATCACTCCTTGCTAAGCCTGCACTCTACCTCCCACCGAGGGTGTGCGCCTCTTGTCCTTGTTCCTATTTGTGCACACTTGTCACTCTTCTGGTGAAAGGTAAAAAATGACAGCGCCAAATGCGTGGAGAGAATGTTCAATGTGGATCTATGTCATTCATGGCCATCCAATGTAAATGTAATGTTGATGGATATGTACTAATGCACCTTAATACTTTTTTATGGAAATTATTTTTTCCATTTAAAATCTTTTATTATAGATATAGGCTCCAAGATTATTCCTTTAAAAATCCATTTTTAAAGTCCCATTGAGTTTCTCTTATATACAGGGAGATGTGGATACTGAGAGACCCTGATGTAATTTTGCAGTGAAATGGACTGAATATCATGACGGAATAGTGGATTGACCTTCATTAGAGGGATGCTGAGCCCCTGTGGCAGTGATCTGCATAAAGGTTTGGATCAGTGATGAAGGGAGACTGATGCTGGATGGTCTTTCTCAGCTTGGCAGGGGTCTATGTGTGATGATCACCTTGCTGTATAACAGGATTATCCCTGCCAGCAGGTGAGTAAATAGCATTATGTTAATGATCACTCCTTCAGGCACCTATCAGTCACTCTTTGAACTGACATAAACACATAAAAACAGTGACATTCTGTAACTTCTACTTGTCATGTCCTCTGCTCTTATAGCTGCTAATTGTCTGTGATTTGGGGGAACAGTCTTTCTTTTTAGATAATGCCAAAATTTGCCTTAATCTCCTTGGTGTTACGCATGCCACAGGCGATCGCAGCGAGGCATATAAAATGGTGCTGCCATTTGTAGCCCACTTGGAGGTGCCCAACACGATTCCGGCGTCAATCGAAAAAGCAACGCTCCTCCATTTACATGGGGATCTATGGCGCCCCCTACCCCCGCCCCTTGGAGTGAGGGGTGGACCCAGTAGGATTGGCGTCTATATCGAATTGGCGGGGGAATCCGGCGGACAGGTATGTTTTCCCGCAGTTAACTGAGGTTGAGTTTCATGATCTGAGTTAACTCAGAGAGAACACCAAGGAGGTTAATTGTCCTTTTTATGGCCCAATGTATAGACATTATTCAATTCTTTCAGTTTATTGTTAAAAGTCTTTTGCAACATCAAGCTTAACAGTGGCCATACATGGTTCAATATTTCCATTTGATCGAGCCAAAAAACAATTGTTTTAAATCGGTTGATCGCAAATCGATTCTAGTGCGATCGACCAACAGTGGTTGAAATTGAACATAATATCAGTGATCGGACCTGTTGGTATATTAGTCCATTGTAAAAGTTAATGAAGGGTTTCTAGGTATTTCTATTCATTTGTATGCAAGGGTACTATGGAGCATGTGCACCAATCTAAGTAAAGGAAACAATCGTTTTTTAATCATTCACACTGTATGAGGTTACAATCGATCAATGTTAGACTGATGATTGATATTTAAATCAACTCAAAGCAAAAGTCGACCTGTGTATGTCTAGCGTAAATATGTAGCAGGTTAATGCTAGGCATACACAGCTCCATGTCCATACAATCGAGGGGTCATTCAAGCACAGAGCAATGACGTCATCGTGCTGCATTCGAGCTTCCTCAATATTGAGCTGCAGCACTTCTGCGTCATCAATCCCCGGTTTACCAACATGTTGTTTCCCTGTTCAACCGAGCTTTCTTCGAGTGGGATCGATTGATCCCTCTCGAAGGAAGGCTGGATGGCTCTATTTTTTTTATAGATCCCCGAGCACAATAATCTATTTAAAAATAGAGCATGCCTAGCTTGGATAAGGGGGATATTGTTTTTAACATGTAGGCTTAAATGGCCTTTAACCTCCTGGGTGGTTAGCCAGAGTTGGTTCGGGGTGAAATGGTTTACTATAAATACTCCCCTGACTCTGCAGATCTTTCTGGGTTTGCCCCTCTGACGTCATTGATTAGGGTGGAGCATGGCTCCATTGACCTCCTTCCATTTAATCCTATGAATGTGTGGCCACCCCTCTCCCTCCACCACCCACACATCTTCCGCCACCTCTTCTGCGTCACCAATGATCCAAGGATCCAGAAGAGATTGGCGGGTCCACCGATACTCAGATTCGCCGCGGGCTCGTCAGGCATAGGTATACCCGAACATAGCTCCAGGTGAGTTTGTGGGCCAAGCTAACTCACCTGGAGCTACTTTCAGGGTAAAAGCTCAGAAGGTGAAAGAAGGCAGCTTTGTTTTTTTTCCAGCACATGTGAAGGGGCGAGAAGGGAGGGCTGAGAACTAAGATTGCGCAACATCGTGCCACATGCAAGAGGGTTAATAAAGTGACAAAGAAATAGAAACCTCTACCCCACTCTCTCTTTATAAGGATTTGTGGCAAGAATATCTTTCAGAAAATTTTAGCCAAATTAATAAAAAGTTACCCCCAGCAATGTTCTTTACATTTTCCAGCCCTGTAGCTTTTGTTGGAAAGCTTTATCCACAATGAATACAATATACTGAAAACGATCATTATTAACCTTCAGTATAGTTATTACCCCATAAAGTTACCAGAATACAATGTATTTTCCTACAGTGGCCTTGGAAGACACATAAAAATGGATTTTAATACTTCAGACAAGTCAACTTTTGCATAAAGATGTCTGTGTGTGGATGGGTTGGGTGCGGCATTCATGTTTGAGGAACATGGCAGAATAGTGTTTTCTGGAAGAGGCTAAGGCGTCATGTTTAGACTCTGTGGTTGGTAAAATTACCAATGAGAGGAAATTGGGCTTTCTGTGTGATATAGAACGTGAAAAAGAGAACTCATGCAAAGCTACTCCGCGCCAATATTCCTGCCGAGCAAAATGATACTTTAAGGTTGAATATGTCCTCGGACGTGAAATGATGAAGAACCTCCATAATGGCTCAGCGTTCCTCTGGCTCTCTGTCCAGGCAGCGTAAATGAGTTTGTGCACTTTGTTCACTGTATGTTTTTCTTTGTGTATTGTGGCTGTGTAACCTGGCGTCATCGGGAAGACTTGAGAACTCCATCCAGTAATTGCTGATAGCTGAGTCTTCTGGGGCTGGGGTTATTTTGGGGAGGGGAGAATGGAGAAATGTTCCTGTTGCCTGCAGAACAAATAATTTGTTCTTTTTTCAGTCCTGGCGAAAAACTGTGATCTTCTTCCAGATCTAAGCTTGGACAAATAGTACCAATTAATCATGCTGATTGCGAGGGGATATTTAATTGTGTTAACTCTTGCTATGCCCTGAGAAGTTGCTTATCAGCTCAAGATTTAAAATGGTCCCATATGAGTCAACAAATAGTCGTCTCTTTCAAAGCCCAAGGTCTGTTTACTTGATGCGGAAATTGTTTTGGTTACACAGATTGCCTTCAGCTGAGGAGACTGGATCCGTTGTGGTGGGAGACGATGAATCCCTCATACCTGGAGTGTATCCGGAACAGAGCGTTGGGTGGACTATTATTGGGAATATAAAAATTTTGGGGGTGTTTTTACATCCCCCCCATAACTCTGGTCCTTCCCTGAGTTTAGGTCCTGCCTTAGGTCCAACTTCCTGTCGTTTTTTTCTTACAATTTTCTTGCCCAGGAAGACACCCCCCACCCCCCATACCTCTGGTCCCTCATACCTCTAGTCCCTCCCTGTTTTTGGCCAAAGACACCAACCCCAAAACCCTCCCTCCCCCCATACCGAGTGTCCCTACCTGTGTTTAGGTCCTGCTTCTTGGTGTTTGGCCATAGACCGCCACCCCATACCTCTGGTCCTTGAGTTTAGGTCCTGCTTCAGGTCCAGCTTCCTGTTGTTTTTTTCTTACAATTTTCTAGCCGAGGAAGACTCCCCCCCCATTCCGATGGTCTCTTCCTGTGTTTAGGTCCTGCTTCAGGCCCAACTTCCTGTTGGTTTTTTCTTACAATTTTCTGTGCCTCCCTGTGTTTAGGTCGAACTTCTTACATTTATAAATGTATATGTTGCATTGTGGGGGCCAAACTGTTATTAGGTCCAAAACGATCATTTCATTTCTCAAAACGACCAGAAGCCATTTCCGCCAGAGGCGAGCATCTCCTTCCCCTCCCCGATGTGCACTGCTCACCACTGCAACCAGATGTCCCAGGTGCCCTTGTGGCTGCATGACATCGCGTCTCTGCGCTACGTCACATGGTGGGAGGGGCAGTCTTGGAAAAACTGCCCCTCCTGCGTTCAGAACTTTTTCCCTGATTGCGGATTCTCCTTATAAATGAATGAGTTTCGAGGTGATTGGTCCACTTTAACCCCCATCTGATGTACATTCCACACAATTTCCCTGTTTCATCAATACAGGAGGTGTACGTTCCACAAATACTTTTCCCATGGGAAACCTGTGTACAATTTACATTAAACAGGGATAATTGCCTTTGATAGACAAACTAATTGGCTTGTGTGATTTTGGACAGCAGTTATAATACATGTATAAAGGCCCCCATACACCTTACAATCTTTCCATACAATTTCTGTACAATCAAATTTTGTTCTACCAAAACCATGTAATATGAGGACCTTTCTAAACCTTCCAATCACTATGTATTCTATCAGGGAGGACCCAGTACTACATAGCAGTGATATATACCTTCCAATCACTATGTATTCTATCAGGGAGGACCCAGCACTACATAGCAGTGATATATACCTTCCAATCACTATGTATTCTATCAGGGAGGACCCGGCATTACATAACAGCACTTCCAATCACTATGTATTCTATCAGTGAGGCCACTATACTACACAGCTGTTGGTAGATCTAATGGAAATTTTATGGATCAATCTTAAGGTGTATGGGGGGCTTTAGTTGTGGAATTGTCCTATATATGATCATATCGCACCTCTAACCTGTCGCTGTGTCACCTTATGCTCCCCATCACATGCCTTGTGTGCTTTCGCCTCCTTTTCATGTCTTCCCTCACATATACGATAATTTCTGATCCAGTTTTGGCTGACTCTCTGAGAAAGGAAATAGCTGTCAAATGTAAAGCCTCAAGTGAAGAGAATTTGAGATAAAAGCATGCCCAGATCGCTGACAAGAAAAATATTGCCTAGCAAGCCAAGTGTCCAGAGGCAAAGCTATTACATAGAGCCGTTTGTGAGTGCTGTGTAACATGGCCGATAGTGTCTAATCGTTCTCTTTGTGCCACACAGTATACACATGCTAAGGAAATCTCAAGCATATTCTCTTTTCAGGCTGCGGAAAGTTGAGTGGTAGTTGTAATTGGTACGATGACACCTATCTAAAATATATATTCAACCCCAAGTATTGTTCTAACCAAAAACTTTCATTTGTCTGTAGGAGGTGATTTAGAGGATTATCAAAGAGAATCTATTTATCTTTTTCGTCCCATATCTCCATCAAAATAAAATGTTTGAAAATTTTCATCACATATTTTATTTTATACTGGGGCATATAATCAATCATAGGGTATGTGTGCTTTGCTGTGGATATGTGTGTAATGCAGGCAGATTATATCTTTTTTGCAAGGGCTGTAAAGGTGCTATACATAAAATAATCACAGCACCATGCCCCGAATCTCCTTTCGAAAGCTTGGAGGTTGATGCATAGAAAAAGTTATGCAAATATTAAAACACTTGTTGGGTAGTTGTAATTTTAGAGAACTAGGACCTCCTAGGCCAGGCATGTCCAACGTCCAGCCTGGGGGCTAAATGTGGCCCTTGTTCGAGTTTCCCCCCAGCCTGCAGCCTCAACAATGCAGCCTCAACAATCAATTCTACGCAGAGGGGATCCACACTGAGGAGACACTGTTTGACTTCAAGAGGCGGGATGATTACCCAGAGTTCTGCCTGCAGCCATGTGTTGTGTCTGTTTGTGCTGGCTGCCTTAACATGCAGATTATCCCTACTATCACAATGAAGCATTTAGGAGAGCAGTGCTAGGTAATAACTGATTCTCCATATTCCATAGCTTGGGGAATAGTCAAGACTTCTGGGGTTAGGTGAAATGTGGCTTGACAGCTGAGAGGGGGCTACAAGTCTTAGCATGCATAGGGCCATGTGTGTGTGAAGGAAGAGATCTTGTACCATGGTATCGTTCATTTGTATTTTAATATAAATGATTCAAAGAATGTCAGGTTGAATGGTCGCCCCCCACCCCCCACCCCCCACACACACACACATTTCACCTGACCAAACCTGACCCCCTGTGCAAAAAGTTGTCTGTCCCTCTCCGAAGCCAATCGCTCTTCTAGACTACTATAGGCACTCCTATGACATCCAATGCAGAAGAAGGTAGACCTGGAACTCTAGGGCATGAAGAACTAAATGATATTGGCTGTACTCCAGCAAGGATTTGAGACAGTCCTTAACTTGCTTAAGGTGTAAAGTGTTCAGTATCAGAGTTAAAAATATTCCACACTACTTAAAGGTAACCATAGATGTACATTTGACCACCTTGCCCGTTCCTGGCAAGGTGTTCAAATCTTGCCAGGTCGCCCAGCCGTAAATCGGGATGCACCCACCTGGACAGATCGACCCAGGATCGTGCCCCATGTCGGTAAATTGCTGGCCAACTGCATCACCAGCGTCACCATCTAAAGAGTGCCTGCAATTGGCCGCTATATAATCGGGCAGAGATTGGCCCGGGTATGCCTACCTTGACACTCGTATGCTCTGCATTGTGTGCTGTGGTACATTATCAGATAACGTATGCATTTTTATAAGGTGTGCACTGTGCAACACAGACAATGCAGTACAGATAGTGAGAAAGAGCCCAACTAATTTCAGTACAGGATCCTGTACAAAACCAAAGAGAAGGTCAGAGTTCAGTTTGGTTATCAATTTCTAATTTAGTGGGCATTTTTAGGGCTCATTTACGTGGACAAGTAACTGCCCAGTAAACGACCAATTTGCGCAACCGACTGGTGAACGCGTCAACAGTTGCCTGCCTGCCGGTTTTTCAGCTTTTAGACCTGTCACAGGGTCGCAACCTTAAGGCCCACGAGTGCCTGCACAAGTTTTTACATGGGAAACGACCATGTAAATGAAGCATTACACTTGTTGGCTTTGATTTTGCGCACTTTAATGTAACACTTTAATGTTTTGTTTCATTTGAATTGTGACATTTGTCCATGTCATTATGATTCATCAGACCTATTTATACCTGTGATCTGCATAGTAGAGCAATGGAGCTCAACCAGTTCCATCTCTATAATTTTGAATTTTGAGACATCGCTCTCCTTTACTCTCTCCTTTACTAAGTGCGGCTGTCTTGGAACCCCTGACTCCCATCAGAAGGTGAGGGGTTAATATGAATACATGAGAAAAGCCTTACTGGCACGGTACGAATATTTGGAACTTCCCACAATAATTCTTTCTTTCAGAAATGCTCTAAAGCCATGTGAGCTCCCTGTGGAACTGGACTTTGAGAAGTTCTATAGCCTGGCGGGATGTTCGGCCTATGTAACATGTCATTGCTCAACCACTATCTCGCCAGCCGTATCTCAGGGAGGACTCAGTGTTCTGCTGACCGTCCCTTATCATTGCGTCCATCCACTTTTAATGAGCCATCTTGGAAAGGCTCCAGGGGCTCTAGAACTGGATGACTTCTACCCCTGAGCAGCATCAGCTTCCAATTTTTAGAATGTGCAGCCGGAGTTTAATATTGCACAGATCCATCCCCTGTAATGACTTAAAGTCCCGCTGTTATTCCATTGTCATCTTACTCACTGCTGATGAGCCAAGTAAATTTTCTGTGCAGTTGTAAAAATCTTAAAGCCTTTTAGGAACCCGGCCAGCGGCATGTAAGGAATAAAGAGCTTTCTATGCCAAGAAGGCTGCCACCGGTTGATATGACACGAGAAAGTGTCATGAAAGCCCAAAGAAAGCTGTCTGTATTGCTTGGTAGCCATGGCAGTAGCCTTAAAATTCTGCTTGGAACTGCTTGTGTTTGAGATTGTCCTAATATGTCAGATTACAATTATAGAAAAACTCAATGTTGCACACTAGCCAAGTGGTGGGCTGAGTTGATATGGAGGGCCACAACTGTCCTCAGCATCACTAAAGGGCCGCACATAACATTTTCAATCTATACTGACTTGTATCAGCGTTTTATAATGAAAACATTACAGCATGCATAGCTAGAAGACATTATTTATGCTTTAAGTTATACTTCGAGCATGAGGGAACACTGTGATATGGTAATGCACATTTTGTGTCTTGTACATCGTCAAAGATTATGTGCCTCATAGATATCATCAAAACCCTTTCTCTGGTTATGTTCTGCACTATATATTATACAATCATTAAACAATCACCCCCCCATTCTTTGGTGGAATAGTGGGAGCATAGGCACTCACCTCGTCTGCTAATCCCCCACCAATACTAGAGGAGGAGACGCAAGGGACTTTGGCATCAGGCATTGTCAGGGTTGCTGATTGGCTTTTATGGAAGCCTATCACGTAAGTTTATCAACTCTCCTCCTCTTCCCACTCTAAGAAGATCCCAGACAAGGACCTGTCAGCAAGGGATTGGCAGACAGGTGAGTTCCTATGCCTTATGCATTAACATTTAGGTTTCGGGGGCTGCAAGTGGAGGACTAAAGGGGGCCGCCAAAGAACACCCAAAGGGTCACATGCGGCATCAAGTTGATTCATTCTTTTTTTCTCTCGCAAATCTACCTAAACACACATAATGTAAATGATTGCTTAGGTTAGGGCAACAGCTTTATTCCTCCTCTACATCCAGAATATTTGTAATGGTAGAATATAGATAGTTGGAAACATCGATGACAGGAGAATCCTGAACTTTACAACACAAAAGTTCTGTTGGTGGTTAAATCTACTGTAACTTGTTGATATGCTGTGCATACTCTACTTCCGCTTTAACCGTATAAATCAAAAATATTGGTGAGCCATCCTATAGCAGGGAACACAGGTGTAGATTTGGCCCAGATCGGTTGCCTCTTCGAGCGCCGTGTGCTCTCGGCCATCTATTTGGCCCATATCATATGCGGCCATACCTGTTTTCGAGCGGAGCCTATCAATCCCGCACAAAAACAGGGATATTGGACATGACCGTAAACCACGGTCGATGTCCGTTGCTTTGCATGGAGACCGCGAGTCCCCATGCAAAGCATCGGCTGAGCTCCTAAAATATATGACATCATCGTGCTGCTGCAGGGAACCTTGAACGGCTCCAATATCGAGCCGTGTGTTGCCTGCATAATTCTAGTCTCATTCACCAACTTTCTGATTAGGTCAGGCATGTTCAGAGTCTGGCCCGGGGGCCAATTGTGGCCCATGTTAAAGTTCCCCACCGGTCCAGGTATCAAATTAATGATATGCAGAGGTGAACAATACAATACAGGGGTGACATCATTTCACTCCCAGAGGAGAGGTGACACCAACCTTTTCAACAATTTCCTTTTTTTCCAGGCTTCTTCAACTCCTCCCATGGTACAGTTCCGAATTTACACAGAGCTTTGCCTGCAGCCTGTTTGTGCTGCTTGCTTACCATCAGTGCTGGGAATCTGTCACTGATTCTCCATATATCATAGATAGGGGAATGGTCAGGATTTCTGGGGCTTAGGTGAAAAGTCCCAGTATGCCTGAGGGCAGCCTTTATCCAGTGTTAAGAAAATGAATGCCTAATTTAAAAATAAGGAAAGTATGTGTGAAGGGAGAGATCTGCCCCATGGTATTGTTCATTTGTATTTAATGTTAATGGTTCAAAATGTCAGGCTGTTAATGGTTCAAAATGTCAGGCTGAATGATCACCCCCCACAATTTCACCTCCCCTAATCGGGCCCTCTTTCTAAAAAGTTTGAACACCCCTGGACTAGGTGTTCAATATAAGTATTTTGATCTCGTATTGGTTCCATGGGGATTAAATCTTTGTATTTGATATAAGGCAGTTAAAAACTTACTTACTTTCTTCTTTCTTACTTTCTTACTTACTTCTACTCACTTTCTCAAGTGGGAGTGAGTAGAAGTTAATACTACTGAAGTATAAGCTATATGGAGTGTTACTGGATTCCAGTGTGCAAAGTGATTATACTTCTCTATAATTTGCATTTTGAATTATTGTTATTATGATTTTTTTTATTTATTTTTCCCAAAACTTTTATTTATATAGCGCCAACATATTACGCAGCGCTGTACATTAAATTTGAGATGGCACACAAGATAACACACAGGTACATGTTATGACACAGGAGGAGTTGAGGACCCTGCCCAATTGGGTTTACAATCCATACTGTCATTACTTTATCTTCAGCTGGTTTGTACCGAATCCTTTACAAGGACACAGCACTTCCCTTTAAATTATTATTATTTTTATTGTTATCATTTATTTATATAGCGCCAACATCTTACGCAGTGCTGTACAATACATTAGAGTGGAGATACAACACAAGATAACACACAGGTACAGGTAATGACACAGGAGGAGTAGAGGACCCTGCCCGGTCGGGCTTACAATCTAATAGGTTGGGGAACAGAGTATACAATAGGTGGGGGGAAATTAACCTGCCTTGTATTCGGTATTAAAATATTCAGCTATGTAGCCTGTCCAGAATCCTGAGATAAGTTATTTTAGGTTGAAGTGGACAGTAGTGACCAGTGAAGATCTGCACTAATTGTATCTAGCCTTTCTCACCTGCTATCTTGTGTTGTTCTCTCCACAAGTGACCCTTATATTGTTCGCTGTGACATTGGGAAGGGCTGACACTTGTAGCATGCTTCCCGTTAACAGATTTCTATGGCTTCCTTCCAGTATTGCTTTTCTAAATAAAGAACGGAAATGACATTGGACATTTTCACATTTTCTGTGCTCAACATGGTCAATCTGTACTGATTCTGTATTGTGTTGTCTTTCCTGAATTCATTCATAGAAGGCAGATACTGCATTTGGTATGCAAAACATTGAGTTGTCCTAAGGTTTATGAAACGGGGATAAAAAATTTAATTGTCTCCTTTCCTTGTGTGCTTAGAACTTTTTGTGCTCATGGACTACAATATACCCCCCTAATGTTATAAGGGTGAATTGGAGGGTCACTGTTTACACACAAGTCTGTCTGCAATGTTGCAGCACAAGGCCAGCTCTCAGTGTCCTGTAAGGCCATGTGAATACCTGCGATTTGCAGAGTGGCTTTCCCAGAGTAAGGGCTTGTTTCCACTTGTGTGGAAGCCAGCGGCGCGATTGCCGCCGCTAAGAACCGCCGCGGCTAAGAGCGGCCATTCACCTCTATGGCCGCGGTCAGTGCTGGGCGGCCACGGAATAGCGCGGACCGCCGCCTAAAAACTCGGTCGACCATGGCCAGGTACTAGCCCATTGAACAGAATGGGCACGGATGTATCCGCGCCGTGCACAACCGTGGGCTTCCGCTTAAGTGGAAACAAGCCCTTAAGGGGCGCCTTCAAACCGTGCACCACCGAAATGAAAACGTATTCTATCAGGGGGGACCTGGCACTACATAGCAGTGATATATACCTTCTAATCACTATGT
>CM070042.1:30309571-30324326 GCA_036250615.1 Ptychadena robeensis
CTGTCCTGGACAAGACTCATGGAAACAGAGTTACCGGTAAGTCTAACTCGATGTTTTTTGGTATATACATTTATGGGATGTGGCAGGTTTGGACAATTGATGGGAGGGAACCGGCTATTGAATAGAAATAAGTTATCCAATAAAGTCATTAAGCATTACCCAAGTACTGAACCCCAGGTACCAGAATCACATTAACTTTAGATGGCCTACGGTCATTTTTATTGTTTTTACTCTACCTGTCTTAAGGCCCCCATACACCTTACAATCTTTCCATACAATTTCTGTGCAATCAACTTTTGTTCTACCAAAACCATGTAATATGAGGACCTTTTTAAACCTTCCAATCACTATGTATTCAGTGAGGCCACTATACTACATAGATGTTGGTAGATCTAATGGAAACTGTATGGTAAGATTGTAAGGTGTATGGGGGGCTTAAAGGTGGGTTTAAACGTGTAGATTTTTTGTTGATTGAACAAAAATCTAGATTGGCCAATTTGTTCGATGGATACATTTTGTTCGATCTGGAACAAAAAATCATTCGTAAGGTCGTCGAACATGGTAAATTTTTATCCATCGATGTAATTTCAAGTAAAAAACGAGTGCATCTTTCATTCATTCGATATATTTTTGCTCGATTTCAACATTTAGCATGACGTGTTTTCTGTTTGAGGGATTGTGGGTTGGATCTTTTTCAGGAAAGGGTATCTATTTTTATTTGTTCTTTCTATTATTTGTTCGTACTAGCGTATAACGAAATAGTAGTGCGAATGAATGAAACCCAGCCCAGAATAACGGAACAAAATGTTATTATGGTTTCTTTTTTTTATTTGGTGTACAATAAATGTATAGCTGAAATGTGTGTTGCAAAAAAACATGTGTTAGAAAAGAAGTTATTGTAAAGAAAAAATTTATTTGTATTCGTTCGTTCTTTTTTTTTGTTCGTATTAGCATATAACAAAATCCCAAAGAAACAATTAGGAGCACTATTGATTTAAAGCGGGTAGGTTATTGGCTGTGCTTTGTAATGTGGCCCTAAAAAGGGGAGGGTGGGATAGATTGCACTCATCCAAACTATCGATTTTTAAGTCGATCGATTCCCACCCACCTGGTACGATCCACCAAAAGTGATCGAACATTAAATTCGATTGAGCAGTGATTGGACATGTTGGTAAATTTCAGTTGATATCTGATGGGTTTGTAGGCATTTTGATCAATTTGTGTTTGATTGTACTATGGAGCATGCGCACAGATCTAAAGCTAGGCACACACAGGTAGATTCCCGTGCAATCGACCCCGATCAATCACAGCGTGGTGACGTCACCATGCTGTGATTGATCGGGGATCAATTGAATGAAAATCAATGTGCACCACATGGGCACATCAATTCCCGTTCAATGGGGACCCCGGGGATCTGTTCTCCCCAACTTGTAGCAAGTGCAAATCAGAACACGCTACAAGCTGTCGAGAAGCAGTCTGCCTCACTCACACAGCTTCTGAGTGAGGAGTGCTGGCTCCGCCCCCTTCACACTGACAGCGGGTCCAAGCTGTACAGGAGGCTGGAGCTGGCTGTTCCTATACTTAAGCTAGCCACACATTCGTTCAATTTAGCATTCATTCGATGTTCGATTAGATTTTGTAGCTCGATCAAAAATATTTATTTTAATTAAATCGATGTACACCCACCACATGGGGAGTACGATTTATTGTTCAATTTCGACTGAAAAGTCATCAAAGTAATCCAAAATCGTCGATTGAATTCCTCTTACGATTTTAATTTGAAGTTAAAGTTTCAATTGGAAGTTAAAGGAAAGTTGCCCAAAAAATGGACCAAAAAATTTTTCAACCTGTCCGATCACTTTTCAATTGACGATTTGACAAAAATCGATCAATGATCATCGCTTGTACTATGTGGGCAGCACATCGATTTTTTTGCAATCGATCGCTTTTTTCATCAAAAAACGTTGATTGAACGCTAAAGTTGAACCATGTGTGGCTAGATTTAGCATGAAGATTCACATCTTCATGCAAAGTATTGGAGATTGAACAGGGTTTTCCAACATGTTGCAACCCCGTTCAATGGAGTTTCTTCGAGCCGGCTCTATTGATCCCACTTGAAGGAAGGCACACATGGGTAACTTTGTAAACAGATTAGAGTACAATCAATCACCGTGAGCACTGATCTACCTGTGTGTGCCTAGCTTAAGTTTGGTGGTACAATCAATCAATGTCAGTCGATATTTAAATCGTGCAAGACGATTGAATCGAAGTTGTGCAAAAGTCAACCCGTGTATGGCCAGCCTAAAGTGGACTTACCACCTCTACCTTCTTTTATCGGCACGCATCCGAGGTCAAAAGTAAAAACAAAAACTCTCATGTGGTGAAACTTTCAAAATACAACACTCTACCCCCCCCCCTTGACGTCCTGCTGCACCGCTCACAAGGGAACATGGGAGGTTAGACGCCACTTCTGAGGACTGCTTTCCCATATCCCCATGCGTCACATCTAAACCGGGCGATGTGGAGGGGCAGAGTGTTACCCGATTTAGATCCAGACACTTCCGGTCTCGCTCCCTTCACCAATCTGGATCTAAATCTAAAAGGATCCATCTTGCAGCCTGGAGGGCCACACACTCCAGGAATGGCGGCGCGGGAGCAAGCAGGCAGGAAAGGCGAGTATTTATTTTGGTCGCTGTCCCTGAATGAAGACTGGATGTCTGTGAGTTGTGTATATATGTTTATTTTTTTATGTTTTTGTTTTTTTTTAAGTTAACATCCGCTTTAAGTATTTAAAAATTCAATCAAAAATCATCAGTGTGACACTGTATATGACTAGTGTTTTATTTGTGTATTTGTTTGTTACATTGCACAGTATTGTTTTGAGTCTGACTTTTCACTTTGTAAACATCGTTGCCATCAATAATTGAGATGATAGTGGCTACTGATGCGGCCTTACCTTTGAGAATATTCCAAAAAAGTTAACGTCTCTAAAAATACAATATATGACAATATAACAGCTTACTCCCACAATAGAAGTTCCAGACATAACCAGACAAAAAAAAAAACACAGAGTTGTGACTTTTGATGTGTCGTCTCCTTGCGTTTCCCAGGGGAAAATGTACATCCATGAACTTATTACTAATGTTTCCTGTCCTTGACACTGGAGCCAGTTGATGTTTTAGTCGAGAGGAGAAAGAAATTCGGGGGTCACATCTAATGCCTGCAGGCTGTCTTCAATCTGCATTTCACTTTTCTAGCGGGCCAGTTTCCATCTTCACACTGAGCGAGGTTTAAATAAAACATGATTTAACCTCAGCCAAACTTCCTCCCAGTGTTTATCTTTGGCTGGGGGCTAATGCTCCGCGCAGCCAAATCTCATCACCGTACACCAGTGACAATGGCTTGTAACGAGGCTCCTTTACCCGTCAGGAGGGATATATCAGTCTCACCCAAGAGTAAGAGCCACGCAACTGTAATGGTTTCTACCGACACCCAGCGCTTGGCTCCTAGGTAATATACAACTGAGCTTTATATGTGCTGAGGAAATTTCCCATCCTATAGTCCGAAGAAATGAAATCATAGTTACTGAATTTCTGTTTCAGTGAACCTTAATGACGCTCAGTTGTGAGCAGCGCTGCCTGTTCAGTTCTCTGTTTCTAAAGACGTCTTTGATTTTAGATTTTTCTGCAGATCAACCGATCGTCATCACGCACGGCCGGTCGTGCAGAGAATCGGCCACGCACCCTTTGTGTGCCAGCATTTACTTTTGATCTGGACGCTGGTCATATTGAAACAATCGGCCCACGAGGGAAAATGTTTGCCCACCCAAGGCCTTGTTGTTTGGGTTCATATAAGCAGGGGTGCACATTAGTGGTACTCAGGGCCAAAAACTAGCTATGTGTACCTGCATTATTGTTACACAGCTCATATGCGTACTAACTTGGAGGCATATGCGCACTAACAACTGGGCGGCTGCAGCTATCAGGGCCACCCAAGGAAGGGAGAGATCGGCAGCACAATCGGCATCCCTCCCACATTAAATAGCTGTGCAAACAACTTCCCTTTATCACGTGTACACTACTGTAAAAGTTACATTATTAGATTGGCAAAATTCTTTCAGTTTTTATTGTTACATGTATACAATTTATGTCACTTGGATAACCGCAGGAAAACATTAAAAACTATGAAAGGTTGCAGTTGGGGTGTAAAATTGGGAATGTAAATGAATAATCCAAAATAAAAGAATGGTCTTGGAAATCTGGGTGTTAAATGTCACAGTAGGCATATGTAAGTGTAAAATCTGACAAGAGAAAAGCACTGTTGGAATGTTGACAGTTGGAATATAACTATGAAAGGTTTACATATGGACTGCAGGTAGTCTCAGGGGTTAGTTACTAAGCCAAAAAATGTGAAGGTTGTACTACTGAGGTATGAGATCTGGGGGGTCAAACAGTGTTGTGTTGTGAGAGTTACATGTGACCCAAAGCCAGCTGGTGACCTGTGGATGGAAACAGCTAATCGGAGGATCAATCAAGAACAGGGAGGTCCACCTGCAGCAGAATCTACCATGCAGGAGGCTGACGCAGAGGACAGTGAGGGGGACAGTGAGGAAGACCACCCTACATATGGGGTGAGTACCAAACACCATCTCCTGGTACTCCTCAGAGGAGCTCACTAAAAATATACCCTGCATATAAGATAGGAACATTTAAAGCAACAGGTGGTCTTGGTGTACTCTTGTTTTGAGTTTACTTTATGCAGAATAATTCTCGAGGACCCAAGTATATAAAACATTTTCAGCTCTTCCTTATAACTTAATATCAAGCCATACCAGCCTGTGATTATTGTCCTGCTTGTGGCAGCAGCTGCACAGTGCCTCTGGCTTGTTGGAGAATATAAAACCTGCTGTTTGGTGATGGGTGAAAGGACGGTGTACTCAAACAAATCTGACAGAGTGATAGTGAGACGTTTGATTCAGGAAGGTGTGTGAGATATTCATTACAGGCCTGGCTCTATTCACCCCATCACGGCTGGAAATACCCCTCATCCAGGTACCCTAAACTTTCCTCTCTCACACTGTATGTGCAGTAAGTGAGATCAGCTCGCAGACCACCTGAACAGAATTCTGGGATGTGAGATGTCTGGCTCCATCATGCGGACCCCCTACAGCGGCAGCGGGCTGAGGAAATGTCTGGATTGACGTTACATTCCTCAGGGTCACATGGAATATTTAGCTATACTCAAGTTTTCCCCGGTGCCCAGTAATACGTTAGCACCATAGCGTGGAACTATGTAATAAAAACACACTGTGCTTATTTATCTCACATCATCAGGCCGGCTTAATGGATACGAAATCACACATATAGCACCCCAATAGGACAAATAGTTTCAGCATAATATGCGCTCTGTCATGTGCACTAGCCTTGATCGCGAATATTCTCATTGCAAATTTTTTTTGCGAATATCGGCAAAGATCTCCAATATAGTGCTATATCTTCCACAAGTTTTGTATTGTCCGTTTGTTTCTTTAGTGCAGATTCACAAAATGTGTGTTTTCATTTGTTTCCAATCAGCTCCTCATCCCATATAACTATAGATTCAAAGTGTCATTTAAATTCATCCCTTCAAGGCCTATCTGTATAGAACAGAAGGTAGAATTTTTGGGGGGGGTACCCACCTACCCTAGGATTTTAATGGAGCTTTGGAATGAATAATGAAACCTCAATGTATTATATTCAGGATAAGACCAATACTTTCATTGTGATTATTAAAAGACATGATTAAAACAATAAAGAAAAACAACACATATACAGAGACACCACATGGTTACAGTGCAAGGTGCATATAGTGTTATACATATAATTTATTAGCATTAAACATTGCAGACTCTTTTGCGGCAAGTCTGCAATGTTCAATGCACTATATGCACCTTGTACTGTAACCATGTGGTGTCTCTGTATATTTGTTGTTTTTCTTTATTGTTTTAGTCATGTATTTTAATAATCACAATTAAGGTATTGGTCTTATCCTGAATATAAAACATTGAGGTTATATTAATTATTCCAAAGCTCCATTAAAATCCTAGGGTAGGTGGGTACCCCCTAAAAATTGTACATTCTGGTCTATACAGATAGGCCTTGAATACTATAATTTAAATTACACTCTGAATCTATAGCTCTATATCTTCCTAATAGTGAATATTCAAGAATTTTTACATCGGTACATGGAAATACCATGCCTTTCGTTCCCAATATGCGGCTGTACAAGTGCTGATTTGCACAGTAAAGGTAATAATTATCATGAATTCTATAATTTATTGTGACTATTAGGCGTAAATAGTTTTATTTTTTGCGAATACGAATATTGTTTCAAATGCACACGATGTAAGTGATATGTACGGAAACTGATTCTTGCTGGTATACAATACAATTATGTCATTTGCTTTGGTATCAAGGGTTCTTCATAGTAAAAGGGCTGATCTAGCGAATCACGGAAAAACTAAAAACACATCACATACCACAAGTCAACAATAAAATGTTTCATCAGAAAGCAAATCGATATTTCCCAGATCAGTTTTGCAAGATTTCAGGTCTGGATTTTTACAGGTGAGGTGAGGTTTCGGGAACATTCTATAGTCAATGCTGTTTTGGCATCTACCCTGTTCCCCAAATATAAGGCATCCTCTGAAAATAAGACACCCTTACATTTTTGCCGCACACTGAAATAAAAGGCACGCCTGAAGATACAGTACTGTAACTCTGGACAGGGGGGATCAGAGGGGGCAATCACAATGACACAGGAGGTTTAGAAGGGGTTACTAAAATGGTAATCCCCCCCTCTGAGTCTCCTGTGCCATTTTGATTCCCCCCTCTGATCCCCCCTGTGTCAGTTTAAGTGATCCTTTCATTCCAGAAACCTCGGTAAGGAGTCTCCATCACCGGAAGTTTTTTTTTATTTTTTTATTATCATTCACCGGAAGGTCTTGATCTGACCTTGTCCATCACTGATCTTACTAAAGGTAACCAAACACCAGTTGAATGATTGCGGCATGATGACGCAAGGATGGTCGAACAATCGTTCGGGGAATCGATGCGCAGCACCTGTGGGAATTGATCCCTTGCCAATACTTTGGATGACTCACGATCTGTTTCATGTCAGCCTTCATAAGATTCTCAGCACAAATTTTTGTACTCGACTTAAGCCCCCCTATACACGGGCGGTTCGTGTACGATTGATGAACTTTGAGCAATCGATTCCTGGTCGATACTTTGTATGCTTGCAACTTTATTCTCTACCAAAAAATAGTTACAATGTATCAGCAAAGCGTTTTACATTCCATAGTTGTAATTATTTTTAATAAGCCAGCCATACACAGGTCGATTCCTGTGCGATACCCTTGTTCCCCATCCAAAGTATTGACAATCAAACAAGAATTTACAGACATGTCTAATTCCTGTTCAATCTACATTTGATGCAGATGGGCTGCATTCGATTCCAGAATGAACGATTTCAGCATACGCGCTCGGCGATTGATAGTTCAGGGGTCAAATGTAAAATCAAATCACGTATGGCCACCTTAAACTCCCTGGCGTTATGCCCAAAGCCAGCACCAGCGCAGTTTTACCTTGGATAAAAGCTGGTTCTACGTGAACCTGTACAGTGTACTCCACCGCGATGGGAGTGCAAATGGGCACATCTGGGGCACCAGAGACTTTATTTGGGTGAGATTTAGTACATAGCAGCATAGCTTTGTGCCCTGATTTTTGTGTTTTCTCATTAATTTTATTTAAAAAAAATGAATTTTACATAATTGTTTGTGTCAAACATTATTATAGTCAGGATATCTACTAGACCCTTGTACGGACATATTTTGGGAAGTTACAGGCCTACAACATAAAGAAAAATTTACCGTTGAAGTCTATGGTGCACTTTCATGATGAAACAACTTTAAAGATCCAATGTGGGTGGCACTTGATGACATTTTGCAATACATTTCTTTAAATCTTATTGAGGTGGATTTGATTTGCTGGTAAAGTAGGTCAGACGTGAACTTTTCCTTCCATGTAGGCGATGCTCTGGAAGCTGGCCATACACGGGTAGACTTGTGGACATGGACACAGACAGGAGTTTATGCTGTGGATACAGTATTTCTGCTGGTAGGTCGGCAGTATTGCTGTTCCCTTGACCTCATCATGGCTTATGTGTATAATTCTCTCATTATACGAACACACTAACCGCACATATTCAGGATTCTGGGAGAAGGAGAACCTGGCTTGGTTTCAGCAGCTCAACAATCAGTAAAAATACCTTCATTAAATGGCTGAATATGTGCTTCGACACTGACTATATTGTCAATAACAGAAGACATTCCAGTGACTCACCCCCTTTATTGTTCACTTTCCCCAATTCTGTACCCCTATATGATAAAAAGAAAAACTCTTCATAAAATCTGTAGTAAAACACGGGCTGCAGAACACAACAGCTTTATATTTTATTCATGTTCTTGCCAAGTTTGGGTATAAATAGCCTCGTGTTTTTTTTTTCCAGAGATGAAACGCAACCAAACTTCACTTTTCCAAGAATGAAATCTCAATTGTTGTAAAAGGGGCTGAAGCTTAGTTTTTATGAGCCGTTCCAGTGGTTACACCTCACAGAAAGCCAATCCTTTGTGGTTCAGGTACAGATGAGGTTGCTTTCCTATCCTACCCTTTAATAAAAATAAAAACAAGTTCCCCAAATGGTTTCCTGTTAATTGAATGGTCCGAAGCAGCACAGTACCTGTGAAGCACTAACGGCCCCTATTATCACTTATGTGCCAAACCCGTGCTGAATGTCTCACAGCCGCAAATGAGTAGAGGTGATGTGTTTACAGATGCTTGTCAGCACCTTCCTATTAACGTCAAGCCGTATACTCAATAAACACTTCCTATGTCAAGTGCCATTTAGTGTTCCAAGTACCTGAGCAGCCATAGAGAGATACCTGGAGCAGGTAACATGAGGGTTGTAGTATTCAGGTGTAAATGGGCAGTCAAGTGTCCTGGATGTCATAAGCTTACATGTATTTTTAGCCTTTTCATTAACAGAACTATTTCTAAACTCCTGAACAGGTAATATTGAGTTATTGGTATGTAGGTAGTCTTCAGTGTAGTTGGGTAAATGAATCAAGCCGATTGGTAGGTGGATAGGGGTCCCGTTCCTCACAAGGCTGGAGCTGGGGCCTTGTGAGGAACGGGACCCCTATCCACCTACCAATCAGCTTGATTCATTTACCCAACTACACTGAAGACTACCTACATACTAATAACTCAATATTACGCTATGTGGCTGGCTATTTGATGATCCTTGGGCCCCCCGTTCTTGGACAGGATCTGGTTCCAATCCGTGGGCTAGGACACCTGGCCATGCCAGGCCTATTTTGGTTCTATGATTGCTTTTCCCTGATTACCCCTGATGAAGTTTTTAACGAAACGTGCGTTGGGAATAACATCATCCACCAACAAATAGAACCACCACTATTATTATCGATACTGTCTGTATAGATACTGTCTGTATTTTCGGTGTATATATGTAACCAGATTTCAAGCTTTGTGTTGTTTTATGGGCCTGACGCCCAATGTTTTATAATAAATTCACTATGTTATATTAAGCTAGCCACACACGGGTAGATTCCTGTGCAATCGACCACCAATCAATCACAGCGTGGTGACGTCACCACGCTGTGATTGATCGGGGATCAATTGAATGGAAATCAATGTGCACCACATGGGAACATCGATTACCGTTCAATGAAGACCTCCGGCTAGCTAGAGTTCTCTCCGGCTTTCAGCATGTAAAGCCGAACATGCTGAAAGCTGAAGAGAAATCCAGCCTGCTTCTCTCCCCGTAGAGCCGGCTGGAGTGAAGAGTGCTGACTCCGCCCCCTTTACACAGACTCCGCTTCGCTGACTGCCTGGCTGGCTGTCAGTTCTGTGTGAAGATGTCGGCTTTCCCTGTACTCTACATGAAAAGTGTGTGTTGAGTGTTGGTGATTGAATGTGGTTTTCCAACATGTTGGAAACCCGTTCAATCGAGGTACTTCGAGGGGGCTCTATTGAACCCCCTCGAAGGACAGCACACACAGGAAGGATTGTAAGCAGATTCGAGTACAATCAATCACCGTGACCACGCACGTTGATTGATTGTACTCAAATCGTTTTACAAATCTACCCGTGTGTGCCTAGCTTTAATATACCTCTTTGACCTTCTGATACAATCTCTGAGCCTTTAAAGTCCCCTTGCCCCTGATCCTCAGGGGGAATCTCTTTACATCCAGGCCGACTGAGCTTTGCTCTTGTCTCTCGGTGCTAAACTCGTAGCCCTATATTGTTTGGGATGCTGGCTCAACTGCCTTAGAATAGCAGCTCTTTGGTTCCCCTATTCTATCAGGGAGGCCACTATACTACACAGGTGTTGGTAGATCTAATGGAGATTGTATGGATCGATCTTAAGGTGTATGGGGGGCTTAAAGCCCTGCCATACATCTTACAATCTCACCATACAATTTCTGTACAATCAACTTTTCTTCTACCAAAACCATGTAATATGAGGAGCTTTCTAAACCTTCCAGTCACTATGTATTCTATCAGGGAGGTCCCTGCACTACATAGCAGTGATACATACCTTTCAATTACTATGTATTTTATTAGGGAGGACCCAGCACTACATAGCAGTGATATATACCTTCCAATCTATTCTATCAGGGAGGACCCCATAACTACAAATCAGTTGATATATACCCTCCAATCACTATGTCTTCTATCAGGAGGACCCGGATACTCACAATAGCAGTGATAGTCTACTGTCCCAATCACTATTATCTAATCAGTGAGGACCCCGGCACTACATGCGTGATATATACCTTCCAATCACTATGTATTCTATCAGGAGGACCCCGGCACTACATATCCGTGATATAACCTTTCAAGTCACATGTATTTCTATCAGGGAGGATCCGGCACTACATATCAAGTCATATATACCTTCCAATCACTATTATTCTATCAGGGAGGGGACCTGGCACTACATAGCAGTGATATATACCTTTCAATCACTATGTATTCTCTCAGGGAGGCCCCAGCACTACATAGCAGTGATATCTACCTCCAATCACTGTGTATGCTATAGGGAGTACCAGAACTACAAAGCGTGATATGATACTTCAATCACTCATGTATTCTATCAGGGAGGACCGTACTACATACAGTGATATAATATACCTTTTCAATCACTATGTATTCTATCACATGGGTCCATCACTACATAGCAGTGATATATACCTTTCATTCAATCACTGAGTATTCTATCAGGGAGGACCCGGCACTCCACAATAGCAGTGATATATACCTTTCAATCACTATGGTAATTTTCTATCAGGGAGGACCCACACTACATAGCATGATATTACCTCCCAATCACTATGTATACTATCAGGGAGGCCCTGGCACTACATACAGTGATTACCTTCCATCACTGTGTATTCTTCAGGGAGGACCCGGCACTACATAGCAGTCATTATACCTTCCCATCACTATGTAATTTTCTATCATGGAGGACTCTGCACACAGTAGCAGTGCTATATACGCTTCCAATCACTATGATTTCTTATCCGGGAGGAAGCCAGCACTACATAGCATTGAATATACATTCCAATACTATGTATTCTATTAATAAGAGGGGACCCGCACTACATAGCAGTGAGATAATATACCTTCAAATCACTATTATTCTATCAGGGAGGACCCCGCACTCCATAGCAGTGATATATACCCCCATCTCATGCATTCTATCTATCAGGGAGGACCCAGCACTACATAGCAGTGATATATACCTTCCAATCACTATTTATTTCTATTAGGGAGGACCGGCACTACATAGTTGTTGGTAAATCTAAAGGAAATTGTATGGAGTGATCTAAAGGTCGATTCCCGCCTGATTTTTCGGCCGATCGACCGCCGTGTGCGTTCCAACTGATCACCTGCCCGCAAATCTGGTGCACCCACCTGGTCAGATGGACCAGGATCCTCCTGCATGTCGGATCGCGACCATACGGCCCTTACATGCTCTTGCTCCGGCCCCTCTGTCAACACATCACAGTTTAAATAGACTTTTCACACATCTTTATGATTGTTCACCTTCAAGCACTGACTGTTTGCATGTTGCCAAATATATCCTACCCCTTGACAAGTTCCGTATAACCAGTGTCATTGTTTTCTACCCTTCCCTGTCTCGTGACGTCCCTTTACATTGATGTGTCCATTGTGCCTGCTAGGCCTTGAGCTGCTCATACACGGCCAGATTCTCCCTCGATAGATGAGAGACAGACAGACAGACAGCATGATGAGGATCGACGATCACCCTTTGTGTCTAGGGCATTACTTTGGATGAGGATCCCCATCCAATGTAATGGGATCGGCCAGGAATTAACCGACATGTCAGATCGCACTGGAGGATCCTGGGCGATCCCACCAGGTGGGCGCACCCGATTTTCGGCTAAAAAATCAGGCAGGAGTATTCCCGTGTATGCCTACCTTTAGTGGAGATATAAATGTACTTCTTTTTTCAATTCCTTTTCTTTTCTGGTGACATCTCAAAATGTAGAACGGCTTCAAATTTTTTGTGCGGGTGAAAAGTCAGTGGGACAATTACAATGAACGAATCTCTAACTATCTAATCTTCTTCTCATAACTAAAACTGCATTTCGATTCACTTTAAAGGAAACAAATTTAAAGAAGCTGTTGGGAATAATTTAAGTATTAGCTCTTGGTCCTTCTTGGCAGTCCTCCTCATCGTTTATTGTAGAGCAGAGGTCTACAAAGCCATTCATATTTTTTTATAGTTTTTTGGGGGGATGTTAGAGGTTGGCCCAATCCAAAAGCATTTTTGAAAACCTTCCAGTTAGGAAATGAAGACATTTAGTGGACTAGAAAATGACTAATGAATAACTAATATCTGCGATCAAAGATGCACATTGACCTAATCATACCCTAAGCTAGCATGGAATCAGAGATAAACCAGCATATCCCCTCAGAAGCATAGCCCGCTCGTCTTGCCATAAACCCCCCAATAACCCCCCGACCACCCCCCACCTCGCTTTTGTCTAGCAGAATTACTGTTATCCCCGGTTATATTGCTTCACTTTTGCTGGTATAACAACTTGGCTGAGACGCAAGGAAATTCTGGAGAAAAATAGTTTCTTGTCGCTGGGAAATTAGGAGATGCCAAGTTCACCAATTGTTCTTCATTATTTGCTGGAATTTGACATAGGGAGAAAAATCTGCAAATGTGGATGTAATTATACAAACAATAAAACACAAATTCATTGTAGTTTTCATTGTTCTGGCAAGATTTGTGTTTCTAGCATGTGAAAACAGCAAACAGGCATTCAGTCATCTTTTACTGTTCCATCTTCTTATCTTTCATCTAGTTTTCACAGATCAGGACCGCAGCCAGTGCCTTATCAATTCACTATAACCTACATTCTTAAGCTAGCCATACACTCCGAGATTAAAATTACGATCCATTAAAACCGACCAATGAAAGCATTTTATCGGCCTGAAATCTGCGCATGTCCACATGGTACAACCGATAAAATACGATCATAATTGACGTTTTTTTTCGGTTGTAATTTATTGGACATGTTGAAAATTTTTAATTGGTCTGGGAACATCGGGAAACTTCATACTGTTTTCATAATGTTTACAGACCAATTACTGCTGATGCGGAACATTAGCATATTAAAACTTCCGGCACCGGCATGTTGCTGACACTGACATGGTGGCTAATCAGCATGTCGTCTACGTACTAGTAGTAGCAATCTTTATGTATTTATATGTGTATATATTAATAAATGTACTTAACGTGAACAGACCAGAGAAAGGGTTAAAAGTTTTATTGTCTATTTTATGATAATCGTAATTATAATTTTTTACGATCCTATACATTTTGTTTTACATTTACATTCAGTATACCACTTGCTTGTGTTTTCTATGTACATGGTTGCTTATGTATTTTCTGTGATATATATATAGATATGTGTATGTGCCCTTTAAAAAAAAAAATACATCACAATGGCCGATATAAACGGCGATTCATTTCGATGACATTCTCAAAAAAAAAAAACCGATCCAAAATTGGATTTTTAATGTGGTAGCTTTTTTGCCGAATATTAAGATCCAAACCGATACCGTTGTCGGGATACATTGGTCTGTTTTAATGAATCGTAATTTTAAACTCGGAGTGTATGGCTAGCATTACTGTAAAGCCCCGCAACACCTTAAGATTGATCCATACAATTTGCATTAGATCTACCAATAACTTTGTAGTATAGTGACATCCCTGATAGAATACACAGCGATTGGAAGAAAAGCTCCTCATATTTCATGGTTTTGGTAGAAGAAAAGTTGATTGTACAGAAATTGAATGGAAAGATTGTAAGGTGTATGGGGGGCTTAAGTAGTCCTGGGCAGGATATGGACAGGCCGTATGAGGCCTGAGAAGAGGGGCCAGCTTGGTGTCGCTGTGTAGCAGGTTGCCAGGGTTGTGTCAACATGTTTGTAAATGATTTCAGTAAACACTTCACTCAATGGCTTTGTTTCCATTGAAGCGTTCCCGTGCGGTTGCAGCATGCCTTTAGTTGTCGCGCGTTTTTGCGATGCGATTTTTTTCCCATGCAGATGTGGATGCGGTTGGGGCGCGGATGCGTTTCAAAACGCTGCAG
>CM070042.1:30324426-30338895 GCA_036250615.1 Ptychadena robeensis
TCGATTAACGTTCAATCGAAAATCGTCGATTGAACGCTAAAATTGTACCATGTGTGGCTATCTTTAGTCACCTGTCCGCAGAACTACCTACCATGGCCAAGACTAAAAAGCTGTCCAAGGATGTCAGGGACAAGATTGGAAACCTACACAATGCTGGACGGGGCTACAAGACTATCACCAAGCTGTTGGGTGAGAAGGTGACAATAAAATTAAAAAAAATAATTGAAATGGGAGAAAAAATAACAATATCCCTCAGTCTTGGAAGATCTCACCTTGTGGATTATGCGAACAGTGATGAAGCAGCACAGAGCTACACGTGATGAACTTGGGGAAGATCTAAGGGCATCACCAAGATAACAATTGGTAACACTGTGAAGGACAAGTCTCACAGCACCCTCAAGATTTCTCCTGATCAAACACATGTACAGGTCCATCTGCTGTCTGCCAATGAACATCTGAATGACCCAGAGGAGTACTGGATGAGAGTGTTGTGGTCAGATGAGACCAAAATTTCAGCTGTTTGACATCAAATCAATTTGCCATGTTTGAAGGAGGAGGAATGCTGCCTTAAGCTGGCCATACACCTTTAGATCTCTCTGTCAGATATCCTTTAGATCTACCAACAACTATGTAGTGCCAGGTTCCCTTGCGACTGAACACAGGTAGACTTGATGGTTTAGAAAGTCCCTCATATTACACGGTTTTGGTCAAACAAAAGGAGATCTAAAGGAAATCTGACAGAGAAGTCCTTTGCGTTCCTTGGGTGTTCTTTGGCGGCCCCCCTCAGTCTTCCCCCGAAACCTAACATACACGTTTAGATTTCCCTACGATCGGTTTCAGATTCGATCGTAAATTTTGATCGACGTTGGTTCGATCAACCATGTGGACATGCATTGATTTTTGGTCGATCGACTTTTAAATCGGTTGGTTTTGGTCGATAGAAGGGGAAAATTGAAACGTGTATGTGGGCCTTTAAGGTGTATGGGGACCCTTAGACCTCAAGAACACCATCCCCATCACTCCCATGGAGTGAGACACATTATGCTTAATGGGTGTTTTCCTTCTAAGGCCACAGAATGCCTACAACTGCATAGAAGATATTATTATTATTATTATCATTTATTTATATAGCGCCAACATATTATGCAGCACTGTACAATACATTAGAGTGGAGATACAAACATACAATAACACACAGGTACAGGCTATGATACAGGAGGAGTAGAGGACCCTGCCTGGTCGGGCTTACAATCTAATATGATGGACGGGACCATTTACTGTGAAGTCTTGGCTGAGCATCTCCTTCTCTCAGCCAGGGCATTGAAAATAAGGATCATGCGGGCAAGTCAACAGAAGAGTAGCTCAAAGGAAGCACATGGAGTGGGTCCTGGAGTGGGCTAGCCAGTCTCCAGACCTTAATCCCATAGAAAATCTGTGGAGGAAGCTGAAGGCTGAGTTGCAAAGTATCAGCCTGAAAACCTTACTTGAAATCCTCAAGTTATGCACCAAATGTGATTGTCAGATAACACATGATGTGCACCAAAAGCATCAAATGAAGGATCTCATTGATCCCGGTGTGACTAGGCCAGTGAGGCTCCTGCGGTTCATTATATCCATTATCCAGATCAGTTTGCAGTTTTCCCCTCTCATGTTGCAATAAATGAAGACACTTTCTCTCTGTTGAACCAATTATCTTACCCCATGCCTGGTCTCTATCTGCCCCCATGGTGCACATGTAGTGGGATTCCTGTATTTGGTGACCTGCACTGAATCAATTAGCACCTCTGCTGTCTGTGTAAACAGTGGTGGTCACCCCTGAGCTTTGATAGCAGTGTGGGGGCACAGAGGGGGGCTGTGTATATGGAGCCTTGTCTCTATGAAGCCAGGTGGTCACGGTGTGTCCTAAATCTCCTGCCGTGTCAGCGTGTTAATGAAACGTCTCTGCTACCTCCTGAAGCCATTGCATCATGCTGTACCCAGCTCATTCATATTTCACTTCTGACTGTTACCTATGCACTCTGTATTTCAAACGCTCCATTAAAACGACACGTCAAATGTGTGTGCAAAGGAGCAGCCCGCTACTTGTCTGCTATAGACATGCATTGGGACTTTGGGTTTCATCATAGCATCATATTTGTTGTAGGATTTTAGACTCCCTCGACTTAAAATTCGGTGGATTTGAAATCCTCCTACTTTCAAAGATTTCCAGTTAATTGCTAAGCCACTAAACATGGTATCATCACCAACCTTGCTGGAGATGTAGAGAAGGGTTGGGAGTATACTACAAAAAAAGTATGTCTCTAGCACAAAAGATTTTTTCATAAATTAAGTTCAAAGTCAAGCGAAAATTTTAAAATTTTGAATTTGAACTTAACTTATGCAAAAACTACATGTGCTAGAGCAAAACTTTTTTTTCTTCAAATGTTCCCACAACCCTTCTCTACATCTCAACCATTTTGGTGATGATACCATGCTCAGGGGATTTGCAATCAGCTCACAAAGTCAGCTAGTCGAAAAATTCCACCATCTCTAAACAGCATATGAAGTTATCGGGCATCAATAAATGTAACGTCCCCAGTGTTGGCCTGTACGATGTGTTTCGGCCGATCGCAGCACAAAGTACTGCTTAAGGCCCCCATACACGGGTCGGATTCCGACCGGATTCCGGCACGATCAATTCCGGGCGCGTGCACGCGAATCGATCGTGCCGGAATCGTGTGCAGCCCACCTTGTCCGATCGATCGCATCCGATTGATCAGGGGCTCAGAATCGGATCCGACAGAGAACCAACATGTTGGTTCCATCAGATTGATTCTGCACAGATCAGGGGGAGTTGCCATTTGTGAGGTGGAGTCGGAGATGGAATCGGACACGGAATCGTCCCGGAATCCCTTGGACAAGGTGGTATGCAGCGATCGGATTCTCTTAATTGGCCGATTGATCACACCTGCGATTCCCGGCAGAATCGTCGGAATCGATCGGATGGGTGATCGAGCGGCCATGGAATCCGACTGTGTATGGCTGGCTTTAAATACCCCCCATCCATGTCAGTGTGGACAGGGAAACGGACGCCCCTCCTTTAACATGGAGGTCTATGGCACGCCCCTCCCCTTCGACGTAACCGAGAATCGCCACAGCTTTTTGAGGCGGAACCCAAACAGCGGATGAATTGGGTTGAGGAGATTTGGAGGCATTGTCTTTTTATTTTTTTTACATATGGCTACACATATAAAGAGGTCATCTTAGGGCCCGTTTACACATGTGGTTATTAACCCTGTAAAGGACCAATTGGCAAAAATGACCAGCGGTCACGTCATGCCAGACTGACAGCAGCCCGGAAAACGACAGTGTACATGTTACCTTAAGCCCCCGTACACGGGTCAATGCCAGTACAATCGAGGAGCCCTCGAGCGCACCCTCAATACTGTTCGATACTTTTGATGGGGACCCTTAGTCCCCATCCAAAGTAAAGTAAATGAAGGTTCGCCCAAATTTTTACAGACTTTCCAGCCTGTTTATGCACCTCTAAAGTCCCCTGGGGGGTGGCCACCCCCTTATTTGCGTTATACTATTAAGTAATACTCAAGGTTATTCTTTTGTAAGGTTAAAGGCCCCCATACACTTTTCCAATCAACTTAATTCAATCAATTTTTTTTGTTGTTTGATTGAAAATCTTTGGAAGCCCACATGGTAAGATCAACCTTAAGCTGGCCATACACCTTTAGATTTCTCTGTCAGATATCCTTTAGATCTACCAACAACTATGTAGTGCCGGGTCCTCTGCGATTAAACACAGGTAGACTTGATGGTTTAGAAAGTCCCTCATATTACATGGTTTTGGTCAAACAAAAGGAGATCTAAAGAAAATCTGACAGAGAGATCTAATGGTGTATGGGGACCCTAAAACAGTTAAAATTGGGAGAAAAATTTATTGAAAACTGTTACTACAGTTGGCAAACATAAGCCCCCCATACACGTCAATCAACTTGAAAAGTAAAATTTTTGGGGGTCAGGGAGATCAGTGATTGATTGTATGTTTTGCCCGCCGATGCAGTCAGCTCTGGAGAGCAGCGTGATGATATCATCACGCAGCACTGCAGAGCTGCTCTGTCGGCCCCCACTCGGTACGTGTGTGGGGGCCTTAAGAGCTATTTGATCAACTTTTTTGGGATCGACTGAAAGTGTAATCAATTTCAATACAACCAATTAAAATTTACCAGCACGTCCAATCCTTTTTCAATAATTTTTTTTCCAAATTTTTATTCTTTTAGGTTGATCTAACCATGTGGGCTGCCATAGATTTTCAATAAATCAGCCAAAAAAATTCAATGAATTAAGTTGATTGGATGAAAAATCTAGATGTGTATGGGGGGCCTATACAATCAATCACCAATTTTCCTGACCCCAACAAATTGATCTTTTTAAGTTGATTGAACAGAAAATCTAGACGTTTATGGGGGGCTTTGCCAACATGTTGGTTCCCTGTTTGATCGAGTTTCTTCACGCAGGATCATTTGACGCTGGTGCCACGCGATTTTTGTATCTATTCAAGCACAATCAATACAAAATCGAATCGAGCCATGCATGCCAAGCTTTATGCAGGTAATGTTAGGAATTTGTGTTAATGTTTTCTGCTGTGTATGTATCATAAAAGGTGGAGACAGACATATATTTTCTTTATGTTCATTTACATGGTTGTGCTTTACTCCTCCCTCTAACAGTGAAAGTTTATGAGTCGTCTGGCTAGTTGTACCGGCGTACCCCTGTTATCTCGGATGTTTCTGAGATAGAAATAAATTGCATCAAACAACATATTAGAGTGAGAAAATGCAGAAAAGGGATGAACTGTCAGACATAAACAAAGAGCCGTCTACTCCCCAAATATCAACTGTTTTATAAAGCCCCCCATACAAGTCTAGATTTTCTGGTCAATCAACATAAAAAGATGAATGTTTGGTGTCAGGGAAATCTGTGATTGATTGTATGTTTGTCAACTGTAGTAACAGATATTTGATCAACTTTTCCAATCCTTTTTCAATCCATTTTTTCCCAATTTTAATTGGTTTTGGTTGATCTAACCATGTGGGCTGCCATAGATTTTTCAACCAAGAAATGGATTAAATTAAGTTGATTGGATGAAAAATCTAGACGTGTATGGGGGCCTTTAGAAAACATAAAGCCTGCCATACACCCACCGATCGGGGGTGCCCACATGGGGCGACAGATCCCTGTCGCTCCACAGCTCGGCTTTTCAGAAATGATCTTAGCAGCTCTGTCGGCCCCCACTCGGTGTGTGTGTGGGGGCCTTTATAGATCGCTACAGGGATAGAATTCAATTAATCGCACAATACATACGACCCCCTACGCTTAGAGCAGTGCATACACTTTACCTGCTCGCCGGATGCTCTGTTCTCACAGCGCTGAACCATTCTGCCAATTCAGGGGTTAACGTAGTTCAGTATGTTAACCCCTGCATCGGCGGATGTCTGAACAGAGTATGCACCGCGCAGTGTATGTAATCCCTCGGGAGCCCAGCCAAGCACTGTGCTTAACGTAGGGGGTCCTGAGGAATCACGCTGTGGTAACAGGCCCTAAATCTCCTCATGTGTGGCCAGCTTAAGGGCCTGTTCTGTTTTTGCTGGTGGTGATATTCTCCAGCTCGGTTTTTGTATCTTGCCTTTGTGCTTTCTAATAATGAACACATATTTAACAAGAGGCAGCTCTGTTTATGTTTGCATTTATTATGGATCAATCCCTTGCAAGGCTTTATTTATACAGGCCCTTCTGAGCAGCTGTCAGTTGGGAAAGGGATCGGGCTTCTGCTCTTATCGTTTGTTGATGTGTAAATGACCCCTTAGGGTGCCTATATATGGGTCGATACCTGTTCAATTGATGGTGCTTGAGTGTTACGTGTTGACCACTATACATTTAGGGCATGTCTCCACTGCGTTTGGCAGGGGTCCCGACGGATCACATACACATTACCTGCCGGCGGATGCTCTCTTCTCACGGTTCTGAGCTGTTCCGCTGATGCATGGGGTTAATGTAGTGCAGGACATTAACTCCTGCATCAGCGGATGTCTGAACAGAGCATCTACTGGGCAAAAATAGTTTATGTGATCTATTGGGACCTCTGCCAAGCACTGCGCTTAATGCAGGGGGTCCAGACAGATCACACAGCGCTGTGGAGACTTAGCCTTAAGGGTTTGTCAATTGAATGGCGAATTGATGAGCACCACTTTGCGCAATGGATTCATGTTCGATACTGTGGATGGGGACCCTGGTCCAAAGTAATGGAAATTGAACAGGGATTACCAACATGTTGGTTCCTTGTGCGATTGAGCTTTCTTCCCACTTGATTAAGCTAGCCATAAACGGGTAAATTCCCGCCATCACAATGTGATGACGTCACCACGCTGTGATTGATCGGGGATCAATTGAACGGAAATCAATGTGCACCACATGGGCACATCGATACCTGTTCAATGAAGACCTCTGGGTAGCAGAGTTCTCCCCGGCTTCCAGCGCGTGAATCTGACACGCTGGAAGCTGAGCAGAAATCCATCCAGCCTCTCTTCCTGTACAAGTGAAGAGTGCTGACTCCGCCCCCTTCACACAGCCGTCCTCGGCTGTCAGCTCTGCAGAGGCAGAGTCGCCTTTTCCTATACTTTACATGAAGATTCTTTTTCATGCAAAGTATTGGAGAGTGATCGGGGTTTTCCAACATGTTGGAAACCCGTTCAATCGAGGTTCTTCGAGCTGGCTCTATTGAACCCGCTTGAAGGACGGCACACACTGGTAGGATTGTGGGCAGATTAGAGTACAATCAATCACCGTGAGCGTGCATGTTGATTGATTGTACTTGAATCTTTTTACAAATCTACCCGTGTGTGCCTAGCTTTAATCTTGCTCAAATAAAGGGTGGCCTTATAAGAAAAATCAATCACCATGAACGGTGATGGATTGTTTGGGAATTGAAATTAAAAGTCTACTCATGTATGGGGATCTCAACTTTCTGTGCAGAGTGACAACACTTTCTCTGTTGCACCAATACCCCAAGCAGCATTGTCACCCTTTCCTAATTCTCCCCTGCTGGACTAGAACACACTGCTAGTCTACTTAGCATGGAGGTTGGCACTCATGGAGCATTAGCATGGAGGTAGCCTAGTAGAGAACTACGGTAGGTATGACTGAGTTAACTTTAATATGTTAACTTTATAAACTCAAACAAGAAGGGAGTTTTCAAACTGATAAATCTGTGATGTATTTGCAACATTTTGTAAAAGAAAAATTGTGGGGAAATGTGAATGTATATCGGGTCTAGTCTGCGAAACGCGTTGGGGAACGCTACATACACAAAATGGGTTATATCAAAATTGTTGTCGATTGTCTATTTTATATCTTATGTGCTATTGCTGTATCTCATTGTACAACCTCTTAAACCAGTGGTTCCCAAACTTTCCTTGCTGGGTTTCCCTTCTATTTAGGAACATTATCATGCCCCCCCTCCCTATTCAAACACAGGTTAAGAATGAGGGCCCGAGCCCCCCTAGAATACCTTCACCCCCCAGTTTGGGAACAACTGTCTTAAACCTTATTTATTGAACATGAATGATCATGTATGATCTGTGTATGATTTATTGCCATTAAAAGTCCTGTGTGTCTCCGACCAACCAATGTTGGAAGGATGCCCCCCACAGTTGGGATGTTGGCATTTACAACTATTTTAATGGAAAAAGGATATCAAACTGTAATACAATTAAAATCATATTGTGAAAAAAAAAGGTTTAGCGTTAATGCGCCTCGTAATCCTGTTTATGTAAAGCAATACTAAAGTGTCCCCATGGCTCATAGCTGCCATCGGATGCTTTCACTTCTAAACCCTAGCACAGAGCAGCTGGAATTTCATAGCGCCCTATGGTCATTGAAGATACTTTGGGATAAGCAAGGCCTGCTATCTCAATTTGCGATACGTTCCTCTGAAGCATAACTAAGCATCTCTCCGAAAAAGTAACAGGGTCTCCTTTGTGTGGTGGGTCTTTAAACTGTCTTATGACCCGTCAGCAGCAGACTTCAAACCTCTTATAAATGTGCCAGGCATATTGAGAGATGTCAGACTGTCCTCCGGGGATGATGTGTTTGTGTGTCAGGCGCTTTTCGGATGCCAGCGCGCAATGCATGGACGGAAGTAGTTTGAGTTCTGTGGAATTCCTTTGCCACGTAGCACATACCAGCAGGTGGGACAGCTGACAAGCAGCAGGCTCACACTTCACACATCAGCTGTCTGCCCCAGCTGGCCTTATTGCCACTTGTTCCAGATACACAGGCATCAATTGATCAGGGAGGATCCGCATTGTGCAATCACGGTCAATGATATTCTTCTGGAACCTCACACATGTGACTGAACTTAATGGTGAAGGCAAATGGGCATTACCCAGACATTTTCATTTCTTTTTTACTGCAAGATGGAACATGCATTATTTCAATGTTCCAGGTGTTGCATTGGATATTATAGATAAGAGCACTTGTCCATGATGCAACAAAGCTTTCTACTCTCTTTATGTATCATTGGAAAGTATAAGATTGCTGGTAAATAGTTGATATACCACTCCTCAATTGTTAATTTATAGTATGAAATCTCCCTAATCGAAATGGCCACTAACAGGGGCTTTTAGTGACAACACCAGCTTAAAGAAAAAGATCTTGTTTGCCCGAAAATAAGACAGTGTCTTAAATTAATTTTTGCTCCCAAAGATGCCCTATGTCTTATTTTCAGGGGATATCTTATTTTTCCATGAAGAAGAATACGAAACTGGGGTATTAGGGTTGGGGGGATCACTTAAAATTAATCAGAATGACACAGGAGACTCAGAGGAGTGGATTACCATGTTAGTAACCCATTCTGATCCACCTGTGTCATTGTGATTGCCCCCTCTGACCCCTGTCCAGAGTTACAGTACCGTATCTTTGGAGGGGCCTTATTTTTGGGGGATGCCTTTATTTCAACATGAGGCAAAAATGTAAGGGTGCCTTATTTTTGGAGGATACCTTATTTTTAGGGAAACTGGGTACATATAGGACCAATGTTTATATATACAGATATACAGATTACAGGTAACATTATATGACATTCAGCTCCTAAACCATATATGCTTTTAATCAGTATTCAAAACTTGATGGTTATGATCAGTCCTCCGACATGTTTCGCCCAAAGACAGGGCTTCCTCAGGGAGAGTAAGCTAGAAAACGATATATGTATGTATATACAATTATTCTTCATATTTCTCATGTACATCACAGTGCATAATCATCCATACAAGAAAAATATACATAGCAACATATACATTGTAACCTAAACAATACATACTAAGGGCTTGTTTCCACTATACGTCAGGACCCCCTCCATTAATTGCATTGCTTGGCAGGGATCCCGATGGAGCACATAGACTTTGCCTGCTCAGCGGACCGCCGATGTAAGGTTGAACGTAGTGGAGTACGTTGAACCTCTGCATCGGCGGTCCGCTGAGCAGGGATGGCTTTTAACAGCCGAGCAGTTAAGTCTATGAGCGGAGGGGTCCCGACGTAAAGTGGAAACATATTAGATTCAAAAAGTATACTTACAATATAACAAGTTTGTGTATACTGGTGTTGCCACTAAAAGCCACTCTTTATGTATCATGGTGGGTAAAAGGTTAATTTAAAACTACCAGCTGCAGAGGGAATAGGAGAGCCAGCATATTATAGGAGAGCGGGACAATTAGGCTATGTTTCCATCATGTCAGGACCCTTCTGCTAAGCTTATACGCTTAGCAGGAGGTCCCAACGTAGCAGATAGACTTACCTGATCTGTCTTCAGGGCGCCGAGACGCTCCACCGATGTAAGGCTGAACGTAGTCGAGTATGTTCAGCCTCTGCACCGGCGGATGTGTAAACAGACCATCCGCCGAGCAGGCAATGTTGGTGAGATACGTTGGGACCCCTGCTAAGCATATACGCTTAGTGGAGGGGTCCCGACGTATAATGGAAACAAGCCCTTACCTAGAACAGGAGAGGGGAGCCATGATCATGCAGCAACTCCTATGGAAGACAAATAATGGGGGATGTGTGTCAGGAAGCAGGAAACACAAAAAAAATGGAGATGAGGGCGCGTTAACCCAAATTATGGGTTCATGTCTGGTGCTGCGCCTGCCTCTCCAGACTATTTTTTTTTTCTTTAGTAAAAGAGGAGCAACATGGATTTGGATATCTGTCCCTTTTAGTATTAGGATCCTGTTCTACATTTGTGAAAGAGAATGAAAGAGCGGAGGTCAGCCCTGGTGTTGGATATGAAGGTCGTTGTTTGAGAGTTCACATGTAATTGGACTTGATACATTACCATGCCGAGCAATGGGTTCAGTGACCCCCAACAGTCCGGCCTGCTTCATGGGAATGGGTCTTTTTGTGTGTTATTTGTTGTTGTATTTTTGCCATTTTGTTGTTCACATTCAGGACCAACATATATCTAATTGTTTTTCTTTAAGTTTTTTTTTTATACATACACACACAAACACACCTCATATTGGCCTTTTACTTTTTAAATATCAAACATACAATATCAAGTACCATTGGGTGTGTTTTGTTCCGTTAGGTATGTTTGATAAGTTCAAAAGTTACCTGTCAGGTTAGCGCTCCTCTACGTCTTATTATCTGAGTTCGGTGTGTGTGATGAGTGTGAGGAAAAAGACGCAGCAGCTGCACAACCCATTAAAAGTAATGGGGCTATGACATCCTTGTACACACAGGCACATTATTGCCTGCGCACCCACCACGACACGCAAAACAAACATGGTACGAACACACGTCTGATGTGCGTTCATTAAAAGTCAATGGGTGCTTCCTGTTCATGTGCACAGGGCTGCGTATTGGCTGTGCGTTTGCCTATTGGTTTTCAATGGGCACCATGCAGCGATAAACCGCCCAAGACCAGGGTCACATGAGGGCCATTTCCCCCACGTTTTTCCCCCCATGGTAAGTGTTTAATGCAGGGATTTTAGCACAGTGCACAAGCCCGGCACTGCTGTCTCCAAAGCCCATCATAGCCCCCAATATGTCAGTTCGACGTCACAGAGAACGCAGAGCAACGCTTTGACATAAACGTAATGGAGGCTTGATGTATGACACGTCCATTGACAGTTAGAATGACATCTAAATAACCTGTCCGGGTGCGTTAGTTATATGTCAGCCCATTGATCGGAAGGGGCCGCTGACGTCAGGGCATCCAAGCGTACAATGTACCCCTTAATCTGAACGATTTATTTCCTATGATCTCGGCCCCAGCTGCACTAATATGCGAACGCCAATATACAGCATTGGGTTGTGTTGCTGAGTAAAGCTTCCCATACACGGCGCGATTGCCGAACAATGTGGTGACACAGCTGATTGTTTGGCAAATAGATGCTCATCAACTTTGACAATCTTTCCAAGGACAATACCTCAGCTTGGGATCTGCGGTCCCTATCCCAATAATGGTGATCAAACAGGGATTTTCCAACATGTTGGTTCCCTGTTTGACCAACACTTTTTTGGAGCGACAGGTGGCAGCGTTCAATTACCGAACGTGCACAGCGAACGATCATTCAGGAATCAAACGCTAAATCGCCCCGTGTATGCCCAGCTTTAGATACACTTGGGACATACTGCTCTGTACATATTAGGAGGACGTGTATTCAGATTCTTGATGGTGATTTGTGGGAAGCGTTGGGTTCACAGTTACTTCTGACCACACAACTTCCATGTTCGCTATTGGATCCGCTGGGTTCCTTCAAGCCTCCGTTGCATTCCTATAGACGCGCATGGTTGGCATGGCTCCCTGTCATAGCCCCATTGCCGTGAATGGGCGGCCCTGTGCTCTACCGATAGTGTAGCCTAGGGTAGTGGTGGGCAACTATGTTGATATGGAGGGCCACAAGTACGGCCCTCGGCATCACTAAAGGGCCGCACATAACATCGATCCAGAGCAGGTGTTTTACTTTTTGGTATTTCTGTCTTTATTTTATTCTACATTATTTGTACCTCTGAAAAGTTTCTTCCTGGAAAGCGATGAGATGATGGAAAGTCTTGCCGAGAGCTGTGTTATAGAGTCACTAGAAAAGACGTTTTTAGCAGCAGCCTGTAATACACAAAAGCTGAAAGTTAACAGTGTGCAAATCGCCGGTGACAGGTGCATGAAAAGTCTACCATCCTAATAGGGGTGTGAAAATCCCGCTACCCATCTCACACTCGCCTGTGTGTGGTGCAAATGGCACTTGCTCTGAGGAAAAACATTCATTAAGTGTGAACACTTGACTTGACAAAGGACAGCTGGCCGCATTTCTGAGCTCTGTTACAACCAGTAAAAATCTCTCTTGCACCACGGCGCAGACATCCTGGCTCCAGCTCTGCGCCTCACCTGCTGTGCTCTGATCACAGAGAGACCAGGCACCTGAGCTGCCCCCATCTGCCCGGCTGTGACTCCGCTGACCGTATACACCACCCATTACTGGAAATACAAGCCATCATTCCTCAACCGGCCACTGATTCTATTGGCTATGGAGAAAACTTTATTCTTCCATACTGCCTCTTGGAAAGAAAAAATGGGTTGTTATTCAGGACTGTCTGGGTCATTAATACTTTTTATTGGTTGTATTTCAGAGTTGAATGAACAGTGGTTCTCTTCCCCTTACATGTGATGATAGCCACAGGATCGATGACCTCTTCAAGTGCTGACGTCGCTCCATGCACGCTCGCGGCCATCCATCAGAGCGGCCACCACTGTCTTATGGTAGGATCAATCGCTCCTGCTCAAAGATAGGCCGGTCAAACAGGTAACGGACATGTGTGTAAATCCTGGTCGATCGCATTCTTTTGAATGGGGACCAGGGCCGCACCAAAGGAACGAACAGGAATCGAGCACCTGAAGTAATACGCATCAAGTCCAATCGCTGGAGCGCAGCATGGGGACTTCCTTGTGACGCCACCACGCCGTGCTCGTGCGGGTCATCGATCTTGCATGTATGGCATCCTGATAATGTAGAATTTTAAAGCAAATTCGCTGGCCAAACTTTCCTAAACGTTTAGGGAATGAGGCCTGTCAAATAATGTTACTTTACCCTGTTTTAATAACAAATGCAGTGAAAGCTAGAGCTGTTCTATACCGTAGAAGATAAATAAATAAACACATATATACAATACATACCTGTTGTAGGCTTGATCCAGGCACACCACTCCACAATTTTAAAAACTACTATGTTTTCATCCCCTCAGATCAAGTGTGCGACCTCTGTCCATGCTGTATGCGCATAGAAGAAGGTCGCCCACTCGATCTGAGGGGATGCAAACTTAAGCTGGCCATATACGGGTAAAATTTTGTGTTAGATTCCAGAATGTTCAATAGCCATGTGCATATGTGGTGATCGTTCGGGGAGCGAGAATCCAACGCTGCCAACCTGGATCAATCTACCCTGCTCCAAGAAAATCTCGAACAGGAAACCGACATGTTTGTAAATTCCTTTACTTTGGATGGGGACTCTCAAAAGTATCGATTGCCAAACAACCATTCGGCAAGTAAAATGCATCACCACGTTGCAACCGATCATTCATCGATCTCACAGGAATCGACCCGTACATGGTCAGCTTTAGTTTGGGGACGCAAGTTTAACCAAAATGCGACTATAGGTGCTTAACCTGCTAGATGTAAAAAAAAATTATTTAAGATATATTTGCTGTTTGTTACATAATGGAAGAAAGAATAATGTTTTATGAAAACAAATATTCTAACAACTTGGAAATCGGAATTGTGATTTCAAAGGATTCCGCGGTTGGTATAGCATAAGGCAGTGGTGGCCAACTGAGTTGATATGAAGGGCCACAAGTGCGGCCCTTGGCATCACTAAAGGGGTCACACATAACATTTTCAATCTATACTGGTATAAGTATAGCTAGAAGGCATTATTTTTCATTTTAAAATAACAAAACTTGTTTTAAATTATACTTCAAGCATTAGGAAACTCTGTTGTGTGGTAATCAAGGGGGGTCGCCAAAAAACACCCAAAGGGCCGCAGGTTGGGCACCTGGGGCATAAGGGGTGTGTTAGCGAGGAGCACAAACTGTGCAAGGTGTAACGTGCCCTGGATTGATCTTTGATTTGTGATTGCTGTAAATACTTCTACAATAGACGGCCTGTTGTAAATTTATCCCCAGAGGTCAGCCACACAGTCGTCAGGACATTTGTAGCCCCTTAAATCATCCATTGGCCATGAAGGGGCAAACCCTGACCCAGTAAGAGCTGGCGTCTCCGTCTCTATGTGCAGTAAAAAGAACGACACAACCTCAGGTCAGGCCATTGTGGGCTCCTCTGTGAGGAACTTTTACTTATTAAATTGGTAGTAAAAAATAGCACAAATCAAGCCTTCTTAAAACATAAGGTATTTACACGGCCCAATCCAGCACAAA
>CM070042.1:30361367-30372787 GCA_036250615.1 Ptychadena robeensis
GAGGGGCGGCAAATTTCCGGTCGGCCCCAGGCGACGAAAGCCCACGCTACGCCACTGAGATGACCCACTATTGGGAATAAATTGTTATGCGCTTCATCATAATTTAGTACCTTTCTGTTCTCCCATATAAAAAATGAATAGGAGTGTTTCAATTAATGTGGGTGATTTGATCTCTTGTGTTTGTATCTGATGCCCTGTGTAAGGGGGCTACTTTAAGAGGCTGAGGGGGTCCATATGGGGATGACTTGTGTTTTTTGTACTTATTGGATTACAAATAAAGTGAAATAGGACTTTTCTGGAGTGTGAAACATTTCTTCTTTGGCTACTTTGATTTTCCAACATGTTGGTTCCCTGTTTGATCAAACTCGAGCGAGTTGATCGATCTTTTGGGAATCGACGTGTGCGGGTACCTTTAGGCTACATTTACATGGCTCCTGTTTGCGAACAAACAGGTGCTTGAGGGTCGTCTAAGAAACAACCCCATGCCAAGTATATCAGGCGCTAATTGGTTGTTTACCGTGTAAACGAGCCCTAGTAATGCTAATAACATGTTACCTGCACTGTTACTCCATCACACAGTTATGCAGGGAACACACGTATAGATATGGGCCAGATCGATGGTGTTTTCGAGGGCCGTGCGTGCTCACGGCCATCTATCTGGCGCATATCTAATGCGGTCATTAGATGGATCAATCAATCCCGCTCAAAAACAGGGATGTCAGACATGGCTGTAAACCATGGTCGATGTCCATTGCTATGCATAGCCACCGCGGGGTCTCCATGCAAAGCATCTAAGGAATTAGAGACACAGATGTGCTGCGCCTCCAGCTCCTTTGATGTCCGGCAGCAGCACAATGTCATTGCGCTGCTGAGAGACACACATTACATGTTCTCTACTGTCTTCAGCTAGTTCCTCCATGGTCGACAGAGGGAGAAGAGAACTGACATTAGCAGGAGCCAATAGGCAGCTGAGTGCTGCAAATCTCTCTCCCCTCATTCTGGCTGACAACACAATGTTTACAAAGAGAGCTCCAACTGCCCTCTTGGCTGCCCCCCTAACTGTGCTCCCCTAGTACTCCTGTGCTCCTTCCCGCTCCCCACTTTCGGAACCACTGCTTTATTGGCAATTATGTCCTCACTTGATATTTCTAACTAGATTCTCTCAAGACTTTTTAGTTATATCCATGAGTGGTTAAAGAGTTTGCTCAGGGTACTAGAGACTACCCGTCACTCAAGGTTATTATTATCATTTCATTATATAGCGCTGTACAATACATTAGAGTGAAGATACAACACAATATAGTACACACAGGTACAGGTTATGACTTAAGAGGAGTAGCTGGGCTTCCAATCTAATAGGTTGTAGTGCCCAGGTGCCCTTTGGGCTTTCTTTGGCAGCCCCCTCAGTCCTCCACCTGCGGCCCCCAAAACCTAACTGTTATGTATAGGAACTCACATGTCTGCCGATCCCCTACTGACAGGTCCTCTTAGAGTGGGAAGAGAATGAGAGGTGATAAACTTATGTGATAGGCATACGTAAAAGCCAATCAACAACCCAGATGGCGCCTGAGCAAGTCCCTCGCCTCTTCTCCTCTTCTTTAAGCAGTGTACAGAAGGCTTGATATTCCAGCCATCCGATGTACCCTGCAGCAGCATGATAACGTCATCACGCTGCCGTCAGATAACGGCGGAGCTCTGCTCTCTCCCTGGCTTAGCTGAAGCTTTGCTTGGAGACCCTCGATCTCTATGCAAAGCACCGGACATCGGCCGTATTTACGGTCATGTCCGATATGGCTGTTTTCGAGCGGGATTGAAAACAGCGATGTGCGCATATTATATGGGTCAGATAGATGGCCGTGAGCACGCACGTCGCTTAAATCGCCCGGCCCATATCTGCAGGTCTGTACCCTGCTTTAGTATTAGCAAGGGATCAGCAGACAGCTAAGTGCCTATGTACTCACTATTCTACCAATGAACGGGGGTGTATAGTATATATGACCTTTGACAATGTATATGACACAAAATGTGTATGACCATACTACAGTGTTCCCTAATTTCATTATAAAATACTTCTACAAGTCAGTATAGATTGAAATTGTTATGTGCGGCCCTTTAGTGATGCAGAGGGCCGCCATATCAACTCAGTTGCCCACCACTGTTGTTGTGCATATAACTAGGCCCGTACAATTATAACACAACTATTATCTTCTGGTAATACAGTGGTTCCCAAACTGGGGGGGAGGTATTTCAGGGGGGTGCTAGCCCTCAGTCTTAACCGGTGTTTGAATAGGGAGGGAGGGGGGGGGGTCTTGATAATGTTCCTAAATAGAAAAGGGGGCCCTGCAAGAAAAGTTTGGGAACCACTGTGGTAATAGATGATTGGAATGAAACATGTCCAGACTATAAATGGTCTTTCTGGGTAACAGCGCCCATTGTGAAGTCACAAGCGAGCAGTGAGCTAAGTATGGCTACGCAGTTACGCTGGCAGGCTGAGCGTTATATAATATGTTCAAATGTCAGTGCGGAAATTATTCTTGATCCCTGGCCATGCGTGTGTACGGCTCAGAAAAGCACAGCCAGCTCCAAGAGTGAGTAGTTATCACATCTCCGCTCGATGTATGTAAGGCGCCGCTACACAGCACCAGACTGTCATTCACAGAACAACATGAAGCCTCGGGCCTGCCAACGTCTCCGTAACAAAAAGGTTTTACAACCCAGGTTCTTCCATTGGTTATTTAAAGCTGTAAGGACTGAGACTTCCACCCTTTCTGTGATTAAAGGAAAAGTCCTTATTAAATTTAAGTTTTCTAAGGTGTAAAGACTTTTTTACTGCCATAGTGCACCAGACTTGTCCACGTTTTGTAGGTAGTGTGGGAAGTTCTCCGATAGTGGACCATTCATTAGTTTAGTTGATCCCCCATTGTTCTCCCTGTGGCAGAAGAAACTTAAGCAGGGAACACACGGCTCGATATTGGAGCCGTTTGAGGTTCCCTGCTGCAGCGTGATGACATCATCACACTGCTGCCTGATATTGGAGGAGATAGAGACGAAGCACTGCTGTGTCTCCAGCTCCAAAGAGGCTTTGTATGGAGACCCCACGGTTTCCATGATTAACGGGCATGTCCAATATCCCTGTTTCCAAGCCGGATTGATTGGTCCCACTCAAAAACTGTGATGGCCGCATTAGATATGGGCCAGATAGATGGGTGTGAGCACGCACGGCACTCACTTTGAGCGACCATCGATGTGACCCCTATCTATGAGTTCCCAACTTTAGGGTGCCCATATATGTTAAAATTTTTCGTACATTCGATCGCCGTGTGCGTGAATCGAACACTGCCCACCTGGAGCTATCAATCCCGCTTCAAGAAAATGTCAATCGAACAGGGATCCGAAATCTTGGTCAATCCCTGTTTAATCGCCATTACTTTCGCCACAGTATCTGCCAGGGATTGAGCACCCAAAGTGGTGCGCATCGATTCGCAGAAAGATCGTTCGCCGTTTTTTGTGTCACCGCATGTATGGTTACCTTAAAACTGAAATTTTAAATCTTAATTGGCAAGAAATCAAGCAGGAGTTGGTCAATAGTTGTGGTTGACGTCATTGTAATTTTGTTTTGTTAATCTATAGCTGGACATACGTGCATAGATTCGGCAAATGCTGCATAAGCACACTGTGATCAGTGGTACAACCATCGATCGTGGGGTGCTTACACCACAATCGGTTCAACAAATTGATGTGCACCACTTTGCATGCTCGATCCCTTGCCAATACTTTGGCAGGGGATCGAGGGTCCCCTTTCAAAGTAAAAGCGATCGAATAGGGATTTACCAAAATGTCGGATCCCTGTGAATCAACAATTTGTTCGAACGGTATGAAATGCTAGAGGTGGGCATTTGATTCCCAAAAGATCAATTGCCTGGAACGCAGAATCGACCCCTGTATGGGTACCTTTAGTCTTCACTGTGGCAACATTTGGTGTGGTAGAGATGCTGTCCATTGAAATCAATGTCATTGCTTCAATGGGAAGCGTCTCCATTGCATCAAAAACTCTTCTTCGCTGGAGACATATCCTAACAGTACATTTTCATTGTCACACTGACAGCAGCCTGGGAAACGACCAGACGCTCCTCTTTGCAAACGGGGCTGTGTGGATAACGAACTAGTGACAAGGCTATCAGGCGAAAAACGACTGGCAGATAGAAATGGTCTAATTTTTCTTTGTGAGCTGATTGCAAAGCCCCTGAACATGGGATCATCACTAAAATTGCTGGAGATGTAGAGAAGGGTTGTGGAAACATTGGATTTTTTTTTTGTTGCTCTAGCACATGTAGTTTTTACATAAATTAAGTTCAGTCAAAATTTCGACTTAACTTTGAACTTCATTTATGCAAAAACTATTTGTGTTAGAGACATACTTTATTCTTGTAGTATACCCTTAACCCTTCTCTAAATCGACAGCAAGTTTGGGGATGATACCATGCTCAGGGGCTTTGCAATTAACTCCAAATAGTACCATCTCTACTGGCGAACACCTCACAACGCATTTGCCAGTCGGTTGCGGTAATTGCTCGTTTATAGGGCGGTAATGGAGCCATTAGTCTGATGAAAATTCAAACCCAATCGCTCAACAACACCGCTCAAATACAACATCCACACAAGCCCAAACCCTGTTTGCACCAGAAAAAGTTTTGTTTCTACTGACATTGTCTGTAAAACTTCTCAGCAGGGGTGCAATGATCAAATCTGGACAAGTACCTATTCTGTTAAAAACTGAACGTACGTGACACTTTATAAACATCTGTGTGGCATGGGGTGTCCTTGCATTGTTCTAGAATTACCTGCCTAAAGGTCACCACACACCGATTTAGCGACCGATCAACCGGCGGCGAATCGTGGGTGCCCACATGGATCAAACAATCCATGTGGGCAGAATTCTCGATCGGCCAGGAAACCGACATGTTGGTAAATTCCCAGATCTAAATGCGTGTGGACACCTTTAGGCTATGTCCCTACTTCTTATAGTGGGGCGGTGATCGCTAGAGATTTTTCGGACAAGCAATCAGGAGCGATCGCCCCTGATTCCATAAAGAATGAATGGGGCCGCCTCATAAAATGCATTTTTACAAAGCTCCATTTATGTCTATGGACATGATCAGGGGCAATCAACCGTGACTGCCTGCGTCCCATGCCAAAAAATGCAGGCCATGTCTGATCGCGCCCATAGACATGAATGGATGTGTTTAACGCTGTGATTGTCGCACAACGATTGAGATCGTGGACGATCGCCAAAGTGGGGAGAAGCCCTATGGGTGAATGTGGACAATCACCAAAGTGGGGACAAGCCCTCCTTCGTGATCTAAAATGCAGCTCACGCATTATTGATTGCGGTCACTCGCCCCTGATCGTGCCCATAGACATGAATGCACATGTTTGAAAATCTTTTTGAACGTGTCTCCATTAATTCTTTATGGGCGCAATCGGGCTGATTCTCTAGGCTGAAAATCGTGCCAGAAAACACGTTCGATTGCTCCAGATCGCTCCTGAACGTGTGCCCGGAAAATCGCTAGCAATCACCACCAAGATAGCTAAAATGGGGAAATAGCCTTAGTTGGATACCTCTTTGCTTCCGTTATTAAGGATGGGCACCTCTTTGGGGGGTAGCTCTGCACCTTTGGATTCTATCCGCCGCGGTAGCGACTCTCCGTGATGTGTGTTTGCTGTACGCCCCCCTCCGTGGAATTAACAGTTGTAAATCTCCATCTCTCTGGCTCTATGAGCTCACGTCTGCTCAGATAGACGCAGCCCGTGGAGAATTAAGTAGGTGTTGAAATGAAAGCGTTTATTTTAGATGGGTTTGTTTTGCAGCAACAAACAGAACGTTGATACACGGGCCCTGAGCCCTCCCGTCCGCGGTGGCCTGCCACTTTCTGACATGTAAGATGTTTGTTTTCATAGGACTGAGATTATAGATCTTTCTAAAGTCTATGGATGCAGAAACAAAAATTGGAAATATAATGACAGAGATGATTACGTTTATTATGCGATCAGAATGTCGTAGGTGAAATCATTTCACATTTTTCCCAAACATGCCTTGACCCCCGACCATCTACTCCGTAGTTCTATTTCTCTGTTCTAATGGTGAGGTAGGTGGCTGGTGGTGACACTAATTTGCCTTTTGTCTCACTTTTTTTTTGTATGATGTCAATTCTGCCTTTTCCTGAAATATGAGGACGAGCACTAAGTGGTTAAGCTTGGGTGATAGCTCAGAAGGTAGGTGCTCCTCCTGGTTTGTTGGAGACCTGAGTTCAAATCCCTCTGAGATGAATCCCTGTGGTGTCCTGGGTGCTGTGCAGTGCCTAAGCCAGTGGTGGGCAACTGAGTTGATATGGAGGGCCACAAGTGTGGCCCTTGGCACCACTAAAGGGCTGCACATAACTTTTTCGATCTATACTGACTTGTAAAAGCATTTTATAATGTGAAAATGACAGCAGGCAGAGATAGAAGACATTATTTTTACGTAACAAAATGTATTTTAAATTATACTTCAAGCATTGGGTAACACTGTATGGTAATGCACATTTTGAGAGATTTAGAGAGTTCCTATGCCCTATGCATGAACAGTTAGGTTTCAGGGACCGCAAGTAGAGGACTTAGGGGGGCCGCCGAAGAACACCCAAAGGGCCGCATGAGGCCCCTGGACCGCAGGTTGGGCTAAGCCCTCTACTGGTGGGGCGTGTTTCATCCCCTCTGTCCTGTCCCATTGGTGGGGGAGCTCAGGGCCTGAGCAGTGGGTGGAGATATAAATATACATGGAGAGGTTAGGGCACTGAAACCCCCACTTTTAGGCTTGGCCATCCCTCCAAGACAGCCCATGTTTATTGTAGTTGTTGCAATGATGCCACAGACTATGGACCGGAAGAGGGGGGAATCCACTGTCTAATGTGCTGCACACAGGCCTCAGGGTGGGCCTGGGACTGGAGCAGACTGGTGGGTTGTCCATGTCCTCCAAGCATTCACTCAGGAATTCAAGCTCAGGGGTCTACACCATGTACACACACTCAGGGGGCTACAGCACTTTCATGGATATACACTTGAGGGTCTACAGTGCTTTCATGGTTGTACACCGAGGATCTCTGATGGATACACACTCAGTGCTCTCAGGGAATTGAACTCGGATCTCCAGCACCCTGGTCCACACTCTTATCCTCTGAGCTACTCACCTCCACTCAGGTTCTGGTGTGGTCATTCTCCTATTCAGGATGAAGGTCTGCGCTCAGCAGCCAGGATTCAAACCCACAGCAGCCGCAGCAAAAAAAAAAAAAAAAACATTACCTCTCAGGCCATCAGTCTGCTGCACCACCCATTCCTGTGAGTCCACAATGGGTCGGTTAAGACTTAGTAAGTGAAGTTTGAGACATAGAAACTTAAACAGACGACACAAGATTCAAAACCAAAACATCCAGTACACTCCAGACTATGGAGCCACTGAGTCCATCCATTCAACCTGCAAGGTCTGTAGTACCCTGGACAACCCTCCTAACCTCTGTGATATGTGACCATTACTGCGCGTTCATTCTATTTCAGACGTAAATCATAAACAGATGAAACCCGGATTCAAACCCACAGCAGCTTTATTGACAATAAAATATGATCGATCTAATGTCAGGTGATGAGTGTGGTGAGCCTCCTGGTCATGTGTCACGACTTAGTAAGCGAACTTTGATCTCTGATTCATATAGATGAAATAAGTGCTGACCCACTAGGTCACTATACAACACCTACATACTGTCAGAGGGGTCGGTAGTTGTCAGCCTCTTATACTTAATTTATCAGTACTTATTAACTAAAATGTCATATTGAAACAGCTTCCCATTAGTTGCTGTCAGTTTATTAGACGTAGAGATGAAGTTACGGGCCGGGCTGCTCAGACTTGTCTGCTTAGCGGTGATGTTGAAGTTTTCAGTGTAAAGATGGCCATACACACATCAACTTTTCCCAGATAGAACTTAGATCAACTATGAAAATATTTGTCTGTCAGTCTAACATCGATTGCTGATGGATGCAAAACTGATCGGTTCCTTTCCCAGGCTTCTTAATCCATAGAAATATTCAGCTACAATTTCCCAACATGGATAATCATTGTTCTTTCATTTTTGAAACCCTGTTCGGTTGACATTTTCTTGGAGCGGGATCAATTGCTCCAGATGGACAGCATTAGATTAGCAAACTACCGATCACAACACGATCATTCGGAAATCGACTGAAAAGTTGATCCGTGTATGGCCGGCTTTATGTTAGGACACGAGGAGGGGCGGCTAAAGCCCCCCATAGACAGGCAGACTCCTCCATGCAACTTCTGTACAACCAACTTCTACCAAAACCATGTTATAGGAGGACCTTTCTACACCTTCCAATCACTATGCATTCTATCAGGGAGGTCACTATACTACATAGTTGTTGGTAGGTCTCATGAAAGTTGTATGTAGGAGTCTGCCTGTCTATGGGGGGCTTAAGTCCTGGAGGAAGACTCCCCAGGAGTTGTGGATGTGACGCATGTTGTATACAGACGGTGAGATGAATATGCGGTGTCTGTGGCTGATGAGCTTCCACTGACTCACACTGTTGTAGACACCTGTTTAGTAGTACACAGTGAATGTTTTGTGTATAGAGGGTATGTACATGGAGTCCATGTCAGCTCATACATCCACTTGTCAGTAGTCTGATTCCAGTGGAATGTTCACCTGTTTTGAGGCAGATGCGGCGTGTTGGGACCTGTGACCAGCCAGAATTGTGAAGACTTGTGCTAAGCTGTACATTATTGTGAATTGTCTTCCCTGAGGCGACGTTAAAGCATAGAGTATAGAAAAGAATGCCGTTGTGTTATTAGTAGGCAGCAAGCTAGTCGTGTGCTTGGAATGGAGCGGAGCCATGTGTGGGAAGGTGCGTGCCCCGGGGGCAGCCTGGGCTCATGCACCTGCTTGTTGGGCTCTGATCCTTGTTCCTACCTGCCTATTGTGCAAGGTATGCTTACACCTCTCACTTCACACAATGGCAGACATTCATAGTCATCTTTATGCTGCATTGTTGTCATGTGTGATTAACTCCTGCATCACCTCAACGCCGGACCCTACTTCTGGATGATTTTACATACTTTCCTCTATAGTTCTCACAAAGTGTAGTATTCACAAACTTTTGTGGTTGTCTTTATCATAAAACTTATCCGGCAGTTTATGTTATGTAATGCACCTTAGGTCTGCTTATTAACTCTTGGCAACTTTAAAACATGAGGCCCGATGTATCCTTCCATAACAGATTATACTGTATATATATATATATTTATATAAGATCAGACAACTGAAATATAACTTGGTGCTGCAAACTCAAAATTTTCAGTGCTGTGGATTCTTAAGCCCCCCATACACCTGCAGATTCCTCCATACAACTTTCATGAGACCTACCAACAACTATGTAGTATAGTGACCTCCCTGATAGAATACATAGTGATTGGAAGGTGTAGAAAGGTCCTCCTATTACATGGTTTTGGTAGAAGAAAAGTTGGTTGTACAGAAGTTGCATGGTAATTGTATGTGGTGTATGGGGGGCTTTAGTAACTAAATTACATCATCACGCTGCACGCATCGGTGGGCACCCTTTGTGTGCCAGACGTTAGTTTGGACGGGGCCCCCGGCCCCCATTGAAACTAACGGCATCGGCCAGAGATTATCGGACATGTCCTTCTCTGGCCAACCGATCTTTGGGGCCCCATGTTGCCACATCCGATCGGCGGCTGATTTTCCCGACGGCCGCGCACACACATCGGTCGGTGGCAAAATCGGCTTAAAGTTTTTATATATACGTTTTTTAACATAACAATGACACTTGTTAAGGACGCTCACAACCACAAACCAAATAAAAACATATACAATCAGGTCTTTAATCCACTGTGTTGAGGTTGTTGCATACACACAGGTGCACCTGCAACAAAACGCATTGCTATGAACGGGGATCCAAGCTTAGACATTGATGCGATGTAATGTGGGTATAGACACGTTGGCGCGTCCTTTGGATGTTTGAAAAAACTGTTTGTTGCTTTTCATGTGGCACATTTTCCCATCGGAGTCAATGCGCCAGGAAAATGCAGGGAAAAATGTGTCACATGACACTGAATGGAGACAAGGCAAAACAAGTTTTATAAAACAAGGAACAGCTGATTTTTAGTTCGGTCTTTGAAGAATTGATCACCATGCGCGATCAAAGTAATCGATCATTCAAACGCACGCGCCACCCTTTTGAACAGGTAAATCCATTTGATTAGCCATTACTTCGGATGTGGACCAGGATGTGACCACGCTGCGCTTGAGCATTCATCAAGAGTGGGGACCTTTATACAACTTTGGTCTGAATGAAGGTCAAAAAGAATAGTACATACACATCTGATCACACTAGATACAACTTCACGTCATATTGCAATGAGATATTCATGTAGGGAGGGATAGTAAGGAGCTCATTAGGGTGAGACGGGTCCAGAGCAGGTCACATTTCTTGGCAGCGCCCAAGTATCGGTATGTAAGCATCTCAATGGACGGTGATTAGGTGTCGGTAAGTAAGCATCTCATTGCACGTTGATGATGGTGTTCAATTATCGGTAAGTAAGCATCTCATTGGATGGTGATGATGGTGTTCAATTGTCGGCAAGTAAGCATCTCATTGGACGGTGATGATGCTGTTCAATTGTCGGTAGGTAAGCATCTCATTACATGGTGATGACAGTGATCAAGTCTTGGTAAGTAAGAATCTTATTGGACGGTGATCATATCTTTTAATCAATCAGAAAGTAGGAGGAATTGGTGCACCCATCTTGGCAATCTATTTATGTGCAACAAAGAGGGCTCTGAGCAAGTGTGAGCATCAGGAGGCTTTTACTTATCAGCTCAACCAATGTGAAGTCTTCGTTGTATTGGCAGCACTGGGCTTCCTTTGGTCTTCTGTTTCATGCGTTATATGAGTACACACACAGAACCACATATGGGGCAATGTGGGGCTTTTAAGGCACAAGCGTTATATAGACACAAAAATTGTATATTTAAAACAGGTCTTTATTGTGCTGACCCACTATGTTTATAAAAAATCCAATAAAATTACTATACATAACATTTATGTGTGGTTCTGTGTGTGTACTGGTTATAGATATTGGGGTGTGGCACTTCCCTATATGGGCCTGGATATGTTCACTCCAGGGGTTCATTTTTGTTGCTAGTGTTCATGCGTTATATGACTTCAGTCTGTAATAAATAGAGAAGAAACATCATTATATTCTGTGTATTCATGAGGAAGCTGTCTGGGGGTGTACTAGCGCTTTTACAGGGAGTGCAGAATTATTAGGCAAGTGGTATTTTTGAGGACTAATTTTATTATTG
>CM070042.1:30387143-30415613 GCA_036250615.1 Ptychadena robeensis
AGAGGATGATGTGGTCAAAATACTCATTTGCCTAATAATTCTGCACTCCCTGTAAAGGGAAATCTATATCAACATTATAACATTTCCTCTGTTCATGATATATGACCAATCTTGTCTATGGATATAGACCAGGGGTGGGCAAACTTTTTGACGCGTGGGCCACAATTTGACAGTGGAGCTGGAGGAAAAAAACCTGTAAGGTCCCAAATCCTCACAGCCTGGTTGGGAAATTAAAAGAGATTACATCAATACATTTTCAAAACCGTACTAATCATACTTATCATAAAAAAAAATAATAAGTACATTTCATCAATATATATATAAAAAAAAGGCTCTGAAAAATAAACCCAAACGTTCTATTGCAGACATAGAAAGAAATCATAACAATTATCTCCACTTATTGTAGGTAACAAGTGGAGGGGAGCAAGAGCATCTTGACACTAAAGTGACAAAAGGGCCACATTAAAAGAATAATTGGGCTGGATATGGCCCATGGGCTGTAGTTTTCCCACGCCTGATATAGAAAGTAGTCATATTATGAGCGCTCAGAATAACAAGTACTGTGTGGGGGCCGACAGATCAGCGATGGAGTGCATCATCACACTGCACTCCGTTGTTTACCGCATCAGCGGGCACACTTTGTGTGGCGGACGTTAGTTTCGATGGGGAAGCCGGACAGGCCGCAAATGTTCTCACACATCAGTCGTCGGCAAAATCGGCTGCCGCTCGTTGCCATTGGGGGGCTTAACCTCCTGGGCGCTTTCCCCGAACTCAGTTCGGGCGCAGTTTGATCGCTGGGATCGTGCACAAACGGCGCCTCTCTGTGTGTCTGCGGCTCTGTAGAAGAGCCGCAGAAACACTGAGCCTTTCCGGCCCCGTGTCTTTGGCGTCATCTGTGACGCTGAAGGGGGCGGCCCATAGACCTCCATGTTAATGGAGGGGGCGCCGCTCTCCTCCCCACACACTGCCGGAGTCTATTTGACACTGGCGGTGCGTAGAGGGCTGGGCAGAGAGCCGGCAGCCGGCAGCGATTGCGGTGGAAAAGCCCGTAATGCCCAGAGGGTTAAGATGGAGGTATTTTGACACGGCCGACATGTGACTGAATTGTCATCACCTTCTTTACCCCGGTTGTAGTTTCACTTGCTGTTTACCTCTGAATCTTCTTCCGCTGGGAAGCTTCTGGAATGTTTATCTGTAAATAAAGATGGAAGCATTATAAACCTGTACAAGACCTTATCTACTTTTCGGAAAGCCCATAAGAAATTATTTTCATACAGATATTTTTCTTGTGAAACCTGTACAGAAACAAGAAGGAAGGAAAGTGTCTGTGTTTCTCCCATCTGATCTCCAGCAGGAAGACACCATTATAAGTCAGATTGATGTTTCATGCTTCAAACATTTCACACACCTCGGACGCCTCTCTGTCTTGTGACATGGTCCCGTGTTGCTCAGAAAACAATTAGGTAATTGTGTATGAGCTCATATAACTTCCGCACATCGCATGGCTCCTGCTCCCAGCTGGCCGGACAAATCTAGAAGAGTCAGCATTGTGGAGACCTTACAATGTCCCCAGGCAGGAAATAGGTAACATCTGTCCCTGCTTCCTCATGGAGAGCACTGCTATCACCAAGACCTGCTGCTGTAATCACCTGCACTGCACATACATACCGGATATTACTGGGTCGTTTGCATGGATGGGGAGAGTTTCCCTCGGCGGAGATTTATAGAAGAACTTCACGTTAAATGTCTTCAAATCTGCTAAGGGACACAAAACGCTGATTTACCCCCACACTCATGTTCTATATCACTGACTTCCATTATACCCTCCATTGTTGAACACTGAAGATTGTGGTTACTAAATTGCAAAACAGGAAGTGGAATTGTGGGTAATTACAGTCCTATCCATCTGAGCACAAGATTTAGAAGTTAGTTAAGACCAACAAAACTGCATAGCTACTAACCTCAAATAAAAGAGACAACCCTAAAACTGGACAAGAGGACACCAGGTACAAGGCCAAGTTTACCAACCGTACGCCAAACAGGAAGCGAGGCCACCAACATCAGATCTGAAGGTTTGCCAGAACACTAGCAGCATCTGAGGATACAATAGATGAGCTTCCACCATGCCTGGTTGGTCCGTGACATTGAGCTGCAAAAAAATACACAAAAATTTACTTTTCCGTATGTTCATTCACATAGCCATGGTGTAAGGCAGAAGACTCTCCTGCAGCAGATGAAGGCTGAATCTAGTAGAGACCTGCACAACAGCTTAATGACAGAGAGAATGGAGAGTGGCATTAATCCCACTAGAATAGCCATGTCCACAGTCCAGCCACCGGGGGCCAAATGTGGCCCATGTTAAAGTTCCCACTGGCCTCAGTAATAAAAGGCAATCTGCACTGGGGTTGCACTTGCCGACATTTAATGGTTTAAAGCAGGGGTGCCCAAGGCACCAATGGGGATGGCACCCGGGAGTAGATCGTGGGCCCCCGCAAGTTTTGTTTTTGCTCGCCTGTACTAAGAGTGACTTTTTCTCTATTGTTGGTAAATCACTAAAACGTATTCATTGATGGTTGACTTAGTTAAAGAATGGTCCGCCACCACATATTTCACCTCACCAAACCTGGCCCTCCTTGCAAAAAGTTTGGACACCCCGAAGTGTCAGACTGGAAAGTTGGCCCCCACATATTTAACCCTCAGCAAACTTGGCCCTCTTTGAAAAAATTTGGACACCCCAGCACTAGAAGTATAGCAGTGGTAAGACTAAACCAGCCTGCAGTGTGCAATGGCTTCATGTAAAAGCTTGTTACCTACAAAGTCTTGAACCTTTTGTGCTTGCCGGTGTCCATTTCCTGTTGCCAAAAACCCTGTGTCCCTATGAAGAAGTTCCACTGTCACAGATTGGAGTGAATGTTTTTGGGGAGGATTAGATAATCCAGATGTAGTTGCAGGACAGGTGATCAGACATAAAATAAACAATAATTAGAAGTAACACAGCAGAGGCCCCCTGGTGGCACATGAGAGGACAGCATGGGCCAAAACTAGAAAAGTACTATGTTCACTATTCCATGAACATGGATCCCTCTGCAGGTACATTATAACATAGGCCGAGGTAAGGTAATGCAGGGAGCCGGCAGGCACATAACACAGTCACATAAGGGAGGATTCCTATAATTACAGGCTGTAGAGAAAACATGTCACAATCTGTAGGTGAGATGGGGCTGGGAGCTTTTCTTATGGATTAGATCAGATTTGTGAACAGCTGATCTTCAGAAACACCATATGAGTGCCTCGGGGTATGTAGATGACATCGCTGGTGGGAATTATGAGGGGGGGTGCAGGATGAAAGTGGATCCTCATTGTTGTTGTTTTATCGGTTCATTATCGGACGATATGAAGGGTAATAGTGTCACACCTGACAATCTGCTCTGGTTGGCTGTTCAGACATTTCCCTGGAGTGAACTGCTATCTATATACACTCTATACATTCTGTATCGGAAATAGAAAGCTGGCCATACACGTGTACATTTTTTAGAGGATTGTCTATAGATTTATTTAAGGTGGCCATACACGGTTCGATTTTTGCATTCGATCGACTTATAACAATCGATTTTGAAGTAAAGCGATTGGAAATCGATTCCTACCCAGCTGGTGCGACCGACCAAAAGTGATCGACATCGAACATGAAATCGATCGAAAAGTGATCGGGCATGTTGGTAAATTTTGATAGATCGTACACATCAAAATAATTCCTATAAAGGAATCGATTTCTTTAAATAAATCTATTCCTTTAAAAGAATCTATGTATTTTAAATCGGATCGTCGTTTGCAAGAAAATCTAAGCCGTGCATGGCTAGCGTAAAGCAGGGAACACATGGCTCGATATAGGAGCCGTTCGAGGTTCCCTACAGCAGCACAATGACGTCAACGCTCTGCTGCACGATATTGGAGCTCAGCTGATGCTTTGCTTGGAGACCCCGCGTTCCCCATGCAAAGCAATGGACATCGGGCGTGAGTTACGGTCATGTCCGATATCCCTGTTTCCGAGAGGGATTGATTGGTCCTGCTCGAAAACAATGATGGTGGCATTAGATATAGGCCAGATAGATGGACGTGAGTGCGCACGGTGCTCGAAGCGACCATCATTCTAGCCCATATCTTGATTTCTTTACAGGAATCAATTTGTTCTGTTCACACTTGAACGATCGACTTAATTTTACCAACACGTCTGATCTCTTTAGATCGATTTTCTTTTGGTTCGATATCGATCACATTTGGTCGATTGTACCAGTAATCGATTTCCTTGCAGTTGACTAAAAAAATAATCGTTTTAAGTCAATCTAAAGAAAATATTGAACCGGGAATGGCCAGCCAAAGTTGATCGAAAGGAACTATCGAAGTGCATATGGTCACCCATACACGGTTCGATTTTGCATCTGATTCTTGGACAACGGAACACTGTATGCGTTTGCATCAATCGTTTGGTAAATGAACGCTGCCAACCTTGAGCGTTCGATCCCACTGTTGATTGAACAGGGATCCGACATGTTGGTAAACCCCTGTTCGATCGCCATTACTTTGGATGGGGTTTCCCAGAGGTAGTGAGCATCGATTCTTGAGTCACTCAGTTGTGATTGATTGCCGGGGAATTTAGCTGTGTGTGGCCACCTTAACCGTACAATATTTTAAGGATACAGATCGTATAACACAACATCCATACACATCACTGGGAGAGAGCTGTGTGCAGAGAGTGGAATGATAAAATAACAAGGCAGAAGGAAGATCAGTACAAGACTGAGCAGGTGGAAAAGATGATCCTTGAGGCCAAATAGTTCAGGTAAAGCCATTTATCTCTGGCCGGAGAACAATAGCGCATGGGAGGAGAGGCCTGCCAGCTATGAACAGGGGGATCTAGAAAGAGGAAAAACAGGTTGAGAGATTTGTGGACATGTTCCCTCAGGAATCATCATTTATACATTGCTGGAAGACAACACTCACATGTATAAAATTATCACTTACATAAGACATGTAGGTAGCCCCAGGACAGGGAGATTAGTAGAGGCAGCTTGGACCTCACCGCAGCAATGTGCACACATAGCTCAGCCTGATTCCTGGTCGGTATCAGTGTTGTGGAGAAGCTATAAAACACACAGCAAAGTGAATCATAATTATCTGTAAATGAACAGGATTCCTTCCGTTATATCCAATACAAGACTTCCAGCAATCACAAATTACCTCCAAACCTGCGTCACTTCCATAGCCAGTCATATATGAGAGCGGAACTCCCTCCTATGTTTGGGGACATAACGGGGGACTCACAAGTCACAGAGCATCACTTTCCACATTGTGTAATGTTACACCCTTATTCCAAAATGGAAAACATAATTTTTTTCCTCAGAATTTAAATAAAAAAAAGGAAGCCGCTCCTTAGTAAAAGGCACATGGCAGCCCGTCTGGAGTTTACCAAGAGTCACCCGAAGGACTCTCAGACCATGAGACACAAAATTCTCTAGTCTGATGAGAGAAACATTGAACTCTTTGGTGTGAATGCCGGGCAACACGTTTGGAGGAGACCAGGCACTGCTCATCACCAGGCCAATAACATCCCTACAGTGAAGCATAGTGGTGGCAGCATCATGCTGTGGGGAGGCAGTGGCAGGAACTGGGAGACAAGTCAGGATAAAGGGAAAGATGACTGCAGCAATGTACAGAGACATCCTAGATGAAAACCTGCTCCACTCGGACAGTTCATCTTTCAGCAGGACAACAGCCCTAAGCACATAGCCGAGATATCAGAGGAGCGGCTTCAGGACAACTCTGCGAATGTCCCTGAGTGTCCAGCCAGAGTCCAGACCTGAATCTGATTGAACATTTCTGGAGAGATCATAAAATGGCTGCACCGACGCTTCCCATCCAGCCATGGAGCTTGGGAGGTGCTGCAGGGAGGAATGGGTGGATCCAAGGATAGGTATGCCAAGACTTGAGGCTGCAATTGCTGCCAAAGGGGCATCGCCAAAGGCTGTGAATACTTTTGTACATGTACTTTTTTAGTTTTTGATTTTTAAAAACAATTGCCAAAACAAATTTTCAGAAAACCACACACATCCTCAGCTCTGAACACATGTTTAGTACCTAGCACATTACCTGTCAGCATGTAGAAAGCCGCACACACAGGTTTGTACTTGGCCAAACCTGTAAATGTTTCCTGGTATTCTTTGTATAATGTCCTGGTCACAGGTATGAGGGTGATACAGCAGGAATGGCAGCACATTGTGTGTGTAGATTGAGGTTATATGAGCCCTGAATGTGCTCTATGACGAATGGTGTAAGCCGCTCTCTGTTCGGAAACATCCTCCTGCGGAGAGCTCCAGGACGAGGGATCAAACAATCCCCTGGGCTGAGCTGTAAAGGAACCATTTACTGCAAATTAGTTTAAGAGGGATAAAATAGCCTGTGGCGCCTCGATGTATAAATTCAACCACTGCCATCGTCCTTGGAGGAAGCGCAGAATCGCTGTGAAATCCATCTGTGAACTCAGTTACGTGGTTTGGCATCCCAAGCATCACTTTTTTTAATTTCACAGAATAAGTATGAAATGACTTTTTCAGATGTGTCTGCCAAGTCGTGAGATTCAGGCAGCCACCCAAATTCAGAATATGTGCGTGGAATGGAGCGCCGCAGTGTGCGCTACTGTACGCCCGCTATCACTAATGGCCAATCACCAGATGAGGATATGGTACTGGGAAGCTTTATAGCAGTGTGCAGAGTACCGCTGGATGACATACCCAGAGGTGCACATACATTTTTTAAGTGAGCTCCTCAGATAAGTACCAGGAGATGGTGTTTGGTACTCACCCCATATGTAGGGTGATCTTCCTCACTGTCTCTCTCACTGTCCTCTGCATCAGCCTCCTGTATGGTAGACTCTGCTGCAGATGGACCTCCCTGTTCCTGATTGATCCTCTGATTAGCTGTCTCCATCCACAGGTCACCAGCTGAATTTGGGTCACATGTAACTCTAACAGTACAACAATGATCCCAGATCTCAGTATCCCAGATCATAGTTGTGTAACAATAATGCAGGTTTGCAACCTTTTTGGGTACCAGAGTAGCACGTCTGTGCACCCCTGGACATACCTACCCAATCTCTCTTTATGCAGACTACAGGAGATGCAGTAAGATGATCAGCTTGACAAACTGGGATCTAGATCTCACAATGTAAATATAAGAACCTGCTCTGCATCCTCTGTGTACATATTTAGGGTCTTCTTCTACTGAACATTACCGAACCTCCCAAACTGCAAGTGAAGGAGAGTTTGGTCTTCTGGTGTGACAGTGATAGGGACGGTGAATTGAATTAATACACCTCTTCCATTTCTTTCCACTGTTTACACTAGGCATGTCCAAAGTCCAGTCCACGGGCCAATTGCGTCCCATTTTCACATTTGAAGTGGCCTGCAGATGCAGCCCAGATGGGGAGACACTGCTACCCCCCCCCAGTAATCAGGGATGGCAGTCCTACACCCACCTCAGCCGACAGGCTTCTGCTCACCCACCCCTGCCCTCAGCAGTGCGCATTGTCAGCACACATCAAGTCAAGCATGGCCGAAAACAACTAGGTGTAGCTCAGAAGTTGGTTTGCCCATCCCCTTGAATAGTAAATAGGAGGATTGGGGGAACCCTCAGTGGGGACTTTAAATTGGCTAGATATAGTATAAACAACTAGATATAGTAATTGATTACAAGAAAATAGAGGTCATTGGCGTTTTTATTTACAAAAAAAAAGAAAGTTCCCATTTGGGTACAGACTTCGTGATGGTATATACAAGTTATACAAGGATTTTTTGGTTGCAAACCATGGTTTATCTTGCCAACATGTTTCGCCCGCATTTGCAAGGCTTCCTCAGGACAAAAACAATGCAATATCTAATATCAATGAGAACCAAATTTTGTTGTTTACAATTTACCATTGTGACTATGATCAACATTGAATCTATTCACAAAAGTTATTATTATTATTCAATATTATTGAATAACTTTTGTGAATAGATTCAATGTTGATCATAGTCACAATGGTAAATTGTAAACAACAAAAATTGGTTCTCATTGGTTCTCATGATTTGATATATGTTTGCAAATGTGATAATCATTAATACTTTTTTTTTGTTGTATGTACAATATGGTCTTTTTGAAACTATGCTGTGACTGATATTGTATATCTTTTGAATTTGGATCTTTAACAGATGGTTTTTGTCCTGAGGAAGCCTTTCAAATGCGGGCGAAACATGTTGGCAAGATAAACCATGGTTTGCAACCAAAAAATCCTTGTATAAACTACCATCATGAAGTCTGTACCCAAATGGGAATTTTCTTTACCTTTTTTTGTTTTGATTTTAGATCCATTGTTGTATAACTCATTGTAAATAAAAACGCCAATGACCTCCATTATCTTGTAATCAATTACTATATCTAGCCAATTTAAAGTCCCCACTGAGGGTACCCCCAATCCTCCAGTCAGCACACAGAACTAGAGATGGTCAACAAAAAATAATTCAACTTTGTGAGTGGATTGCAAAGTCCAGAGTATAGTACAATAAAGGTTTTGCTCTAGCATGTGTATTTTTTTCATAAATGAAGTTTAAAGTCAATTTGAAATGTTTCCCCAACCATTTTCTACATCTGCAGCAATTTTGATTATGATATCATGTTCACAGGCTTTGCAATCAAATCACAAATTGGACCATCTCTACACACCACCCATGAACAGAGCCAATGCAGGTACCCCTCCTGGTAGGCTGAGGGAGAGTGAAGAGAAACTGACAGGGTACCGCGTGAAGGGGAAAGAGGTAACCTGAATCTCAAAAACTCCCTAGGGACAGCTCCGGGTGGAGACCCATATTAGAGGAGGCAGGAGGGTATGGCAGGGAGGGAGATGAGGTCATGTGGCATTGTGGGACCCTGCTCAACCATCCCTCCCTGATGCCCCCCCTTTCAGCAACCTGCCAAACATATATTGTGCTGGGCACCCTTAGAAGGGATGGCAGGAGGGTATGGCAGGAAGATAGCACACAGGACCCAACATTAAAGGGGGCAATGGGAAGACTTTGCCGAACCACCTCCCCTCCCAGTAACCTGCAAGACCCAAGTCCTGGTTGGGAGGGTGATCTAGACCCATGTAGAGTTCCCAGTAGAAAGACAACAGGCCTCTTTCCTACTATATATACATTGCATTGTGTGCTGACAATGGTCACAATAACACACACATTGTGCAATACACAACACACAAGTTGTACAGAAATTCTTGTGCTGGGGTAACAAAATGCATGCAGGGGGTGTTGAATGTATGAACTGTAGAACAAGTTTTCTATAGAAACCTCTCATTATTAAAAACGCGTTGAAAGTATCCTAAGAAATTGTTGTGAATGTTGCTATGTGGTAGTGTATACATTGTCAAGCACTGTCTGTATTGTATATTCCAAAATTTTAATTTTAACTGTATGTGGAAGGGGCCAATGCCACGTTGCAATTTACAAAGATGTATTAATAAAACATGAAATTTTAAAAGAGACATTTTGTTTGAGGGGTATTATTCTCCTGCTCCTATTACAGTCCCAGGGTATGAGGGTACCCATCCAATTTTTATCCTTTTCCCTTTGGTCTATACACTAAGGTAAATAAAAGGTATAAGAAAAAACTATAGATTATACAATCGGCATGAGGAGCAAAATCCCCTGTATCAATAGGAAAATAGAATATTGAAAGAATACATTGTAAAGTTTGCTGAGGAACCAGACAGAAAATCTTTAGAGTTTTGTATCATGTATTTATATAGCACCAACATATTTAGCAGTGCTGTACAATACATTAGAGTGGAATACATGCAGAAACCCATACACACGGTGTTCCTGAATGGTCGACCCCCACACACACTTCATATCACCTAATCTGGCCCTCTTTGCACAAAGTTTGGACACCCCTGCCTTACACATTACAATTACTATATATCAGAAGTATAAGAATATGAAGTACTGAATGCTGATTAGTTTGTTAGCGAGGTCCTCATATCTGATATGTTAAAGTTGACAGATTGCACACCACGATACTCTCTTGTTTTGTGTATCAGTGTCATCACAAAACCCAGAAATCCTCTGCACTGCACACACAGGTATTGTCTGTATAGGACTGAGGCAGGGAAGAAGTAGAGGACCCCAGATGAGGTGCGATGCTGTGAATGCATCACTCTGGTAAGAGTCTGCTGTCTGCTGGGACTGGCTCTGGCCGGGACACAGCGCGGTGATGTAAGAACTGGAAGTGAGTTTTATGTTTTATTAGGAACTTGGACAGTCACATTCAGCCTTTGTTCATTCACGCTGCGGCTGCTGCTGTAAATTTACTGTAACCATTTCGGTCCTAAAGAGGCCCTGTCTACTCTTATTGTCCAAGTTATAGAACACAGGGGACACAATCTAACAGAACTGCACAAACTCTTTCTAAGGGTCCCCATACACAGCTTGATTTTGAGTTAGATTCCCTCCATGTGCAGCAATCGAACACTGCCCACCAAAATGTCAATCGAACAGTGATCCGACGTGTTGGTAAATCCGTGTTTGATCGTCACTACTTTGGATGGGAACCTTGATCAAAGTATCGGCTGGGGATCGAGCACCCAAAGTGGTGCACATCGATTCCCCGACTTTTTTGTCAAACAATCGTTGCACATGGCGTCTATGTCCGGTTTAGTTATAATACAATCAAAAGGCCCCCACACACGTAGCGAGGAGGGACCGACATCCTCACGCTGCACTCCATCGCTCACAGTATTGGCAGCCACCCTTTGTGTGCTGGACGTTAGTATGCACGGGGACGCTGGTACCCTTTCAAACTAATGGCAACAGCCAGAGATTTACGGACATGTCTGTTCTCTTTCCAACTGTGCTTTGGGGCGACAGGGATCTGTCACCCCATGTGGGCACCTGCGGTCGTTGGCAGAATCACACGCATATCAGTCAGCGGCAAAAACGTCTGCGGCTCGTTACCTGTATGGGGACCTTAATTATGTGTTCTCCCATACAGATAGTGGTGAGATACACATGGAAGTAACACAGAGAACAAGGGAAGACTTATGAATGGACATTCCATCACTGACAGGACGGCCTGCAGGTATACATGTCTGTCATGTGTCGGTGAAGGGCCCCGGGCCCCCACTGTGACACGACACGTCTAATTATTATGGTAGGTGTATGAGAGGACACTGGCACCGTTATTGATTAGGGGGGAACGAGGGCACTGAGGTTCTCTGGCTCCAAGTCTTATAACCCAGGGTAATAATCACCCAGCAGGCCCACAATGTGCTGATTGTGTGGGACTCGGCAGGCAGCCGCCTTCCTACAGAATAGGCACAGTTTCGGGGTCTTTCTTCCTCTACTGCTACTAATTGATAAGTACAGGGTCAGCAAGCTTATTAGCTTATTGTCCAGAAACTACACAGCTAGCACAAGCTCCTATTCATCTCACAAGATTCTAGCCATGTATGCTACATCATATCCCCCCCCCCCCCCCCCCCCCCCCCCCCCCCACACCACCAGTATGATATAGGAGTTTAAGCCTACTCCAAGGAAATCTTATATTTAGTTTCAGATTAAGTGGGAAAAAGTCAGTTATGAAAAAAAAATAGTTTTGATTGGATTTTGATTATCAACTCTTTATTCCTGCTGCCAGATAGGAGGAGAGAGGTCATGTTACTTCTATGCAGCAATGAAGTGACCTTGGCCTGCATGGTCTGTACAGGACAGATATCAGATAATCTATCAGCTGTATCTGTATAAACATACAACTCTATCCACCACGATACCTCTCATACAGGTCCTCTTGAAGTCTGCTGTGGCTGCATTAGTAAACACAATGGGCTCTGGCTACAATTTAGGGAACTTATTACACTTCCTGTCAGGTTATCCTGGATAAAACGAACGCAGGAATTATTTCCTTTAATATGCATTGGGGTCCGGCAGCTGGAATAATTTAATGTATAATTTCCTGCCTGATGTTTATGGATGTCAATCTTTGCTTGTTTTGGCTTTTCTATGTCAGGACGGTGTGATTTGGGTGGCTCCGATGCACGCTCCCTGGCATTGAATAAAACACCCATGAGGGGTTATTGATATCTGGCGTGCATCCCTCACAAGCTGAAAGTTTGATGAACTTCTCTATTGAAAAGTTTTTTTTTTCTAAATATTTACAGCATCTGTTTCCTGCCTGGATGCACTTATGTGACGGGATCACCCCGCTGTGTAATAACCACACAACACGCTACTCAGATATGTGCCCTGTGGAGATTGTGCTTTGTTGTCGTTTTGTTCAGCCGGAGCAGGAGGTACAGGTGCAATGACTTCCTTCCCTTCCAATACATCATATTAGCGAGCACTGCTGAAAAACATGGCCGGACACATGAGGAAACAGACACGGTAACTGACGTGTGTGTCCCTGTTACACATCATTGGTATCAGGCAATGCTCACACTTAAAATATTTGGCAATCATTATAGATCTGAAAAGGTGAGACTTGTGGTCAGCGCAGCGCCCCATGTACCTGTCCCACAGCGAGACTGTTAGACGCGTTAGTGGCGCAGGCGTTCCTGTGACATTAGCCAGCGTTTCGGGAAAGTGCTGCGACTAGCGCGCTCGTAGTTGGGAAAGTTCTCTGCCCTAATCTCTGTTATGTTTTGTTAATCTCAGCAGAGTGACTTAATATCGAAGCGCAGGTGCCTGTCGCCAGGAAGGACTCCGCTCCCTTCCAGCACCGGATTACACAGCGAGTTTCTGGGTTGGATCCTGAGTGACATCATGCAAGTTTCCAGAGAACCAGAAAGCGCTGATTCATGGGTCCAGCTCATCAGCTTCATGTCAGAATCCCCCGCAGACCCCCGGCTCCGCAGCTGTCCGTGGGAAATGTGTGTGCAGGCAGTAGAAGACACCTGTGAGTGTGACTTACAGAGTATTCCCAAGTGTTTCCTCAACTATCTACGAGGTTTACACTTCTGAATTACAAACCACATGCAGTTCCCCTTCCACATTGTACAGAGGTTGTGCTTCAAGAATAGCAGTGTTCATCCCACATGCCATTCCTAGGTCTACATTGGGCCTTTGGGTCTTAGGCTATGTTTCTACATCCGTTGGCACCCTCTACATGCTTGTCGGGAGGTCCCGACGGAGCACATTCACTTACCTGCTCGGAAGATGCTGTGTTCTCACAGCGCCGAGTCATTCTGCCGATGCAGGGCTGAACGTAGTCAAGTACGTTCAAGTATGTCTGAACACAGCATCCGCCAAGCACTGCGCTTAACAGAGGGGATCCTTAGTGTGAAAAGCTAAAGTTCATCTTTACATTCCCTTCTATGTCAGTGATAACGTTTTACAGGGATTTACAATAATTCTGGTTGTTTAATAGTGGCGGCTCTCAAGAAATCCCTTACTGCAGACAAAGGGTAGTACTAAATGTGCCACAAAACCTTACCCAACACTCACCGCTGTGAAAGCACCTCTCCTATGGGGTGAATGGAGCGACATTGGTCACATAGAGGTTTGCACTAACAATACCCCCCCACACACACACTGATCACACAACATGAAAAACAGCATTCTGGTTACACAATCTGCGCCTCCATATAGAATTCATGTTGATTTGAAGATTTGAGAAGCCCCAGCAGCACAGACTCCCCTATTGCCAACCACTACAAGAAGCTGAAGTCAGGTGAGCCGGAAGTAGGGGGGCGAGTGGAAGACCTAGGCCAAACCAGGAGAAAGTTGTGATGAGAGGAAGTGCATTTGTATAGGACTTTCTGTTAACCACTATACATCACATATATAAATATTCCTAATTTTCAGATTTCCCCTATATTGTGCCAACATCCCATACTTTACACTTTTAAAAGGGCAGAAAGGAAAGGACATATGCCCAACCTATGCTCCAATTTGAAGTCCAAATTGTTTCCCCGGCGGTCACCTGTCCCCGTGCCGTGATATGTTTTGGCGTCCGCGCGTCGCCATGGAGTCGGGGCGGGGATGTCACTTTGTGGGCGTGCTTGTGCGGGTCTGTGGCGATGGCGGGGGATTTAAGGGCAGAGACCAGCATCCATTTCCTGCTACTGATAGTACGTCAGACGCCAGAAATCTTGTTTGGAGACACCATTAAGGCAGCAACAAAGGTAGACGCTCTGGGTTCATTTCTTATTGAAAGATTGTAGCAACATTGGGCACAATTGAAGCACACATAATGTTCTGATCTCCATATTAATTTTCGAGGGTATTAAAGTGACGGTAGTGCAAATATGTGAATGTGATAACTTGTTTTATCATTCAAACATAGCACCAATCGTTAGATTCAGAAATAACATGATCTAATTAACCTATTCCCTAATTATAATTTTCAAGTAGACCCACATTTGCCTATCTTTGCCTATCTATTAGAGAATATTAACACACTTTTCTGTAATACTGATTGATTGCAGATGGATGCATATAACTGGTCTTCTGCCCTGACTTGGTTCCCCCGTTATTCCTTCCCCCTCCTGTGGTGGGTGTGATCGGGGTGGGACCTGCCATGGCTTCCCGTCTTGTTGTACCACAACCCTGTTGGTTGCTCTCTGTTCATCTCCATGCTATCTGTGTTATATGTCCATGAAGTGAGTATATAGAGCATTCCAAGCATTGGAATTGACAAAATGGCTAAACAATCCTCTAATTGTTTGTTTTCTGATTACACTAGTTAAAGCTGTACGTGTTATATCTCCTGAAGAAGCTTATTGCGAAACGCGTCGAGATCAATCGTCAGCATGCTTTTCAAACTTTTTTTTAAAATATATTTATTGTTATAATTCAATGTACCTGTCCTATATTTATGTGCAAAATATTCATATTGTATTGTCACCATGATATTTTTTTGAAGTACCCCTTGATTTTTACCTAATTTAAATAAATATCTTCTTATATAATTATTCAATCATTGTATTCATACGGTGCCTTAAAAGTCCCGGAGTGCCAGACTTCAATTTGGAGCATAGGTTGGGCATATGTCCTTTCCTTCCTGCCCTTTTTCTTGTTTTTTCCACTATACATCACATGTTTACCACAGAATTATGATCTGCACACGTCTGTGCAATATAACGGAGGGATGTGACCATCACATTTCCCACATCAGTTACATGAATGCACCAGCTACCAATGCTTCATGTAGAGAATATAGCAAAGGAACCTAGCATGGTGCACAGAGTAATAATGGAGTTGATCAATCTGTTAAACATTGAATTTATATAGTATGGCATTCGATCAGTTTTTTGTTCTATCTGAAAAATTAGCATCATGCTACTTCCCGATTAATGTGTAGAGATGGATTGAGCGCATGTTCATTCGTATTATGTTTGTTCAGGTTGCGTTCGTTCACAGAGTGGAGGACCTGAAGTGTTTTTGGCTACAGCCATACACCACAGCACTTCCAATTGAAATAAAATTGAACAATGTTTTGTTCAAGTACATAGATCAAATTTCATTGGACATCGTGTTTGGTTGAACGAAAATCAAGTGTATACATTCAATATTGGTACAATCAATATTCATATATTAAACATCCTGGTCGAATCGATGGTCAGTTGTGCAAAAATCTATACGTGTATGGCTAGCTTTAAGCTGGCCATACACAAAGATTTCGAGAGAATAAATTTTTGATTAAATTGAATAGTTCGATTTTATAAATGTACCTATGGAGGCCTGCACTTCACTCACACCCCCAGACCTGACAACAGGCCAGGTGGTGGTCTCTCTCCCGCTGCACACTACAACTGTACTACAATCCCCTCCCTCACTCACTTCCTCTTCATTCGCGGTACACTCCTCCCCCTGTTTCACAACGTTTCACCCATGCCCCTCATTGTTGCTGTTATCTATCGCCCCGGCCCCCCCTGCCCTCATCCCTTCCTCGACAACTTTAACCTCTTGGCTCCCACACATTCTTGCCCATGACCTACCACTTCCTTATCCTTGGTAATTTTCATCTAGCAATGATGCACCCAGCAACCCCCCTCTGCCAAACTCCTATCTTTAAACAGACTCCCTTGGCCTAACCCAGCACATCCACCGCCCCCACACACCTCGCGGACACACACTTGACACCTGGTAGTCTCCAAACTCTGCACCCTCACCCACCTGGACATCTCGGCTTTCCCTCTCTCTGACCACCATCTCCTAACCTTCGACATGAACCTTCCTGCCCGCCCTTTGTCCACCCCAGCACCTCCCCGACCTGAACGTTGGCACAGACGACCTCCACAACCTGGACCACCTCTGCATTCTCTGACTCCTTATCTTCACTTGCCTCCACTTCTCTAATCTCTAATCTCACATCCCTGACCAGCTGCCTCTCACTATAACTCACCCTTCAATCTGTCCAAATAAACTTGCCCCTGCCACCTCGCTCCGTCTCCCCGCCCCACCAACCCCACGTCCTGGCACGGTAAGCACACGCGCTCCCTCCACGAGATGTTTCGCAAGGTAGAAGCGTAAATGAGAAAGTCTGGTCAGAGCACTGACTTTCTCCCTCTACAAGGCCAACAATCCAGAAATTCAATGCTGCGCTTATGCTGCTGCGCCAAACAGACTCTACTTCGTCCTCCTCATCATGCCTCACAAGCTCATCCAACCCTCACTGCCCTCTTCTTCACAACACCTTCAACTTCTCTCTCTCCAATCCCTACAAACACCGTCCTCCTCCCACTGCTACCTTCTACGTCTCCAAGACCACTTGGCCACCTAATCTTTTCACAGGTCAAATTGTAAACCAATTCGAATCGATCTTATTTCTGCCAACACACTCCCGACCCCCCCCTCCTCCAATCCCATCCTCCTGCAACTCCGTCCCTCTTCCCCACCTCCACTCCTCCAATCCACATCCTCATGCAAACTCTTCCCTCACCCCCCCCATGCCCTCCACATCCCATCCTCATTGTACTCTTCCCTCCTCACCCCCAATTCCTCCAATCCCATCCTCCTGTAACTCTGTCCCTCAACCCACACATGTCCTTCCAATTTCCATCCTCCTGTTAACTCGTTCTTCCCCTCTGTCACCTCCCACTCATTCCCCTGTTCAGTCTGGAGGTAAGGTCACCATCTCTACCCAGCTCTCGCTTCTCTGCTTCTCCTAACCAGCCAACCTGTCCCACTTTGACCCTATAACGCCACTGAGTCTTTCTTAGACCAAGTACCCATTCTATCTACACCAACTCAGCGCCCAGCACTGACTGAACTATTCAACATCTTCTTACGCCTTTCCTCCCCTCTGGTAATCGTTCCCATCCATCCTTCACAACATGCTATAGAGTCCTCCCCTTATACTAAAGAAATCATCTCTTTCTAAAACCCTGCTCTTTTCCCTCCAACTAACCGACGATCTCTCTCTTCCCGCTCTCTTCGTTCTCTCTTCTTCCTTTTGCTTCAAAAACATACTTCGAGCGCGCCTCGTTTACAAAAGACCTGCATTGACTATCTGAACTGTGAATGCTCCTCCTTGACCCCCTCCAATCCGGCTTCCGACCTTCTCATTCCACTGAAACAGCCATCGCACTGAAAGTTGTCCAACGACTTTGCTCACCTGCCAAGGCCAAAGGCCAACTATTCCTCCTGCCTTCTTCTGTTTGGATCTCTCCATCTGCTGCCTTTGACCACTGTTTGACCACCCTCCTTCTTCTTCTACAGACCTTGAGCTCTATCGGTATTGTGTGGACTCTGCTTCTTTCCTGGTTCTCTCCTCCTACCTTGCACTGGACCGCTCTTTTCCAAACCTCCTTCAATGTGCTTCCTCCCTCTCTTCTCAACACCCCCTCCCTTCCGTGTTTGGCAATCCCCACAAAAGGTTCAGCAGCAGTCCTTGTTGCCCGGTCCGTTTCCTTCTTCTTCCCTCTATAACCTCCTCTCTTGGCAACTCAACTCCTCTCATCCTTTGGTCTGCAATAAATCCATTTCTTAGTGCTGACGTCATACACACCCAAATCTAAAACCTATCTACCACACGGCCTTTTAGCTCCCTCCTGTCCTGGGCAACATCTCTCCTAGTGCCTATCGGTCCATCTCTTCACTCTTTGCACTGATGGCTGACAGAGATTCCTATAACTCAACCTTATCAAAACATAACTCAATCATCTTTCCCACCATCAACACCCTCCAAGCCCTCCCTCCACCCAACATCTCCCGATCAAAGTAATAACACATAACACCATCATCTCCCCATTCCACCAGACTCGCTGCCTTGGTGTCACCCTTCGACTCTGGGCGCTCTCCTTTACTCCCCACCATCACAGAACATTGCTTAGAATCCTGCCGAAATCCTGTCCACTGCCACTTCCATCTCCGCAACATCTCCAACATCCGCCCCTATCCGTCTCCCCAGAGACCACCAAAGTCCTGGTACAACGCTCTCATCATCTCTCGTCTGGACTAACTGCAACACATCCCCATCCTCCTGTTCTCCTCTCACTACACTAGACTTTCATTTCAACTTTCACCTCTTCAGTCCATCATAATGGCGACTGCACCTCATCTACTCCTCTAACCGCTCCTCACCTGCTGCTCCTCTCTGCAAATCTCTACAACTGGGCTTCCAGTTTTCCAGAGAAATCAAATTCAAAGTTCCGTGCCTTTCTTTTGGTAAATCACCCACAACCGACTCCTGTCCTCCTTACATCTCCAACCTGGTACACAACTACAAACCCCTAAAAACCGCCCTCTCCGCTCCTCCAGTGACCTAACTAATGACAGTCCCCACGCATAACCTCATCACCGCACGGCTTCAGGACTACTCTGGGCCGCTCCTACTCTCTGGAACTCTCTCTCCCTCTCCCTTAGACTTGCCTCCTACTTTTGGCACTTTTAAAAACCCCCTAAAAACCCACCCCCTCTTCAGCTGGCCTATCATCTTTCTCTTCCTAACATCACCACCAATGCCGTCCCATCCCCCCTTCCTATTGTATACCTTGTTCCCCCCAACCTATTGATTGAAAGCCCCGACCGGCAGGGTCCTCTACTCCTTCTGTGGTCATTACCTGTACCGTTTTTATACTGGTGTTGTCTCTCCACTCCTAATGTTATTGGTGCAGCGCGCGTACTAATGTTTGGGGGCCGCTATAATAAAAAATAATGATAATAATAATACATAAATTGCCAACGTTACGGACATGTCCGATACAGTTTCGGATCGAGATTCATCCAATCTTGCGATTACTTTTTTTACCTTGAACAATTACAAATAATTCAATAAAGGTCCAATCGAGCCAAAAAATTGACCCGTGTATGGGCCACGCTTTAGTCGATAAGTCATAAGGTACTACCCAAAAAGTTAACTTTTCTTGGTAGCATACCCAGCTTGGCAGTGACTACATACACCTTGTCTGGTCTGGTGAAAATCCTCGATGACAAAAAGGCCTTGGGTGTATTTGTGACGTATTTGGGATAAGTGGCATCCCTCGTTGCCGGCCTCCGCGGCTCACATGATGTTCGGCATCCAATTGTAGCTGTCAGCAATAACCAGACCAAAGTTCTATGGGTAACACTAAACAGAAGTTTCTTAACTTTTCGTCATACACAAAAGATGCACTTCATATAAAATTGATAAATACCATCATGCTGAATGTAATAGGGGTTGCCTAACCAATATGACGCAGGAAATGGGACTCTTTAGAGCTGGATTGCTGGCCTGGAACAACGGTGGGGGTGCCCAGAATGACGGATAAACAGGTATGGAAACCAAACCTACAGGAACATTCAAGTATACCAACCCCCTTGTGAACCATGCGTGGGCTGTACTGGGCTGAAATGAACCCTCTTCATCGTAGAACATGGCTGGTGGTCGGTCCCGATAATTCCCCCGACTCTCGACTCCTTCAGTTTCATCACAAATTCTTCCGACTCCGACTAACCTCGACTCCTCGACTCCGTCCCTCTGTTGTTATATGCTAATGTATGTATCCACCCTTGAATTAAAGGAAGGCCTCATACATTAACCACCGAACTACTGGCCAGGAAACCAGCAACCATGTAACTGTAATGGTAATGGCCCATAAAGCAGAGACAAGGGAGTGAGGCAAAGATGCCTGCGCTTTTTCCTTAAGAGCCCAGGCCCACGTTGTGATGCCTCGGGATCCATGAATGGAAATCAATGTGCACCACATGGGCACACCGATTCCTGTCAATGGGGACCCGTTATATCCCCCCAGCTTGCAGTGTTGATTTACAACACGCCACAAGCTGGGGAGAAGCAACTCTTTCGCAGCAGCTTTCCAAGTGAGGAGTGCTGGCTCCAGTACCCTTCACACTGACAGACGACGGCTTGGTGGAGGAGGCCAAGCCGCAGCTTTTTTAATACTTTACCATGAAGACTCATGTCTCCATGCAAGTATTGGGATTGAATGGGGGTCTTTGTTTCAACATGTTGGATACCCCGTTCAATCAGTTCCTTTGAGCCGTCTCTATTGATCCTGCCCGAAGGAAAGGCACACACGTGTAGTTTGTCAAACGGTTATAGTACAATCAATCACCTTGAGCGCAAAGTTAATTAATTGTAGTCAAATCTTGTTACAGATCTACCCATGTTGTGCCAAGCAGCATTGTGTTCTGATCTTCAAGCTGAAGATATGGCAGTTGTCAGGCCCAGAATAGGCAGGGAGAAAGAGGCACTCAAACATGATTCCATTATTTCCTTCCCTGGAATCCCAGAGTCATGTGTAAGTTGAAGCAAACATTAGTATTTCCTCAGCTCATCTGAATGACAGCGGTTTTTCCCAAATGCTTTGGCGGTTCATTCTGAACTATTGGCGTCCATTCCCTTCACTTATACCAAAGCTCTCTAGTCCGGCCACAAACATTTACTTCATTCTGCGAGAGTAAGGCCGACCATACACGCACCAAAGCGCTGCCGATTTTGGCGCCGACTCGATGGGCGTGTGTGCATGCCGATCGGGGGGAGCCCACATGGGTGACAGATCGCTGAACAACCCCACCTCGGCGGCCAGAGAACGGACATGTCAATACTCTCTGGCCGATGCTGTTAGTTTTCAATGAAAGACCATTTCAATGATGAACTCATCACCTGCAGGCAGAGCTCATCTGACGGTCCTGTCGGCCCCCCTCGGTACGTGTGTGGGGGCCTTTAGGCTAGGGGTCACAGTGGGCGCTGTAATGTATGCTCTGCATGCTTTTCTTATAGCAGAGACGTCATTATGTTCCTTCTGACTGTTTGTTAATTGGACCTTTGAAGTATTTTGTTTTAATTAAAGTTTTTTTTTTAAATTCCCATTTAAAAAAATTAGTAGGAGTCAGAGTCGGTCCATTTTTTTTTTGGCCGACTCCGACTCCAGGGACCCAAAAATTTCTCCGACTCCTCGACTCCGACTCCACAGCCCTGAGCATAATATAAGAAGGGTTGTGAATTCAACAAAACACATTTGTATGTTTAGCTCAGCACACAACTTTCTATCTTTCTGCACAATCCCCTTAAGATCTACCGACAAGTACACACACAGGGAGCCGTGTTCCGATGCATGGCATCATGTTGAAATTTTTTTTGAGGAAGAGTATGCAGAAATCTGCTGGTAGTCTAGGCTTAGGCCGTTGCCAAGTCTTCCAACAAGACAATGACCCAAAGCATACATCCAAATTTGTCTAACAATTCCTCAAGGATGCCAAAACCAACATCCTGGAGTGAATGCACAGAGCCCAGACCTCAATCCTTATGAGAATCTGTGGCGGGTGCTCAAAGTGAATGTCCATGCTGGAGGACCATGTAGTATGGAGCAGCTAGAACAATGTGTAATGAAAGAATGGGGCAAAATCCCTCAGGAGACCTGAGCCAACCTAGTAAAGAACTACCCTAAAGATGGCCATACACGATTCAATCAATTCCTGAGCACCTGGTGCGATCAACCAAAGTGATCGAAATCGAACATAAAATAGTTTGAAAAGTGATCGCACATGTTGGTAAATTGTGGTCGATCGTACAAGTGGAAGGAATCGATTCCACAAAAATTGATTCTTTTAAATCGGATTGATGTATGGCTACCCTATGACTATGAATGACCAGGAAACCCGTTCTTGTTCCAATAACATATCCTAATTAACGTGGACCTACCACCAGAAGTTCATCATTGATAGAAGTACCATAATGAGTAATTGAGTAATTTAAGAAAGTCCCTTTTATCCTCTCCTCTCTCCCTAATGCATCCAAAAGAGCCGACATCTGAGCCCACACACAAATTTTCCCATAGAAAACCATTATAAACACCCCCAGTGGCCACTTGTGATATTACACCTGGAGTTAACCCCTCGGAAGCCTGGAAAATAAAGATGGAATCTCTCATATGATTCCAGGGAACAGTCGGTTTTAGGATTGTGGAGTGCTTAGCCTCCATCATAACCATCTCAGAGGAAAGTCAAACATTCATTTTATATATATATATTTTATTTGAGTATACATCCGCTTAAAAACTTAGGGGACATTGTTATTTATAGTGTATTTGTTTCCAAATTAACATAACAAACACTTGGCAATGGTAATTTTTTTCTACCCACACTGACTACATCTGGTCTTATATCATCAGCTGAAAACAATCTGAGAACATAGAATTTGGTAGTTTGCATGATTGTGGCCACAGAATAATCATTTTCTTTTGCTGATGGTTCGTATTTACATTTTCCCAAATGCACTGAATGCCAAAACAGACCAAATGCAGCATTCAGGTTGATGCTATTTTGTTATAACCAGGTGTGCACATAAGTGGTACTTTGGTACTTTAAAGGGGCCAAAAACTAGCTCTGCGTACCTGCATTATTGTTACACAGCTCATATGTGTACTAACAACTTGGAGGCGCTCTGTGTCTAAATGTTACATGTATACAATTTATGTCACTTGGATAACTGCAGGGAAACATGAATAACTATGAAAGGTTGCAATTAGGGGTGTGACATTAGGAATGTAAATTGATAATCCCCCCCAAAAAAGATTGGACTTCTAGGGGTGTTGGAGAACTGGGGATGAGAGTCAGAGTAGGCATATGTACGGGTAACATCTGACAAGAGAAAAGCACTGTGTAAATGCTGGAATATGACTATGAAAGGTTTAAATTTGGCCTGCAGGTAGGTTTAGGGGTTAGTTACTAACCCAGAAAATGTCTGGGTTGTACTACTGATGTATGAGATCTGGGGGTTAAAGCAGTGTTGTACTGTGAGAGTTACATGTGACCCAAAGCCAGCTGGTGACCTGTGGATGGAGACAGCTAACCAGAGGCTCAATCAGGAACAGGGAGGTCCATCTGCAGCAGAATCTACCATGCAGGAGGCTGACACAGAGGACAGTGAGGGAAACAGTGAGGAAGACCACCCATCATATGGGGTGAGTACCAAACACCACCATCTCCTGGTACTCATCTGAGGAGCTCACTACAAAAGTTATTTGCACCTCTGATTATATTTTTAAATACAAAATTGATTTGTGTTTCCGTAACTGTAAAAGAAATGGTGAATATCAGAAGGAGCCATTACACATGATGCGCGCCATTTGTTTGTGGGAGCCGGGAAGTGACTTCACATCCACTTGCACTCAGTAAAAGTGCCCAGCGGTGCTTTTTTTTCTCATAGGCAGCTCATCTCCTAATACATGACTTCCCCATCATCAAACACAAAGGCCTGTTCTGGCAGCAGAGATTTCCTCCTGGAGACTCCTCACAAACAGATGTTTAGTAAGAAGATCAGATCACGCACAGATTTACAGTGCAGAATGTGGAGGAATTTCCTGCTGAGCTTGCAAAGTGTAGAAGGGGGACGAGAAGGCCCGATCCTGCGAGGAAGGTCCGGGGGCTTGCGTGCTGCGGCGCGAGCGCTGCTCCCAGCTTCCTGTTTATATCCTGTACCAAGCCAGCACATCACAAGGAATTCCTGCCCGCAGCGGGACGCAGATAGGAACTGCTACAGGAAGCAGAATTTGTAACTATTTACAGAGAGGGGCAGCGGTTCTTCCACTCAGGATGTATGGGGGTTTGAGGGTTTCCTTGTGTAAATAAGTCAGAGCATTGATGGTAATGAAGTGATTTATGCTGAGCCCGGTGTGAGATAATACATTCCTCATCCATCCATCATTACTGCAGCACAGGTGAGGAGAAGAACATGGACATTATACAGGAACGTCCTCTATACATCTAGACATAGTGCAGAGTGCTGAACTACATATACCATGCGCTGCTCCTTTATTTCCCAGCCAACCACATAGAATTAGAATCTCTGTTAAGGTGTCCATACACCGTTCGATTTTTGTGTTTTGTGTTCTATTGACCAAAAACAGTGGTAGCCAACTGAGTTGACATGGAGGACCACAAGTGCGGCCCTAGGCAAGGGCCGCACATAACATTTTCAATCTATACTCACTTGTATAAGCATTTTATAATGAAAACATTACAGCAGGAATGTCGAGAAGAAATTTTTCATAAAAAAATAAATAATTTTTTTTTACTTCGAGCATTAGAGAACACTGTAGTGTGGTAGTGCAGATTTTGTGTCATATATATCACCAAAGCCTTTGATCATATTTATGGATCACATAACCTTTCAAAGGACGCATCAGTGGGGGGATCGGTGGACAGGTGAGTTCCTATGTATGAGCAGTTAGGTTTCAGGGGGCCCCAAGTGGAGGACAGAGGAGGGCTGCTGAAGAATGGCCAAAGGGCGGCATGTGGCCCCGAGCCGCAGGTCGAATCGGGTGCCCCAAGTGCATGTCCAAACTGGGAAACCATGTAGTATAGAGCAGCTAGAATGATGGAAGAATGGGCCAAAATCCCTCAGGAGACCTGTGACAACCTAGTAAAGGGCTACCCTAAAGATGGCCATACACGATCGAATGGAAGTCGTTTCCTGCCCACCTGGTACAATCGACCAAAAGTGATTGAAAACGGACATAAAATCATTTGAAAAGTAATGTTGAGACATGTTGGTAAATTTTGGTTGATTGTACAAGTGGAATTGGTTCCTGTGAAGAAATCAATTGCTTTAAATTAATCAGTCGATTTTGAATCAGATCAACGATCGAAACGAAACGATGAACGAAAATCGAGACGCAAAATAATCGGCTCGTGTATGGCTAGCCTAAGGACCAGAGATGGTCAGGGAATTTAACTAGCTGATCTGTAAAGCTCCTGAACATGGTATCATCACCAAAATTGTTGGACATTTAGAGAAGGGTTATGGGAACGTTACTCGTTTTTGTATAAATTGGAAGTGGAAGATTTATGAGTAAAGCTGGCCATAGACGTCTCGCGATTGACTGTTCCCAAATCGATGTATAAAGTGATTGATCATAATGGTAAGAAAACGCACATAAAATCGATCATGCAGACATCAGACATGTCTAAAAAATTTTAGTCGACCAATCGTGAATGAAAGGACATTGTTAGAAACTTACGATCGTTTCTATCAATTGACCCACTTCCATCACTTCCGATCGCATATTTTTGTGTAGCCAATCTTTAGTTACATCACCTATCGATTAGTGATTAATTGGATTCCAAAAATGATGCACTTTTCGATCGATGTATGGCTTATGATTGAAGACTCAAATCACATGCTACGCACGTTTAACAAATCTATCTCGGGGAAATCCAGACGTCCATAGCCAGCTTTAGTAATGTTAAATAAGCACCTTTATTATGAATATGCGTATAAGTACGTATCATTTGATTGCTGGTTACTTGTTACATAACCTTTCACATTTTCTGTTAATATTGCGCTTGGCCCCCTTTCTGACTCCCAGACCCACATTGTGTGACACACATCCTAAAGAAAAAAAATGCTTTAAAGCAGAATATTGTACTGAGTGTGATCGGGATTGGAAGTCCCTCATCGCCCCTTTGCTCTCTAAGCCCCAGCCGCCACTGCTCTTGGAGACCAAGAGCAGTAGAGAAATACGTCATCACACTGTGTATAAAAAATAACACAGACTCTTTCCATGGAGGAATGCTATAAATGCCCCCAGTGGCCATACACGATATTGCACTGAATTAATCCCCGGAAGTCTTTCAGATTAATAAGAAATCTCTTATGATTTCAGAGAACAGCAGGTACTTATGGAGTGCTTGTCCAACATTGCCCCTGCTCAGTAGTACCAGATGCTGTTTTTTTATTTTGAGTGTATATCCACAGCAAGATATATCATTATTACATTTATATAACTCCAACAGAGTATACAGGAGGTGGAATGGCGTGATGTTAGGAGTCAGAAGATGGGAAGGCCAGACTGAAGAGGGGGGTGTCGGGGCTTTTTTTGAAGTAGGAGCAAGTCTAATGGGGCGAGAGAGAGAGAGCTCCAGAGAGTAGGAGTGGCCCTAGAGAAGTCTTGAAGCCGCGCATGTGATGATGTTATGAATCGGGATGTCATTGGTAGGTGATTGGAGGAGCGGCCAGGAGGTGTGGAGTGATAGAAGCAAGTCACAGAACTTTGCATTTGATTCTCTGGACAATTGGAAGCCAGTGCAGATTTATAGACATATACAGGATATAGAGCAGCATGTGACTTGCACCAAAACCTCATCACCCATTGTCATATAGCAGGTTGGCCTCCTGTGCCTCATATGGCAGAGGCAGGAATACTGACAATTAAAAAGTAAAGGTCCCCACACATGCAACGAGTCGGTGGCAAAGTCGTCCGCCGACCGCGGGTGCCCAAACGGTGGGCCAGAGAACGGACATGTCCGTAAATCTCTGGCCATTCGTTTCAATGGCCAGAGATTTATGGCGTACCCATTGAAACTAATGTCCGGTACTGTGAGCGATGGAGAGCAGCATGATAACTTCATCAAGCTTCTCTCTACAGCTCATCTGTCGGTCCCCACTCGTTATGTGTGTGGGAACCTTAGGGAAATTATACAATGATTGGAAGGCTTACCTTCACATGAAGGTATCCTATAAACCTGTTGTGCTCTTCCTGGTTCCAAATACAGGTTCTCTTTAAAACAATTTCTTCAGCTTATGAGGTAAGGAGTATGGTAGTGATGTCACAAAGATTATATGAAAAAAATACATCTTTATCACACGCAAACCATAAAATAATATACATGATGTTTTTTCAGGTTTTCAATGTCAAAAGTTACAGGAAAGATCTGGGGAATGGAGATCTCCGTCACCATCACTATGGTGCGCAGTAATTAGGAGAACATCGCGCAGAGCCGGCACACATGAAGAATGACAGTACAGGCGGTGAGTAATGAAGGCTGCCAGTGAATGAACAATGGGGGAGCTGCTGAAATGTGTCTGCACTGGTTAGGAGGACAACAAGCAGCGACGTGACCACCTCAGTCCCATCACCCAGATTTAGTCACAGGGTTGGTCTGTATTGTGTCCACAGAGCGCAGGCTCCCTTCCACGTGCTCACCCCTTTGGATTTCGAGAGGGGAATGTTCACTAATTGGGCGCTCTGACTAGAAAGCAGCATCCCCGGCATCTGCGATTTCTCAGACTTTAGTTTGGCGGCGGTTCGGGTACGCGGTGTCACTAATCCCTGTCAAACATTTTGAGCCTGACTCATAATTTATCCATTAAATGCAATTTGTGCGGTTGGAAAAATTTAGGGTCCGGTTTATTCTGGGTCATCGGATCTTCATAACCCCTCGAGAGAGCGCGAACGGGAAGGGACGCCTACTGCACATCGCAGCCAACAGACGCCTACTACATTCTCCAATCCAATGACATTCACAACTTTATAGAAGAGGTGGTTCAGAGTCCACAGGGGATATACAGAACAGGCAGACACCTGCAGGACAGATATGTTTCTGTACCACTTCCGGCACATAGGTGGCAATGGATTTGACCTTTTACTGATAATCCATTATGACCAAACAGGTGAATGGGCACCACTGACCGTACCACCTGACTACTGCTGAGCAGCCCGATTTATTCTGTAACCCTCCATAGCTCTATGACAATGACAAACTTTTGTGAAGAGGGTTTACAATAAACAATAAAACACATTACAACTACTATGATGTATTTTTGGTAAAGGGAAAATTACATATAAATGAATGCAGATTAGCAATGCACAATGTACTGGTATGTACTATTACTGTAAGTCCGTGGTTCCCAAGCTGGGGGAGTGTAGATCTATGGGGGACTGCAGCACTCAGCTGCCTAATGGCTCTCGGTTCTCTTCTCCCTCTGCCGATTGCACAGTGCCCCCCCCCCCAATGCAAGCCAATAAGAAGCCTGGGGAGGGACAAGAGGGAAGCCGACCATGGAGTAAATTAGCTGCAGAAAGTAAGTAGAGAGCATGTAATGTGTGTTTCTGTGTGTGTTTGTCTTTGTGAATAATACATGTCTCTGCATGATCGGTGTGTGTGTATGTATATGATACATGTCTCTGTATGATTGGTGTGCGTATATGATACATGTCTCTGTATGATT
>CM070042.1:30415713-30426237 GCA_036250615.1 Ptychadena robeensis
GGACAAACTTACAAAATCAGTGAGGGGTCAAATAATTATTTCCTCCACTGTATATATTGTCATCCCAGATGACTGATAGGGATGGCTCTTTATATCACACCCTCTCCTTTCACCAAAGGCAGAGACTTGAATAGGTAAGAGAAGGAGAGGGGGCATACTGCCTACCCTCACACCTACGTAAAATAAACTTTGACATGCTTACTATGGGTTCAGTCTCCACTAGAGATAAGGTGTGAGGGTAGGCAGAATGCTCTCCATCTCCTTTTTCCTTGTTTTTTTCAGAATGCCATTTATAGTGATGTTGGCACAGTTAATCATGGAAGGGGGACTTACACATCTCTGGATAATATGCAGAAACTTGAATATTCATCGGATCCAGCTGGTCGTGTGACACAGGTAAGGAAGCCGAGTGCATGTGCTGCATTGTAAGAACTTACATTGTTTTCACCTATCTGGAGGCTACCAAGCAGAAAAGTCATGGGAGGTGTCCTGTAGTCCTAACCTATGGTGACATCGCCACTGAGTGAGTGGTGTCACTCTATATAAGTGGCAGGATCACCAGGTGAAATTCAAGAAATATGAAAGCCTGGTACGCTGCAGATCCCTTCTATTGTCTGGTTACAGGAGTGGAATCTCCTATCACCAGTACAGAAAAGCAGATGCTGCCCGATACCCATGTTGTATGAATTCCATGTGAAAGCAGCGCAGCCCCCCCCCCCATGGGGCTCCTCACAATTCGCCTTGTAAAGCTTCTCTTTAAATCCGTATAATGTCTTGTGCAGACTGTCAGCCCTCCTCAGACATCATAAATCCTCTTCTATCTCTAAGTAAATGACATTTCAAGGCAACGTAAAGATTCTGAGATCTGGCTGTACCTCCTCCGGGGTGGTGTACACGTCCCGCACACCACATACATGTCCTATATACAATGTGATCCATGCATTGGATGCCACCACCATGCCACTCCATGGCTGGACTCCTCACTTCATTGTAAACACAACTCACAATCTGCTTGTCAGCCCCATAGGAAAGACTCTGCTGCAGGAAAGTTGGGGAAAAGTGGATGTAAAACTTTCCATCACAAGGACAGTGTTATAGACAGTGGAATCTACTGACCATATCCCTTTAGATTTCTCTGTCAGATATCCTTTAGATCTACCAACAACTATGCAGTGCCAGGTCCTCTGCGATTGAACACAGGTAGACTTGATGGTTTAGAAAGTCCCTCATATTACATGGTTTTGGTAAAACAAAAGGAGATCTAAAGGAAATCTGACAGAGAGATCTAAAGGTGTATGGGGGCCCTTACCGATGGGGAGCTTGTCCCACTAAAAATACACATACACACACAGTGTATACAGTATATAGAGGACAGAGATTAGTCCTGCATTATCATCCAGATACTGCAACACAACACAAATCTGAAAATCCCACAATGCGGGCCGATCGTCAAAACAATGGCTTTAATGATCCTGAGCAGGAAAGGAACACAATTACCTAGAAGGGGGAAAGTAGGAAGAAAACATAGTGGAAAGGCTGGCTGTTCATTGAAAGATATGAGAGCGCCATCAGGTCTATCTGAAAACACAATTATAGCATTTACCGCCTGTCACACAACACATCTACATCTCCAGGATTACTTCACACAGCAGAGACACAACTCAGATCAGTCTAGTCAGCTTGTCAGCTGTTTCCTGAGCAGGGCCACCTGAGCATAGGTGCCTGGGATATGTAGTGCTCATATGCAGAAGAAAGCAGAATTCTATGAACTTGTCAGAGATATATAAATGTATAATAATAGTGTGTGACTGTCCCCCACATTAGAGGGTCAGCTCCTCTACAGAGACTGATGTGACTGGTCAGTGATCTCTGTACAGCACTGTGGTATATGTCAGAGATATATAAATGTAAAATATTAGTGTGTGACTGTGGGGGGACATAAGAGCGTCAGCTCCTCTGTACAGAGACTGATGTGACTGGTCAGTGATCTCTGTACAGCACTGCGGTATATGTCAGAGATATATAAATGTATAATAATAGTGTGTGACTGTGGGGGGACATTAGAGTGTCGGCTCCTCTGTACAGAGACTGATGTGACAGGTCAGTGATCTCTGTACAGCGCTGCGGTATATGTCAGAGATATATAAATACATAATAATAGTTTGTGACTGTGGGGGGACATTAGAGAGTCAGCTCCTCTGTACAGAGACTGATGTGACTGGTCAGTGATCCCTGTACAGCGCTGTAGTATATGTCAGAGATATATAAATGTATAATAATAGTGTGTGACTGTGGGGGGACATTAGAGAGTCTGCTCCGCTGTACAGAGAGTGATGTGGCTGGTCAGCGATCTCTGTACAGCACTGCGGTATATGTCAGAGTGTGACAGTGTGTCTGGTTTATACTGGGGGAGCATTACCTGTATGACTCTGAGCCGTGTACATGATTGGTGGGCCGGCGGTTGCGGCGGGCAGACATGAAAGTGAAACATGAGTATTGTGGAGATGATTTTATAAGGCTGATTGTAATCAGAGCGTCTGCAGTGGGTTTCCAGACTACATGATCATCCTCCTGTTGAGGTGTTCTAGAATAAACAGGAAATGTGAGGTTTGTGATACGAGTGGTCAGACAGACTTGTCCAGGGGATGTGGTGAGTGGAGATGATTCTCACATGTCGCTGTCTGCGCTCTCAGACGTGTGCTGATAACTCACGTTACATCATCTGAATAGTGAAGGGTCTTTGCCCTGGACCTCTCATACATCATACACACATCTACCTTTCTGACATCTAGTTAATATGCAATTTAAATACCGAAAGTCCATTCTATAAGTATCAGTCCACCTACCACACAGTGCAAAACCATCCGATTCCTTTTAAGCGAGCCTAAACAAGCCTAATGTATTTTAGGTCCCTCGCTGGTAAACACCCCATTACAAAAAAAAAAAGAACAAATCCTTAGGAAGAATAAGTCAGTAACATTATCACATCTCCTTTACAAGCCTATGGAGCTACATTTTTATCATTAATCCCCTGAAGACTGGCATCTACAGAGGAATAAATATGGCTGCTGCCACAGACAACGCACAGTAGGTAAGTATATTCTTTAGGATTGTGGAGAGCTTCTCCACCATTGTGACAGCTCAGAGGTAACTTTTCTTCCCAATGATGAAGTTAAGGTATGTGCGTGCTTCAAAACATTATACTGGAAATATTATACTAGAAAAGTGTAAATGTGATACCATGCCACATACCAGTACTTAGATGTGGTGGCTGAATTCCTTTTCCGTCTTTTCAGTCTGGTTTTGTTTATTTCTTTTAACCTGATAAAATACTATCATAGGTGACATTTCATCACTGTCCTGTATCTGTAGAGGAACAGTATTTCCTCTATTTCCTTATTGGACTACAATCACCTCCTGCACTCTATAACATAGCGGGGGGTGGGGTGTTCTGTATATCACTGAACATGGTTCTGAGATTATACCATTGTCTGGGGATTCAGCGTTTCATTGGAGAGGACACTGGATGTTAACAAGAATGAACACAGAGAAAAAAAGAAAGGATCTAAATGGCAGTCCTTTTGGGAGGAGAGGAGCTGTCATGTGGCTTTATCGACACTAATTGTTAAACACACTGTGGTTTTTTTCTAAAATTTCACATTTTATTTAATCCAAAGTTAAAAGAGACAAGTATTGTATACAAATAGATATAAATAATGTGCATTACAAGTACAACATAGACAGTATTGCAGGCAAAAAGTGATTGCGATACTTTACAATGAAGCAAGGTTGGTTGTCCCCCGTGACCTAGGGTCACGGTTAATAAACGGTTAAATAAAATTTGAAATTTTAGAAAAAAACAACAGTGTGTTTACAATTAGTGTCGATAAAGCCCCATGACAGCTCCTCTCCTCCCAAAAGGACTGCCATTTTGATCCTTTCTTTTTTTCTCTTTAAACTCTAAGGGGTGAGACACACGAAATATTCATTACTTTGTGTTTGATCATTACCTATATCCTTTGATCAAGAACGAACACAGTTGAGGTACTTATAGAATATGTTTGTAGCTTGGAAAAAGAAAACTAATACAGTTGCCATATCTAAGGCCAGTAACATGGAATATGAGATTAATGCAGATTTGGAAATTGCTGTGGTTTTCCAGAAATACATTTTTATTTACAATTTCAGGAATTTTACTTGAATTTATATTACAGAATGCAGATATAGGCGTGAGTGACTCTGCTGTCTCAGCATGCTCCAAGTTGGATAGGAGTCTTGATATCCATATGGAAGGCACAGACGCAAACATATGACACTATGGAAGTTTTACATTTAATTACCTGAAATACTAGCCTTACCCACCAGAGCCTCTTGTATGACTAGTGAGTTAGGGGACCCCCAGCAAGCACCCTCAATATGTCTCTAGCTGGAGGGGTCAGGGTAGTTGTGGGCAAACTATGGCCTGGGGGCCGGGGAGATCCAGCCTGTTTAGCTTTCTTTTCCGGCCCATTGTCACCTTGTTGATGCTCTCCTCCACCTGTTCTCTGCAATGAGTGCACATTATGCCTAGAGGTGTCCAAACATTGCCTTGGGGAAGATGCAGTAATGTCCAGATGATCATGACACTGTGGGCGCATCCTCATAGTGACAACAGGCAGTCTCTAGTAATTATATCTGCTCATTGCAACGAATGAGAAGTGCAGGAAATTAAAAAAGATAACGTCACATGCCATCAATTACATATCACAGCCATCATAATTGATGCCGGCCATGTATGGAATAGGCACACCTATGGCGGGTCAGCCATTACAGGCTCTTAGTCCGGCCCTTCTATCAAAATTAAGAAGCCAATGTGGCCCACAAGTCAAAAGGTTTGCTTACCCTTGGGTCAAGGCTTTGAAAAGACGGAGTACAACTGTGTGCTGGAGTCTGGAGCCCCCAACACATATCCATCACACTAGGAGCTGGGAAACATCCCTTCTATTAGTTCCATCACTAGAAGCACAGCACCACTTCCTTATGCCAAGTAAAGCATTTTACCTCCCCGGTGAACCCCCATGCTCACATTTAATATTTCATTTGTATTGTACTGCTTGTTCATCAGGGAATAAACCACAAGAGACCTCGTGTTTAGAAGCAGAACAGTTTGTTCTGCTCTTAGCAATGTAACGAAGAATCAGATTATTGTATTTTGACCTTAACAAAAAAAAACGTGTGTTGCGGTGGATGTTTCGTCTTCTCTGGGGTCAGATCACCTTCATCTAGGTCGGAAACAAAAAAAAGTTTGCAATACTGAACTATGAAGAATCCCTACCATCTGCTACCCCACAAGACGCATTTCTTCTTGGCTGTGGCCAGGAAAGGGTTAGAACCCCACATTCTGTCCCCCTCCCTCCGGCCTGTCAGCGTGGGGTAGGTTGCTGCCAGCTGATGAAGCTGTGGATCTGGCGAGCACATGTTGTGAAGAAGCTGACATTGTTGTAGGAGAAGGATGAGACGGATGAGTGTTGTGATGCCAGGCTGGGAACAGCATGTGTTGGAGCGAAGGGATGTGTTCGGCGTCTGCGTGCCAGACAACTTCCAGCCAAAGATTTGATTGTTTACTGACGATGGCAAGTGTTCTCCCCTCGCCCGTCCTCTCTCCATTGATCTGTACAATTCATAGACATATAACCCCCACAAATGGGTCACTTTGTTATAATGACACATGGCACACATCTCTATACAGCTGTCTACACGTGCCACCAAAGCGGGACCCTCGTGCCATGATAAAGTATCACTCATGAACTTTGTACTACTTAATTTCCCCTCGCTGTGACTACGTCTGTCCACTCCATTCCATCACCAGATGCTGCTTTTCAGATTAAACTGTCTGATAATGGCAAAACCTGATCTGACCGATGGCGGAAAGCAAAGACTGGAAACTGGTGAGGTCTAAAAGGCGGAGTAGTCGGAGAATGAGGGCTTAAAGACGCGGTTTGAAGTGACACGCTTTAAAAACGGTTTCCTCAGATTATTTCCACCATTACCATCGGAATGTGTTCATATGACGCACCGCGGGTGTGTCCCGCACTCTCCGGGGAGTTTCCACAACTTTTATCAAGTATGCGGCTCTCTTTTTTCTCTTCAATTTATTTGATAGCGTAGTGTATTTTCGTCCTATGTATGTAGGGTAACAAGTGAAGGTGCATGTTATATAGGAATACCTTATCCAGTGTTATCCACTGAGCAATGCAGGAAGTGTTCAATGTGGACCATACATTTATTAGCTTCTATAAGATTGTAAGCTCTATGTGGCATGGTCCTCAACTTCTCCTGTGACATAACCTGTATCTGTGTGTTATATCTCAACTCTAATTTATTATACAGCCCTACGCACTATGTTGGCGCTATAGCCGACATGCAGACACAAAAAAGTTCGTCCCCACCACACTAGATACTTCGTACTTTCTGTGGTCTCCCTGTAGCAGATCTCTCCCCATTGTTTACTTACCTATTTATTTTGCGCACAGTGCGTTTGTATGGACGTCATGTTACAAACATGGGAGTTATGATGCAGCTAAAAAGCCCATTAAATACCCATAGATGAGTTAGATCCACACTTCTTCATGCATCCCCAATCATTGACGAGACACAACGCTCCCATTGAATAACATTGTACGCCTTACTAACATCTGCAAGTGTATGGGAATGTTTGCCCCATACACATAAACATGGTGATTAGCGCTGGAAAAATTAGTATGGATTTATGGACACATTAACTCTAACGTTTCCAATGAATGCAGAGGAGGCAGAGCCTAACTATTGTTGGGTTTTTGTTTAGATTTTTGTATTGGATTGAATAGTTTTGAATTCAATACAAGTTTAAATTTACTGCCCCTCCCCCGGTGTGATGCCATCCCATACTTACCACAAGGAGAGGAAGATTGGCTTCAGCAAAGGAAGATAAATTAGGTGAGATGGCTCTGCAGAAGCCGTGTTTTAGGGCTACCCCGAGTCTAAGTTTTTTACCTTGGGTTGGATTTGGGATGATCGCTAGGGGGGGTTAAATAAGGGTTAAAATCAGGGCTGTGGAGTCGGTCGATAAATTCCCCGACTCTGACTCCTCAGTTTCAAATTCTTCCGACTCCTCGACTCCGACTCCTCTGTATTTAATATGCTAATGTATTTTATCCATCTATTGAAGGAAAGGAAAGCAACATACATTACCACAGAACTACTGGACTGTAATGGCCAATTAAAGCAGAGAAAGGAAGTTAGGCAGAAGATGTTGCCTTTTTTTTTTCTTAAGCTAGGCACCATGCTGTCATTGATCGGGGATCAATTGAACAGAAATTCCTGTTCAATGCAGTGTGTGATTTACAACACGCCACAAGCTGGGGGGAAACAGCCTGTCTCATACAGCTGCCTCCCTCACACAGCTTCCGAGTGAGTAGTACTGGCTCCGCCCCTTCACACTGACAGCCGACGGCTGTGGAGGAGGCAGGAGCCACAGCTGTTTCAATACTTTCCATGAAGACTCACGCCTCTATGCAAAGTATTGGAGATTGAACGTGGTCTTTCCAAAATGTTGGAACCCCGTTCAATCAAGTTCCTTTGAGCCAGCCGTTCTATTGATCCAGCCCGAAGGAAAGCACACACGGGTAGGTTTGTAAACAGATTAGAGTACAATCAATCACCGTGAGTGCGCAAGTTAATTGATTGTACTCAAATCTTTTTACAGATCTACCCATGTGTGCCAAAGCTTTAGTGTTCTGATCTTCTGCTGAAGATAGGGCAGAGGAAGGCTCCAAGAAGAGGCAGAATGAAGGGGCACTTCAAACATGATTCATGATTTCCCTTGAATCCCATAGTCATGATTAAAGTTGAAGCTAACAATATAAGTATTTGTCACCTCAGCGGTTTCTCAAATGTTTTACAGCTTCAGTCTTGAATATTGGCGATCCATTCCTTTCACTTATACAAGCGTCTCTAGTCCGGCTAAAAACATTTACTTCATTATCAGCGAGAGTTAAGGCTGCCATACACGCACCGAGTTTACCACCGACTGATGGGCGTGCACTCTCGCCAAACGGGGGTGCCCACATGGGGTGACAGATCGCTGATGCCCCACAGCTCGGCCGGCCAGAGAACGGACATGTCCGATATTCTCTGGCCGATGCTGTTAGTCTCAATGAAGACCGGAGTCCCCATTGAAGCTAACGGCCGGCACACGAAGGGTGACCGCCGATGCTGCCAACTCTGGAGAGAAGTGTGATGACGTCATCACTCTGCAGTCTAGAGCTCATCTGAGCTGGTCTGTCGGCCCCCACTCGGTACGTGTGTGTGGGGCCTTTAGGCTAGGGTCACAGTGGGCGCTGTAATGTTACGCACTGCATGCATTTATTCTTATAGCAGAGAAGTTGTTCATTATGACTGTTTGTTAATTGCAACATTTGAATAGATTTTTTTATTTTTTATTCCCAATTAAATTTAGTAGGAGTCGGAGTCGGTACATTTTTTGCCGACTCCGACTCCAGGTACCCAAATGTCTCCGACTCCACAGCCATGGTTAAAATGCAACATAAAGGTATACACAGGAGCAGATGATATATTATAAGTTATGAAATATCTATGTTATATATATTTATAACATAATATTTATAGAATTTTAGTATTAAGGCAGCATTCACATGGGTATTAAGGGAGCCTAAGCCTAGAAAACACCTGCCAACTACTGTGCACCTCCCTTTAAAGGCATGCCACCCACAACCCCATGTTATCCCTATTGGGCAAACACCTGAAAAGGGACACTTTATGTGTCGTCTATCTTTGACCATGGTGTTTCCAGGCATCCATGTGAATGCTCCCTAAAGCGAGCCATACATGTTCTGATTCCATGGCCGATCGATCACCCATCCGATCGATTCCGCGATGCCAGAGGGAATCGGATGTCCGATCGATCACCCAATTAAGCCTGTCCCTACCACCTTGGGCCACCGATTCCTGGATGATTCCGTGGCCGATCGATCACTTCACACATGGCAACTCCCCCTGATGTGTGCTGAATCGGATCAGAAAGACCAACATGTTGGTTCTCTGGCAGATCCGATTCTGGGCCCCCGATCGATCGGACGTGATCGATCGGGCAAGGTGGGCTTCACGCGATTCCGGGACGATCGATTAGCGTGCACGTGCCTGGAATCGATCGTCCCAGAATCCCTTAGGAATCGGACCCGTGTATGGGGACCTTAAGGCTATTGTGAAAAAGTGGGGGGATGTTCGGGTGACACTTTTCCAGAGTTTGCCTCAGTTATATGAGGGGCGGCATGTGACATTTATGACAAGCGCTGCAACATCAGTGCTGCATACAGACGAATTTTGGGCTGGCGGTGATCGGTTGGTGTGATTCTAGCTTGTAATCAGGAAACAAGATAAAAGCCAAATATTATAAATAATAAATTGACCTAGAAAAAAAAAATAAACAATTAAATACTTTTACAAGATAATCACTTTCAATGTTTTTTCTCTAGATTCCAAAACTTGCAATCCAGAGGTGACGCCAACCTCCAATCGCACACATAAACCTCGGCCTGGAAACAGGTCGCTGCTCAATCCAGATTTCAATTATCCACGGAGAGTTTGTAGCTGGAGAAAATTCATTAGCCACGCACCTCTACTAATAATACCGCAGAGATCACAGTGACCGGCTCAGCCAGAGTCCAGCCAGATGGTTTGTGGTCCTGAAACATGTAACAAGGTTAAAACCGGCCTGCAGCCTGACAGGGGGCCGCGACCCGGAGGGATGGGATCCATCATCAATGGTATTGAATAAACACTATTTATATCACACCGGTGCTTCTCGCAATGTGTACACACTGAATAACATCTGAGTTATTAAGTTAATTTCTTAAGTAAATAATTAAGGAGAAATAAATGAACCTTTTGAAACGTAGTCATCCATGGTCCGACTTTTGCTCATGAACTTGTGCGATTCGAACGGTGGTCAATCACCAAACATCAATCGATCATACTACTACACAATGTTATCGATTTGTTTAGGATCTATTTACGATCTTGCTATGGAGCACATGCGTTTGTATTACATATTGGCTCCATAGTACGATATTAAATCGATCGAAATACCTAGCAAACCTAGCAGTCCCACCCCCACCACCACCTATTGTATACTCTGTTCCCCAACCAATTAGATTGTAAGCTCTATGGGGCAGGGTCCTCCACTTCTCTTGTGTCATAACCTGTACCTGTGTGTACTATCCTGTGTTGTATCTCTACTCAAATGTATTGTACAGCGCCACGTAATATGTGAACTCTATATAAATAAATGATGATGATAATAGCAAACCTGTCAGACACTTGACAGGTTTGACTAAAGCTGGCCATACACCTTTAGATTTCTCTGACAGATTTTCTTTAGATCTAAGTTTGTTTCACCAAAACCATTTAATATGAAGACCTTTCTAAACCTTCCAATCCCTATGTATTCTATCAGGGAGGACCGGCACTACATAGCAGTGATATATA
>CM070042.1:30446721-30458209 GCA_036250615.1 Ptychadena robeensis
CTTCTACACATCTTGTTAATTACTGGAGATGGTGGAATTTCAATTAGAAAGCTTCACTATCTGACTTTCCCACCCTCGGCTTATTCTCAAGTCAATAAGTTTTCTTAGATAAAATTAGGTGCCTCAGCTTATATTTGGGTCAGCTTATACTTGAGTATATATGGTACATGACATCCACAGAAGAAGATCCACACAAGAGTTAAAAACTTCCAGAAACCTTTATTTCATATAATACACGAAACATAGCATATATATATGCCTCCCCCATATGCGAGAGTCACCCCACTTGTGTGTTTCGCTCTACTTAAGCTTAATCATATATAAACATATACATATATACATATATATGGTACGTGGATAAATATCTGATATTACTTGTACTAAACTGTAACTGTAGTTAAAGGAGTACCTGTCACCTAAAAAAAGGATTCGCTTTCTTGGCAATCAACCAATAGAAAAATGGCACCAGTTTTGTTATCATAAACAAACAATAAAAAAGCAAATCGCAGGGTGGCAGGTGCACTTTCATGACATCCTTTACTAGTCCACTGCGCACAGGTGTTGGTGCAGAAGGTCATATAAGGATGCAGATCATGTGACAGGTGTCATGTGACTGTGTGGCCAGCTGACCGCAGGACGTTATCCCCAAGTCAAAACTATGCCGGTGACGGCCATTTCCTGGACAATGTAGGAGTTAAGTCATCCCACCCTGTAACACGGTCTTCAACAGGAAATTCCATCACAAAACTTTTTTTTTCAATCTTTGACATTTAACCCCAAGACACCATTCTATGGAGAAAGACATCAGGATCCCACAGATATGATACGAAATTTTTACTACAATACTTGGGGTACCACTGTCTACGGGGTCCTCGCATTTTGCTGCTGTCAGTCCAGATGTCAAATGATAGGGTGAATCTTAATGTGGACCTACCACCAGTTATGTTTGCATGAAGGGCACTAGAAGTCGACAACTTACCTGTAATGAGTAATTTTAGAAGACCCTCCTCTCTCCCTGGCTCTGATGACCCACGTTGCAGCACAGCCGCTCTGCATTGCAATGTACACAGACAAATTTCCCCATAGAAAACCATTATAAATGCCCCCCAGTGGCCACTCTGGATATTGCACCCCGTTAACCCCCAGAAGCCTGGCAGATAGAATCTCTCATAGGATTCCAGGGACCAGCAGGTGGAGTGCTATGCCACCATCATACCAGCTCAAATGATATTTGATTCTTTGTATACTCAAAATGTAAAAAAAATATATATAAAGACTTTAATTGAATACTCAAAACATGGAAACAAATATTTTAATTGTGGGTGAAGCAAGGAGAGGTTCAACCCAAATTTAAGCTTACTGCTGTTGAGGACCCCATGGGGGGGAGAATATTTTTTTTAGATTTTGATTATCATACGCTTAAGTTTGATACTCAAGACATGGATGCAGAAACACATTTTTCAATTGTGGATGAAGCAAGAAAGGGTTCAACCCAAATTTAAAGCCCCCCATACACGCCTAGATTTTCTGTTCAATCAACTTAAAAAGATCAATTTTGGTGGGTCAGGGAAATCTGTGATTGATTGATTGTTTGCCAACTGTAGTAACAGATATTTGATCAACTTTTTTGTAGATAGACTGAAAGTGTAATGAATTTCAATACAACCAATTAAAATTTACCAACACGTCCAATCCTTTTTCAATCAATTTTTTCCCCAATTTTAATTGGTTTAGGTTGATCTAACTATGTGGGCTGTCATAGATTTTCAATCAATCAACCAAAAAAATTGATTGAATCAAGTTGATTGGATGAAAAATCTGTACGTGTATGGGGGGCCTAAGCTCACTGCTGTCGAGGATGCCATGGGGGGAGAATCTGTGACAAAAAGGATTTGCATATGTCATTTCAGTTTAGCAAAACTGAAATCTCTACCTTAAAAACTTGTTCAGTTAACCCTTCAATCAGGCAGGACCTTATACTACCGGCAATGCACATGCACCCAGACTCTGGTGTCCAGTGAGGAATAACAGAAACCCTTCGGTGGAAGTGCACAAAAGGATCAAAGAGGAGAAAAGGTAAGATCTCAACAAATAAAAAAAAAAAGCTTTATGTAAGAAATATTAACAGTGTCGTCAGCAATAAGTATCCTCACGGGGAGACGGAATACTTTGATGAAGGTGCAGACACCGGCCATCAGATCTCTAACGATCCTCCAGCTCCTAAAATGTACAAAGCAAGTGAAGCGTGAGTAATGGAAGTGTTAATGCGAGTGCAATACAACTACATTTCGGTTTAATGGGCCCTCACAATTCCCACAAGCAGGACTCACACTGTCAGTGTGTGAAAAGGCCCTTTCTGTGCGGAGAACAATAATAGTGACATTGTTTGTAGCCTCCGCTGGCTGTTTTATGGAAGCCCGCTCCGCACACAGAGGTGACCACGGATGCCTTTTGGCCACATGTGTTTACACAAGGAAATGCATGTGGGCTGAGGGTGGCGCCTCTTGTCAGCAGCCCTTCTCTGTACTCCTGACCCCTCACAGAACTGCTTTCTTGCTTCTGGGTAATTTTACTGCAATCCAGATGTGCTCTGGCTCCAGAGTGGCTGCCGAGTCTCCATGAACTGGCATCTCATAGAACATCAATCCGTGGGGTAAAATGGCATGGTGCTTGTTTGAAAAAAGAAAAAGAGTGTAATGCTTCTCAGTAACACATCGTGATTTACTCAGCCTCTTGTTTGACAGAGAGTTTTATCGAAAGCTCATGCTTTCCAAGGACTTGTGCCCAAAGCATCCCCCCACCCCCTCAATCTTTCCCTATCGAATGTGTTCAGCACAGCGGGTGCAAGTGGAAGGAGCAGGTACGGCACACGGCGGAGTACATAAAAAGAAATAGCAGCCATGGACAATGGAACTTCTTTATTAAATAAAAGGTGGACAACGACGATGAAGAAAACTACAGTGAGGCTAAATTTACACAGACGGTCGCTCCAGAGAAATGACCTGTCAAGAGCGCCTGCAAATTTGTAAAGGCACTCGGGGGTTGTTTAGATAACGACCCCATGACAGGTCTATCGGGATACAGCCCAAAAACCGACGGTCGCCTGTGTAAAGGCTCCCATACACAGGTCGATTTTTCACTCGACTTTTGACCGATCAATCACTGCGCACGTTTACGAGATCGAATCTGCCCTCCCTGAACGATCGACCCCAAAAAATCGGAACGGGCATTGAACCGACATGTTAATTTTTTGGGGTCGATCCTTTGGCAATGGAAGTACGTTGGTGGACTATATACCATCGCTCCCTATGCAGCGGCCTTTCCGATGGATTTTGTGGAATCAGCCATTTTGGAGATCAGCTCATGTCAAAATCGACCACAAATCAGATTCCCACGGTGGTGTGCCATCGATTCCCGATCCGATCAATCGCGATTCCACAATCGCCTGGAATGATCAGATCAGGAATCGATCGGTGACAAATCGGCCTGTGTATGGCTATCTTAAGAGTCCTTTGAACAACAGTGTAATGATGGGTTTGTAGAATTGTTCGTTGGATCAACAAAGAACAAATTATTTTTTGGTTGATTGAACAAATATCTAGAATGGTCAATTTGTTTGATGGATAAATTTTGTTTGACCTCAAACAAAAAATATTTTCAAAAGGTCATCGAACATGTTGGTAAATTTTATCTGTTGTCATTTCAAATGTATTTTCATTCGATATCGGGATGGACAACCAAAAAAATCTTCACTTCTTGCCTCAGAGGAGCAATACACCTATGTAAACACCTGGCAGGTGCCAATTAATTCTTGTGCTATTGAAAACTAAAAAAGCATCTGTGGCCTACCGGAGACATTCTAACATCCTTCTACTGATACCTACATGGATACCATATGCAGGTGTGCACATAACTTTATTAGTGAGTTCCTCAGATGAGTACCAGGAGATGATGTTTGGTACTCACCCCATATGTAGGGTGGTCTGCCTCACTGTGTCCCTCACTGTCCTCTGCATCAGCCTCCTGCATGGTAGGTTCTGCTGCAGATGGACCTCCCTGTTCCTGATTGATCCTCTGATTAGCTGTCTCCATCCACATGTCACGTTAGGCATACAAGATTCATCATCACGCTGAGCTCAGGGATTCATTGATTGCACATGTGTCGACCAGTGTACGGCCAGCACAACACAGTACAGATTATTCTAACAGTACAACATTGTTTGAACCCCCAGATCTCATACATACGAAACTATTCTCTTGTCAGATCTATTCTCTTGTCTCTGATTTTGTGCAGCCACACACGGTTCGATTTTGGTTCAATCGATGCTCGATTAGATGAATTTTTTCATCGATTGAACGAAAATCGAGGAATGCCCACATGGTACGATCGACGATAATTGTTCGATGAAGGCAGAAAATCGAATCGAATTTTGATCGGACATGTTGGAAAATCATCGTCGATTGTGCCAAAATCGTTTTATAATCGATGATGTTTGTGGTGTTTCTCCTGGATCGATTAGATTCGATATAATAACATAGACCACTTCAATCTGAACTTCAATCGTTTCAATACCAAAATCGACGATTTTAGTAATCTTTTGGAATCGAAATCTCACCACAATCGCAAACTCAATGTGGGGTGTATGTTGATGCGATTAAGATCGATTTTCGATTAGACGATTGAATTCCTCGATCTAATCGAGCATCGATTGAACCAAAATTAAACCATGTGTGGCTAGCTTTAGAAGTCCAATCTTTTTCTGGGATAAGTGTTTTACATTCCCTATTTGACACCCCAAACTGCAAACTTTCATAGTAATCATTTCACAATGATGATAATTATGAATTTCATAATGTTTCCCTGTGGTTATCCAAGGGACATAAATTGTATACAGTTAACTATAAAAACTGAAAAAAATTTTGACAATCTGAATATACAACTTTTACTGCAGTGTATACATGATGAAGTGAAGTTGTTTGTATAGCTATTTAATATGTTTAAGCTTTAATCCCAACTCAATCTTGCCATCAAAGCCCATCAGCTTCCTTCTCACACATCGGGAAGGAGGGGGATGAGGAGGAAAGCTGCGTGCATCTCTCCTCTCTGTGTAGTACACAGATGCGCTTAAGGATGATAAAGGTACGCATGGCACATTTTTAGTCCATTTTGCGTACTACTTGTCTGAAGCCCTAGACATATGTATACGTCTTATATCTTGTCTGTCATCTGTACTTCAAGCTTAGAGAGACGTCAGTAGGTTCTATTACTGTTTGTTGCCTTGTTATGCTGCTCTCTTTTTCACTGTATTTTATTACTTAGTGTTTTTTTCTTTTAATGAACAAAAATTTAGAAATACAAATGCACTGGGCCAAACATACACCAAGAATTATAATAATAATAATAATAAAAAATATAATAATAATAATATATATAATAATAGTATAATGTGCTAAGCTTATGTCATCTTGATGTTACCTTTAGGGAGTCGTATAAACCTTGATGGCTAACTAGATTGCAGAAATGACATTGATGAGCTATGTATAGTATAAATAGAATAAATAAATGTATTTTAATCTCATCCTCGGTCTTGAACACTCTTCCAATTCGATTTTTTGTTCGATGTCGTTATTGAACATCATTTTTTTTATTTATCGAATGTAACATTAGATTTTTTTGGTTGGTTCCGTCGTTCACTCCAAAACTGATAGACTGCCCGTCCCATTAAGAGCCTGTTTCCACTTGGGCGATCTCGGGAGGAGATCGCTCCCATACATTTGAATGGGGTCACCTCCACAGCCACGGTCGGCTGATCGATCGCGGCCATTAAGATGAATGGACTTGGTTAAAAATCACGTCTCCATCCATGGATTCTTAACTGTGCCCATTCACTCTCTATGGGCAAAATCAGACAGGAAGTGGGCGGGGTGGGACAGGACATTTGGCCCCCCCCCCTCCCTCCAGGTCCGTGTCCGCAGCGATTTAAACCGCAGGCAAAGGCTGAAGTGGAAACATGCCCTTAGGGCTGTTCACCCTATTATCATTTTAATACCAAGAATTATAATATTACATCAACTTAAATCTAAATCTGATTATTATGAACTACCTTTAGGGATACACTATAATGTCTATTGTTACATATCCCAATCATTATATTTTAATTTAAGAAACACAACAGAACCTGGGTAATGAGGGGACACAGACTGCAATGGACAGAAATGGTAAATAACTATAGAAAAGGTTTGAAAGCGAGGGCTATTTCAAACTAGACGTGTTTGCGTTACACTACCGTAAAGCAGCGTGGCTAGCATTTACTCAAGGTACATAGGTTTGCATAGGAAAGGTCTTTGGGGAAGCAGTGCAACCACCTCCAATACACTTGTATAGGAGATGCAAGTGCAACAAAGAAACATTGGGTTTCAATTGTAACACGTGGTATCGTTACCACTAACCATAGCCAAAAACCACATCGCGGCTAGTGTAAAATGGCCTGGAGAGTTAAATATGTCATTAAACAATTATATAGAACTCACATAATGCAACTGATTGACCCCCTAAGGGCCCCCATACACCTTTAGATTTCTCTGTCAGATTTCCTTTAGATCTCCTTTTGTTTTACCAAAACCATGTAATATGAGGGACTTTCTAACCCATCAAGTCTACCTGTGTTCAATCGCAGGGACCCCTACCTATTGTATACTCTGTTCCCCAACCTATTAGATTGTAAGCCCGTGTGGGCAGGGTCCTCCACTCCTCCTGTGTCATAATCTGTACCTGTGTGTTATCCTGTGTTGTATCTCCACTTAATGTATTGTACAGCGCTGCGTAATATGTTGGCGCTATATAAATAAATTTTAATAATAAAACTACATAGCTGTTGGTAGATCTAATGGATATCTGACAGAAAGATCTAAAGGTGCATGGCCAGCCAAAAAACTCAATGTTTCTATAGGCCTAATAAAAGAGGATTCAAATAAAGGCTTTCCAGAATTTTTCTTCATGCGCTCAGATTGGTAAAACCCTAAACCAACACATAATGTAACCAGGCCAAGTGGTTTACTTGCCAACAGTTACATATATTAGATTGCAAGCCTGATCGGCCAGGGTCCTCTACTTCTCCTGTGTCATTACCTATACCTGTGTGTTATCTTGTGTTGTCTCAACTCTAATTTATTGTACAGCGCTGCGTAATATGTTTGTGCTATATAAATAAAATGATGATGATAATTTATATCACAGCCAGTTCATCCGGAGTGGAGAGGCCTAAAGAGATGCCGAATTTTGATTTTAGTACGCAAACCACATGCAGAGCGAGACTCGGCCACTGAAGAGAAGCAGCTTCACTGTGATTGGCTCTGCTTCAATGTGCATGAAATTTGCATGCTCATGTCAAAGGCTGGAAGACCCGGAAACCCAGCCACATCCTACCTGGATGCTGGGGATCGGTCTAATCTGCAAACCTCTAGTTTTGGAAATGCTATACTATGTATGAATCATGTCACCGCCATGAAGCAGCTATGGCTCATGTTTTTATGTTATGAGAGGTTATAATTTAATTGATTAGCAGATTTGTAAGTTAATTGCAAAGCACCTGAACCATCATCAAATTTGCTGGAGATGTAGAGAACATTCTAAATAATAAAAGTATTGCTCTAGCATATGAAGTTTTTGCACAAAATAAGTTCAAATTAAGTCAACTTTAAAAACTTTGACTTGACTTTGAACCTCATTTATGAAAAAACTACATGGCTGAGAGCAATCTTTTTTCCCAAATGTTCCCACAACCCTTCATCTCCAGCAAATTTGGTGATAATACCATGTTCAGGGGCTTTGCAATTCACTCATAAATTCCACCTACAAAATGTCGCAAATTTCATTTCTTGACCCAAATATAAGCCAGGTGCTGAAAAATTTGGCTTATATTCGAGTATATACGGTATGTACTGCTGACTTTCCAATCTGTCTCACCAGTCTAAGAAAATGAAATAAGGATAATTAGTGACGGATCTCATATCCAAGGTGGATGCACATCTGCATAGTTTTTCCATGGCAGCAGGTCTACAATCATTGGTGCCTAAACCTTAATTCTAAATGTTTTATTAAAGGATTTTCCAACCACCTCTAGGATTAACTGTATTGGAGATGTTTGTCCTCAGTTTTGCTGAAAGGACAATACATAAAGACGCGTGTCAACTAACAGATGTTAAGGTTGGTGGTCGTGCCATACAGGGTCCCTATAAAACAAACCCATGTCCCCAGGAAATGATATTGTCCCTATAGCCTAGCACCATGAAACTGGCTCCAAGTGATTTATATCATATGCATCAGTTAAATACACAAACATATACATGCTATATATCACGTCTTCATGGATGTAAATTGTATTTTACATATGTATCAGCATTATGTAATGTATGTAAGAAAGCAGCTGGGATTAGTTAGAGCAGCGCTATGCATCAATTATCATATACAATACCTGTCACTACGTAAATTCAACAGTTTGATTTAAAAGGATGACGATCGCCTACCTACCTCCATAGTTATCCAAAATACTGCAGAGCGGTGGAATAGAGGGAGGACCCTACTGGTCCTCTGACATTCTTTAAACCAGTGGTTCCCAAACTTTCCTTGCAGGGATCCCCTTTTCTATTTGGGAACATTATTGACCCCCCCCCCTCCCCATTGAAACAGAGGTTAAGAATGAGGGTCAGCGTGAAATACCTTCCCACCCCCCCAACTGAGTAATACTCTTATATTATGTCTAATTAGATCAGAAATGACATACAATAGTGCAGATACAGGGGCTACCCTCCTTCACCAGTTAAAGCCATTGCCAACTATATTGGCAGCATGGTGGCTCAGGGGGTTATCATTAATGCCATGCAGCTTTAGTGTCCTAGGAGTTTGCATGTTCTCCCCGTGTCGGCGTGGGTTTCCTCCCTATACTCCAATGACATGCTGATAGGTTAACCTCCATAGCAGTATGGGCGTATTGCACCATTTTCAACAGAACACACTGTACTCTGCTGTGATTTCCCGAGGTCTTTGGCTCCACATCACCGATGACACTGAAGACGCGATGCCGGAAGCGATCGGCAGTGATCATCAGATACTTGAACGATCTACTGAAATTTACCAACGTGTCTGATCACCTTGCAATGGTTTTGTTCTTCTTGGGGTCAATCGATTCAGCTAAAAAGGAATCCATTTCAAAACGATTTACCTATAAACTATAGCTTTTTAAGTTGATATAAAGAAAAAAACAAGTATGGCCACCTTTAGTGATATGACTATATATGCTCTGTAAAGCGAGGCGTAATATGTCGGCGCTATATACATACAGGATAATAATAATATATGGTTGATAGAGGAGACCACCATAACTTCAGCGATGGCATTCTGTATAGTGATGGAGCCTGCCAGTGGCAGTTTGGAGACAAATCTATCATGAAAAGTAATGAATCAAAGCCTAGAACATGGAGAAAAAGTTAATTTTTAACATGGAGGACAGAATTCAGGAAGGACAGCTTTATCTGCATCTCAAATATTGTGGGGGTCATTTATTTTGTATCTCACATGTGACGCTCTGGTCATAGCAAGTATGCCTTAAAGCAGACCTACCACTAGAAATTGGTCATTTCCTGAATGGCACTGGAAGTGCTTATAATAGGGAGGAATGCATAAAAAAACGAATTTAACAAGAAACTTTGCAGCCCCTCCTCTCTACCTGGCTCTGATGACGAGCTGCCGTGGGGTCCCCCTAAAACTGCAGAGATAGACCGGTAAATCTCAGCTCTCCATTAAACTGAATGGAACATGTTTTCCCAAAGAAAACTATTATAAATGCCCCAGTGGCCAATCGCAATATTGCACCTGAAGTTAACCCCCTGGAAGCCTGGATAATAAACATGGAATCTCATACGATTGCAGGCAACAGCAGGTAAGTATATTTTTGGGGACTGTGGAGGGCTATGCCACCATCATACCAGCTCAGAGGCAAGACAAACTTTAATATTACATATATTTTAGATTTTAATGCTTTAACAGAAACACAGCCTATGTCTGTCACTATTAATATAACAAATGTTGCCACTTGCAACCTTAATAATATTGCAAAAGGATTATTCCAAGAAGTAATGTGTTCGGTAAGTAACACCAGAATAATTTTACAGCCCTAAACCTTTATCCTTGAACTGGTAGTGTGGCATGCAGACTTTATATAACCATACAAAAAGAAGAAAAAATAAGGGCCCCAACCTAAGACTGACCAATGGCAAAGCTTTCTTGCCAAAAGTGAAGTGCCGACACCAACCCCTGGGAACGTCCTACAAGGCCCAAGATTTGTAATGGATATCGATTGTGCATGAACCTTAACAAAAAGGAATCATCCCTGTGTGCTTGTCATTGAAACTTTAACCAATTATCATTCAATATACAAAGCAGATATATTTCTGTCCCCGTTAGCACACCAAGGGTTAATCTGTCAGTCTAAACCTTCCACTTTCTCCCTCAGCTTCATATAAAATAATAATAAGCCTATCTGCATTGCGGAAACAGCCGAATTAGGGGTCTTTAAGGCAGGATTAACAGATAAGTCCTTAAAATTGCACTCTCTCTGGAGTGGACAACACAGGATCCCCTTTGGACACGAAATAGAACAAGAAACGGGTCAAAATCTCACGCCACTTTGCTCGTCGTGTGGTTTTAAGTAAATAGATGTCATCTGAAAAGACTCCAGATCTTGTAGTTTGAGCGGCTCCTGGACTAGGAGTTGGATGTGAATATACAAACATCATCATTCGCTCCTGATTTATGAGCACCTACGGGATGGTATACGTTATTATTACAATGCTGATTCCCATAACCTTCACCCACTTAGGGGAGCAGTAAGGCTGATTTGTAGGGCCATGTTAAATGGACTATATACTTTAAGAGTTTAGATTTTCCATTCACATGTTTGTGTGATCACCAATATTAACCACCTCTGGTGAACGGCTACAAAGACGTCCAGTAATGTTTAACCCCCCTCAACATTTTCTGCTGTCATAAAACTAAAGAGTGAGCAGACAGACAAAACTCAGAAACAGACAGAAATACAACGAGGTTTGGTGATAACATGCCATCTCTTGTGTCTGCCTGTCCAGCTAAATATACAGGTTGTATATGCTCCATCATTATTTTTTCATTAACAACTTTTAATAATATAGCACCAACATATTACGCAGTGCTGTACATTAAACTAGAGTGGAGATGCAATTCAAGATAACACACAGGGACGGGTTATGACACAGGAGGAATTGAGGATCCGGCCCAATTCGGTTTACAATCTAATAGGTCGGGGAACAAACCTGTCCGTAAATTTTGGTCGATCTGCTGTTAATAAATAGTGTCAGGCCAATCATTTGAGATGTAAGGAGGACAGGAGGTGTGGGGGGTGTTTAGGGGTATATTTATGTACCAGGTTGGAGATGTAAGGAGGACAGGAGGTGT
>CM070042.1:30620363-30654311 GCA_036250615.1 Ptychadena robeensis
GCGACTAGGGAACAGAGCCCTTAGGCAAAAGCAACACACAGGCAGATGGGGATAGCATAACCATCCCAGGCGAGAAGACAGAGAAGCAGCAAGGCAGGGCAAAGCAGGGGTGAAAGGCAGGCAAAGGAGCAAAAGATGAGAAGCAAAGAAAAAGGCATAAGAAAAGCAAAGGGGAAGGAGGCAGAAGGATGAGAGACAAGAAAGGCATACACAACGCGTAGATAGGAGAAAAGCTACCACATCCGACGCCTCAAGCCGTCTTCTTCACAGGAACGATCCAGGTGGAGCAGTCCAGAAGGAGGGAGGACAGGCAAAAAAAAAAACAAATAAATAAATAAAAAAGGGGGGGGGCAGTCAGGAGGGGTCACACGGAGCGCGGCCCAAAGATACCGCATGGCAGGAAAGGACAATGGGAGCGTTGCAACACGTTTCATCCCTCACAGGAGTCAGGAGACCGTTGGCGGCGTGGGAGACGAGGCGTAGATCTCTTGTGGCGTTGAGGCAACTTTTCCCACAGGGGAGCCAGACGAGGTTGTTTAGCAGGGGCCGGACGATCCGAAGGGGAGGGATCAGGTCGATGCTTTCCAAGACAGACTGAGCTTCTCCAGGGGTGGCAAAGGAGAACAGACGCCCATTATAGGTGAAATGCAATTTAAAGGAGAACCTCCACCGATATTTAATTTGATGTTGCTGCAAAGCGGACAAGTACGGTTTCAGGTCCCTGCGTTTCTGGATGGTTTGCGGCGAAAGGTCAGTGTAAATCTGATAGGCGTGCGACTGAAAAGTCAACTCCCGCTGTTTGCGTGCGGCCTGCACCACAGCCTCCTTGATAGAATAGTAGGTAGGCTTAACGATGATGTCCCTGGGGGGACCATCCTGGCGTTTGGGGCCAAGCGTCCTATGGACGCGGTCCAGCTCAAGACGCTCCAATGGCGAGGAAGGCAGTAATTCCTGCAACAATGCTGTCACTGTAGGCCCCAGATCTTCAATGTGCTCGGGGGGCTTCTTTGCGCGATAATCCGCTCACAAGCGCGCCGTGGTAGGCCCAAGCCGGGGCCTCGATTTTCGGCAAGCCCCGGATGTCGCGCCGGGTGGATGGTAAGTGCCCGGGCTCGGTCCACAGGATGAGTGGGGTCACTGGTAGGCGATGGGGCCAGGAAAATGTGGGCTGAATAGGGAATCGGAGCAATTTGGAGATGGAGACAGCAGAGCTCAGCCAAAAAAGGCCCTTTGAGTTTTCTTCAGCGGCCCTCCTCTGTCTTCCAACCCTAACTGTTAATGCATAGGGCAAAGAAACTCATCTGTCTGCTGACCCCCCACTGACAAATCTTGGTTTAGAATCTTCTTAGAGCGGAAAGAGCAGGAGAGGCAAGGGACTTGTTTAGGCGCCGATTGGCTTTCACGTATGCCAATCAGCCTGCTCAGTTTGAGCTGTCGGCAGACAGGTGAGTGCCTATGCTCCTACTATTTGTTTTGTTATATAGTATAAGCCGAGGTACTTCAATTTATCTACAAAAAATGGGAAATTTATTAACTCGAGTATAAGCCGAGGGTTGGCAAGGCAATAGAGTTTTCTTATTGAAATTCCACCATCTCCAGTAATATTTCCACAAGATGGCGCTGCCGCCCAAGTTTGTTTGCATTTCACCAGCCGAGCTCAGGAATAGCAAAGATAGAATACCAAATACAGATTAAACCATTCACAGAGGCTGCCGGCACCTGCACGGAGACCAGCAAACACCTGGACTGGTAAGTGACTAAGTGATCCTGACTCAAGTAAAAGACGAGGGTGGGAAATGCAAATAAGATGTGGTGTTTCCTCATTGAAATTCCACCATCTCCAGTAAATACTAACAATATATCCCCAAGAAGTACGTTTCACCACCCAAGCTCAGGAATACGTAGATAGAATACCGAATACACATCAGACCATTCACAGAGGCTTTTGGTGCCTCTAGGGGGAGACAAGCACACACCTGGACAGGTAAGTGAGACCCTGACTCGAGTATAAGACAAGGGTAGGAAATGCTAATCAGATAGTGGAGTTTTCTCATTGAAATTCCACCGTCTCCAGTAATATTTCCACAAGATGGCGCTGACGTCCACGTTTGTTTACATTTCACCAGCCAAGCTTAGGAATACCGCATAACGAATATACATCAGACCATTCAGAGGCTGCTGGCGCCCCCAGGGAGACCAGCGATCACCCGGATAGGTAAGTGGGGCCCTGACCCAAGTATAAGCCGAGGGGGGTTTTCCCAGCACATTTTTTGTGCTGAAAAAAACTCGGCTTATGCTGGAGTATATACGGTACTTTTATTTTTTTTAAGGATAAAGTACACTTATGCCTCCCCCCATAATTACAACATTCCCTTGTCATATATATAACTTATAAGAACCTGAGGAAAAACTCAGCATTACATGACCTCTCCAGCCACTGCTCAGTAAAAACTCCCATAGACTTACAGTATATACTCAAGTATAAGCCGACCCACACCAATTCTATCTACAAAAACATATTGACCTGAGTATAAGCCTAGCATGGCTACTTGCAAAGTCAGATAGTGGAGTTTTCAGATAAAATTCCAGCAAAAGTGAACAAGATGGCGCTGCTGCCCAAGTATGTTTACATTTCATGCCGCAGATAGAATACCGAATACACATCGAACCACTCACAGAGGGGAGGGAGACCAGCGAACACCCAGACAGGTAAGTGTGACCCTGACTCGAGTATAAGCCGAGGAGGGCTTTTCAGCACAACTAGACTTTTACTCAAGTATATATATGATATTGGAGAATTTCTAGTGTAAATTCCAATAGAAGTCTATGGAGCTTTTATTGGCCTGGTATCTGAGAATAGATGCAGCACTGGAATGTCAACCAACCGGCCGTTCAGGGTCAGATCTTGGTTAGTGTCGATCTGGAAGGGTGTGTGAGGGTAGGTCATTATAAGGAAGGGGGAGGAAAAGTGTAATCTGTTTTAGGATTAAAACAAGTTGCTTGTCACTCATGAGCCCCCCCCCCCCAATAACATGGTGGAGGTTGTCAGTGATTGACATCCACTTTTATAGGGGTTCAGCCCCCAAATTGCAGGCTCTCCTTTTAGGGCTCCGGCCCGTATCCATTGGCTCAACAAAAGTTACAAAACAAAGATACAGTCACATGGGTTGCCAGCAGAAACATAAACAGTCAAATTAAATCAGCAGATCGATCCATACAATTTCCATTAGATTTACCAACAACTGTGTAGTATAGTGTCCTCCCTGATAGAATAGTTATATTATAGTTTTTGGAAGGATTAGAAACCTCCTCATATTACATGGTCTTGGTAGAAGAAAAGTTGATTGTACAGAAATTGTATGGTAAGATTGTAAGGTGTTATGTGCCTTAAGCCCGTCCGGGCAGGGTCCTCTACTCCTCCTGTGTCACAACCTGTACCTGTGTGTTATTGTATGTTTGTATCTCCACTCTAATGTATTGTACAGCGCTGCGTAATATGTTGGCGCTATATAAATAAATGATAATAATAAAAAGTTCTTATAGGACTACTACGCTGGGTGGAACACTGCCACCCCAGACCAGCAACATGGAATCCTCAGACAGTTGCAGAGAAAACACAAAAGCAATGAAATAGACGTTAAGGGGGAGGCGACCACAAGTTAGGGCACCTTGGAGAAAAGGCCGGATCGTTGTCAGTGTAATTGCTGTACTAAGTGCGTCCACCATTTGGTTGCATCCGAACCCTCAAGATTTGACAGATATCAGATGAATGTCATTTATATCCAATGGGTAAGGACAACCAGATCCATAGAGCTGTACAGTTAGGGTAAGTCCCCACTTGGGCGGCTGGCCAGGGCTTATCCCCACTTTGGGCATTTTGTCATACATTCATTTTTTTCCCTAAACAAATGATGATCCCTTGCTGTGGACCAGGAAACCCACTACAAAAGCTGACATATTTCACTCTCATTGTAAACCAAATGAGTGCTAACACGAGATAGCGCCGCCAAGAAGCAGGAAGAAAGCGTGAGGAACAATGTATAAACATTCAGCACCCACCTCCCTCAGTGATGCATGCGTTATACAATGTGCTGGTATGCACAAATCTACACAACCCGTGTTGGAGCCCCTGCAAAGTTGTAAAAAAAAAAACTAAAAAAAAACTTTCTGGCATTGTTGAGCATTTCTCGGCAGCTGCGGCTTATTTCCCGAAGTTTCCTTTCTCAGAGAGAGGTCACTTTATATTTCATGTAAATACATTAAATACGGGGGCCAGGCGGTACCGTCCATCTGGCTGGAAATCCAAAAATTAGTTACAGGTTATAATACATTCTTTCCATAAGGATCCTAACAATACTTCCTATCCTATCCATAAGGATCCTAACAATACTTCCTATACTATCCATAAGGATCCTTATAACACTTCCTATACATAATGATCCTAACAATACTTCCTATACTATCCATAAGGATCCTAACAATACTTCCTATACTATCCATAATGATCCTAACAATACTTCCTATACTATCCATAAGGATCCCTATAACACTTCCTATACTATCCATAATGATCCTAACAATAATTCCTATACTATCCATAAGGATCCTAACAATACTTCCTATACTATCCATAAGGATCCCTATAACACTTCCTATACTATCCATAAGGATCCTAACAATACTTCCTATACTATCCATAAGGATCCTAATAATACTTCCAATGCTATCCATGTAATATGAGGGACTCTCTAACCCATCAAGTCTACCTGTGTTCAATCGCAGAGGACCTGGCACTACATAGTTGTTGGTGTATGGCCAGCGTTAGCAATAGTAGAGTATTGTACTATGTTGGCCATTGTCTCAGATCCCTTCTTCAGGCGTCATACAATTCTGTTTTTTGACATTTATACAGTCTGGCACCTCTGGGGAAACTGAAGGACACACTGCTGATCTACTAACCGGGGGATGAGTGGTATCCCCTTTGGTTATATACGTTGACTTTCCAGACCAGAAATATACGCCATTATATACCCAGCCACTTTACCCCAGAAGGTGGCCCCTCGCTCCTACATCCTAGGCTTGAGCTGACCATTCTGATGTGAGGGGGGTATTTTGGAGCATCGGGTGTGCAAATTTGGGGCTCTAGTGATGTATGTGGACCCCCTGAGGAAAACGAAATATATGAAACATATGTCGGGGTTACGCATTTTTGCTCCATCCCTGGGACCCTATCTCTGATCAGGATCTAAGCGGCAACTCGCTGGCATTATGGAATCTATGCTTCATATGGATATTAAAATCTAATCGGACTATTTTTTACTGACACCATTGTACATTGCCTTTGTATAGGGATCCTGCTTATTTTTAACTATATGTGTGGAAGTGATATGTAAACATAGGGAATCCCTATTGAGATTGTGATCTACCCACTGACCCTTACACCTTTGGCCTCTAAAGTCCCCAGGTCCCTGCTGTTCAGTGAGAAAATTGTGAGGTGGTTGTGAGTGAGGTACTGATGATCGGGGCCTCCATCAGTCCCCACAGCCCCCTCCGCCCTTTCGATACATTTATACACAAAGTTATAAAGGACATGAAAAAATGTTTTTGTTAGTAAAGGGTATCACTTAAACTCCACACTTTCTGTATATAAGGATCCTTATAATAGCACCCACCCTATCTATAAGGATCCTTATACTACTTTCTATCTATAAGTACGTTCTGTTATAAGTAGTGACTACACACAGAACACGGGTCGAGTTATCAGTAAAGTGTTAAAAGTTTATCAAATATGATTGCAGTACTTTAACCCCCTTCTGGGACACCAGAAGATAGGGAGCCGGTGATCAGGACTGCACTGTGTATGTGGCTTTGTCCTCCCAGAACCCTAAACAGAAATCAGAGTCAGCTCCATGACATAACAGCGCGAGGACAGAAGTGGTTAATCACATGCCATGTACGTGAGATAATCATCATGAGCTGTGTTGCGCAAAATGCAAGCACCCGCTATCAAGGTGACTCCAGAACATTCATGCCTACAGTCATTTAAGGGCACAGTTCTTAAAGAGGACCTAACACCCGTACTTGCTGTGCTCGGCCAGTAGGTCAGAATACAGCAATGAAAGAGAACTCACTTGTAAAACCAGAATGTCGCTTCTCTGTGATGACGCAGCCCCATGGCAGAGCAGAAGCCCGACATCTCTGAGAGCAGCAACAGCCAGGAAAGTACCTGATCACACTGTCTATTGGAGAATACACACAGACTTTTTCTATTGAAAACCATTATATAGTGCCCCCAGTGGCCACCCACAATATTGCAATGAATTTAACCCTGGCAGATAAATATGGAATCTCTCATATGGCTCCAAGGAAAGCAGGTAAGTATATTTTTTGAGTATTGCAGACCACTACGCCACCATCCTGCCAGCTCAGAGCTAAGTGAAAGTTTAATTTATTTATTTCTTGGGGGGGGGGGGGGGGGGGGGGGGGGTTGAGTATACATCAACGTTAAAGCCATAGTCACTACTACACTACAAACATCAGACCATTGTCGGTGTCACAAGAACTTACCTAATTTTCACTTCTGAATCCATAAAATGTTTATTAATATATAACCCCCCACCCCCCCCTGCACAGTGACCCTTGACTGTCATTAAGAGGAATTCGGAGCTTCAAAAAATTTAGTGACCGGGCAGAACCCCTTTGTTGCTACCTATGTCACAGGTACAATTTTTTCCTCATTTCCTGCCTTGGTAAGTGGCAATACAGGAAGTGAGGTTAAATCTCCCTTATTAAGAAAAGCAGTAAATAACCAAAGTTGCAACCTATTATGTCAAAAGTACAGCTGTCATTAGGATAAGCACTCTGGCCAAGAAGACTGTACACTCCAGCAATGGCTGCAGGACATCACTTGTAGACAGGAAGTGAGGGGAAATCCCGATATATACCTTCCATGCACTGTCACGGCCATGAAGACTATAAATGATGACATGCAGCCATGGCTAAAGCATACAGTAGACAGTACGTGAGGCAAAATCCCCCTATTTATCTCCCATGCACTGTCACAGCCAAGAAGAACATAAGTGATGCCATGCAGCCATCGCTGGAGACCACAGTAGACAGGAAGTGAGGCAAAATCCCCCTATTTATCTTCCATGCACTGTCATGGCCATGAAGAACATAAGTAATGTCATGCAGCCATCGCTGGAGCATACAGTAAACAGGAAGTGAGGCAAAATCACCCTTTTTATCTTCCATGCAGACTAGAGGTGATGTGATGCAGCCATCACTGGAGCGTACAGTAGACAGGAAGTGAGGCAAAATCACCCTTTTTATCTTCCATGCAGGCTAGAGGTGATGTGATGCAGCCATCACTGGAGCACACAGTAGACAGGAAGTGAGGCAAAATCCCCCATTTATCTTCCATGCACTGTCACAGCCAAGAAGACTAAAAGTGATGCCATACAGCCATCGCTGGAGCACACAGTAGACACCCTTTTTTTGTCGCGGCTTTGAAAATTTTGATACAGATAGACCGGGTCCCTTCTAGTGTTGTTCTTGTTTCATTAAGGCGCGGGTGATATTTACAGTCACACAACAAACCTGTCTGTCTACATTCTCCAAAATGTACGGCAACCAACCATCCCCAACAGCCCCGGCGGCGGCACACGTCGCAGCGCCCGAGACGCACGACATCCAGAAAGTGAGTCATGTCACCCACCCCGCGCAGATAATCAAATAGGACTTAGCGCCTATAAGAATCTCAATGACTCCTGCGCGTTATCAGCATATAGGGAGGCGGCTGCTGAGATTCGTACGGGCGCTGTATGAGTGCGCACACCTCGAATATACACCTTGGGGTGGGAAACGTTCAATGACACGCTCAGAAGTTTCCATGGAAACTATAAATAATTCCTGTAGCAACAAACGGCACTAGGACATATGAGGCAGGGGAAAAATTAAGTGCACCTTCGGGTAATAAGACGTTTGTGAAAAACCAAATACACCCTTGCTACTTCCATAGCTATTAGAAGAGCGAGTGAAGCCCAAACTGGAGCGGTCAGGTGTGCGTTAACACAAAGCCAATGAGGAAAGACATTAGGATTTCAGAGAAGAAATTGTTGCAATCCGTCAATCTGGGCACTTTTTGTGTTTCAAGATTATTACAGATTATTCTACAGTGAGCAAGATTATTTAGTAAAAAAACAATCTGACCAAAAATTGACATCCCAGCACCCAAAGGTATAAGAGAATGTTGGTGATGTAATGACCCAGACACAGTCCAGACCTTAATCCAAATAAAATGCTGTGGCACGGCTTTTTCTCACATGACTTGTGATTTCATTTACAACTCAAGTCATATTTCTCTCACACAGTGCCCCCCCATATATATTCCTCTCACACAGTGCCCCCCATATATATTCCTCTCACACAGTACCCCCCCAAATATATTCCTCACACACTGTGCCACGCAGTGCCCCCCCAAATCTATTACTCACACACAGTGCCCCCTACAGCACACCCCCCCCCCAGTATTTAATCTCACACCAGCCCCCCCCACCATCCCCATTTATATTCCGCTCAGAAAGCCACACCCCCCCCATATATATTCCTCTCACACAGAATGCCCCCCCCATATATATTCTCTCACACAGCACCCCCCACCCATATTATATTTCTCTCACACCGCACCCCCAACCCCCATATATTCCTTCACACAGCACCCTCCCCCCACATATATATTCCTACTCAAACACACAGTGCCCAATTATATTCCTATCACACAGCCAGAACCTCCATATATATTCTATCAAACAGTGCCCCCCATAGATCTTCCTTAACCACAGTGACACCCCATATATATCTCTCACCGCACCCCCCCCATATATATTTCTCCACAACAGCCACCCCCCCCCCATATTTTCCCTCAACAGCACCCCCCCACCAAGATATATTCCTCTACCAACACACAGTGACCCCATATATATTCCTCTCACACGCCGCACCCCCCTATATATTCCTTCACACAGGGCCCACCCCCATTTATATTACTCTCAGAAAGCACCCCCCATATAATTCCTCTCACACAGCACCCCCCCCCCATTTATATTCCTCTCACACAGCGAGCCCCGCCCATATTAGTCATGTCACAAGCACCCCCCCCCCCCCCTCCCCATTTATATTCTCTAACACAAGCGCCCAGAACCATATAGATTCCGGTCAAACAGTGCCCCCCCCCCATATGATTATTCTAACAAAGTGCCCCCATATATATATTCTTTCCACCAAGTGCCCCACAATACATATATTCTCTCAAAAAAATGCCACCCCTCACCATACCCATTCCTGTCATACCAGTGCCCCCCCGCTCACCACAAATTTAGTCATACAGTGTCGCCCCACCCCCCCACATATCTTCCGGTCATACAGTGTACCCCATCACCATACATTACTGTCATACAGTGACCCCCCCCTCACCATACATTCCTGTCCTACAGTGTCCCCCTCACCATACTTCCTTGTCATCCAGTGTCACCCCTCACATATCTCCGGTCATACAGTGTCCCCCTCACCATACATTCCTGTTTACAGTGTCCCCCCCCGCTCAACATACATTCTGTATACAGATGTCTCCCCTCACCAGACATTCCTGTCATACCCCAAGTGTCCCCCCCCCTCACCTACATTCCGGTCATACAGGTACTCCCCTCACCAATAAATTCTGTCAGACAGTGTCCCCCTCAACACATACATTCCGGCCATACAGTGCCCCCCCCCCCTCAGCTAATTCTGTCATACAGTGTCCCACTCACCATATCCGGTATACGTGCTCCCTCACCATACATTCCGGTCATACAGTGGCCCCCCTGACAATAAATTCCGGTCATACAGTGTCCCCACTCACCATACATTAGGTCATTACAGTGTATCCCCTCACCATACATTATGTCATACAGTTCCCCCCTACCATAAATTCGGTCATTCAGTGTCCCCACCCCCCCACACCATAAACATACATTCCTGTCATACAGTGTCCCCTCTCACCAACATTACGGTCATACAGTGACCCCCTCACCATACATTCCGGTTTCATACAGTTGTCTCCCTCACCATACATTACGGTAAACAGTGTCCCCCTCACCATAAATTCCGGTTCATACAGTGCTACCCCTGGCCATACATTCCTGCGGTCATGACAGTGTCCCCCCTCACCATACATTCTGTCCTACAGGTCCCCTCACCATACATTCTGTCATACAGTGTCCCCCCTCACCCATTACATCCGGTCTACAGTGTCCCCCCACCCCCCCCCAACATGACATTCCGGTCACTACAGGTGTCCGCCCTCAAACATAAATCCGGTCATACAGGACCCCCCTCCCCCTCACCATAAATTCCGTCATACAGTGTCTCCCCTCACCATAATTCCTGCATACAGAGTCCGCCCCTCACCATACATTCCGGTCCTACAGAGTCCCCCCAACAATACATTCCGTAATGACAGAGGCCCCCCCACCATACATTCAAGTCATAACAGTGTCCCCCTCACAATACATTCCGGTCATTACAGTGTCTTCCCCTCCATACATTCCTGTCCGACAGTGTCCCCCCTCACCAACATCCTGCATTACCGTGCCCCCCCCGCCATCACCATAAATTCCTTTCATACAGTGTCCCCCTCACCTAATTACTGTCATACAGTGTCCCCCTACCATACATTCGGTCATCGTGTTCACCCACCCCCCTCACCATTCATTCCTGGAATTACAGTGTCCCCCCCTCACCAAAATTCTGGTCATTACAGTGTCGGCAAACCACTCACCAACATTCTGGTCATCAGTGTCCCACCCCCTCACCATACATTCTGGTCATAACAGTGTCCCCCCTACTATACATTACTGTCATACAGTGTCCCCCCTCCCAACCCTTACATCTGTCTTTCATGTCACATCACCACCATACATTCCTGTCTACAGTGTCCTCCACCCCCTCGTCAACAGTGGCCCTCCCTCAACATATATTCATGTCATACGGACCCCACCACCATACATCTGGTCATACAGTGTCGCACCCCCTCACCATACATTCTGTCCATACAGTGTTCCCCCCCTCCCAACCAATAAATTCCTGTCCTAACAGTGACAAAACCCCATTCACCATACATTCCGTCATACAGTGTCCCCCCCCCACCCCCCCCCCCCCCTCCCATACATTCCTGTCATACAGTGCCAACGCACCATCTATTCCTGTCATTCAGTGACCCACCTCACATACATTCATGTCATACAGTTGTATACCCACCACCAATAGTCATTGTCACCCCCCCCCCCCCCCCACGTGACCCCTCACCATACATTCCTGTCCTACAGTGTCGCCCCCTCAACCATACATTCACTCGTCATACAGGGTCTACCCGCACCATACATTGCCGGTCATACAGTGACCCCCCGCCCACATCACCATAAATTCTGTTCTACAGGTCTCCCCCCTCCCTCCTATACTAGCTTCAGACAGTGTCCCCCCCCCTCCCATTACATCCTGTCATACAGTGCAACCATCACTATACATTCCTGTCATACAGTGTACTCCCCCCACCATATCTTCCTGTCATCAGTGAACACACTCACAATAATTCATGTCATACAGTGTTCCCACCCCCAACTATCACCATACATTCCGGTCCATACGTGCCCCCCCCCCCCCTTACCATACATTCTGTCATACAGTGTCCCCCATCTATAACATTAATGTCATACATGTGTCCCCCCCCTCCCTCACAAACAATACAGTCTTACAGTGTCCCCCCCCCACTCACCGTCCCCACCCCTCACCATACATTCCTGTCAATTACAGTCTGTCCCACACCCATCACCTACATTCTGTCATCAGTGTCGTAGGCCCCCCCTCACCATACATTCCGTCATACAGTGACCCCCCTCACCATACATTCCGTCACACAGTGTCCCCCCTCACCATACATTCCTGTCACACAGTGTCCCCACTCACCATACATCCGGTCAACAGTGACCCCCCTCACCATACATCCGGTCATACAGGACCCCCCTCACCATACATTCAGGTCATACATTGCCCCCCCTTCTTAGACATTCGTATACATGTACCTCACTCTATCTATACATCTACCTGTCATACAGTGTCCCCCCCCTCACCATCTAACAAAAACATTTCCAGTCATTCATACAGGTCCCCCCCCCCCCCCTCACCGTCCCCACCCCCCACCAACTCCTGTCATACAGTGTCCCCCACCCCCTAACCATAATTACTGTCCATACAGTGACCCCCCCTCACCATAATTCTGTCATACAGTGACCCCCCCTCAACATACATTCTGTCACACGTGTCCCCCCCTCACATACATTCCTGTCACACAGTTGTCCCCCCTCACCATACATTCCGGTCACACAGTGACCCACCTTCACCCTACATTCCGGTCATACAGGACCCCCTCACCATACATTCGTCACGCGGTCCACAGTGACCCCTCGACAACATTCTGTCATACATGAAACCCCCCCTTTACCATACTTCCTGTCATACAGTTGACCCCCCCCCCACCATACATTCCTGTCATACAATGACACCCCTCACCATAACATTCATGTCATACAGTGTTCCCCCTCCCAACATTCCTGTCATACAGTGCCCTAACCCATACATTCATGTCATACAGTGTCCCCCCCCCCATCACATACATTCGTCAGACAGTGCCCCCCCCACACTCCTATACCTAGCGGTATACAGTGTCCCCCCCCCCCTTACCTACATACCTGTCATACAGTGTATCCCATCACCATACATTCCTGTTCTTACAGTGTCCCCCCTAACCCTAAATCTGTCCATACAGTGTCCCCCTCACCAGACATTCCTTGTCATACAGTGCCCCCCCTCCCCACCATACATACCGGTCATACAGTGCCCCCTCACATACATCCTGTCATACAGTGCCCCACTCACAATACATTCTGGCATACAGTGTCCCCACCCCCCTCACCATACATTCCTGTCTACAGTGCCCCAATACCATATCATTACTGTAATACAGATCCCCACCCACCTCACATACATTCTGTCATACGTGTCCCCCTCTATATACATCCTGCCATACAGTGTCCCACCATCACCATACATTCCGGCATAACAGTGACCCCCTCACCCTACATTACGGTCTACAGTGTACCCCCTCCACATAAATTGTCAATACAGTGACCCCCCCCACCCCTCAACATACATTCCGTCATACAGTGTCCCCCCACCCCCCTCCCATACATTCCTGTCATACAGTGCCCTCACCATACATTCCTGTCATACAGGTCCCCCTCAGATTACATTCATTAATCGAGTGTCCCCCCATCACCATAACATTCCTGCACATTACGGGCAACCCCACCACCTCCCTATACCTAGCTGTCATACAGTGCCCCCCCCCCCCCTCACAATTCCGTCGTAAGACAGTGCCCACCACCCCCACCCCCTCACCATACAGTACTGGTCATACAGTGCCCCCCCTCACCTCATTCCCGTCATACAGTTCTCCCCTCACCAATACATTGCTGTCATCGAGTGTCCCCCCCCCACCCTCTCCTATACTAGAGTCATTAAAGGTCCCCCCTCACATACATACCTGTCATACAGTGTCCCCCTCACCATACATCGGGTCATACAGTGTCTACCTCACCATGCATTCCTGTCATACAGGTCCCCCCTCACCATACATCCTGTCATACAGGTGAACCCCCCTCACCATTACAATTCCTGTTATGCAGTGTAACCCTCACCATACATTTCTGGTCTACAGTGACCCCCTCACCTACAATTCCTGTCATACAGTGGACCCCACACCCCCCCCCTCACATACATTTCCGTCATGACAGTGAACCCCCCCCCTCACAATACATTCCGGTCATACAGTGACACCCCCCCCACCCCCCCGCACCTCCCATACATTCCAGGTTTACAGGTCCCTCCCCCCATACATTCATGTCATACAGTGACCCCCCTCACCATACACTTTCTGTATACAGTTGGACACCCTCACACCATAATTCTGTCATACAGTGACACCCCCCCCCCTCAACCAGTACATTCCTGTCATACAGTGTCACCCCCCACCCCTACCATAAATTCCTGTCAGACAAGTGCCCCCAACATACATTCCTGTCAAACCGTGTCCCCCTCAGCATACATTCCTTTAATACAGTGTCCCCCCCATCAACGTAAAGTCCGGTCATCAGGACCCCCCCTCACAATACATTCCTGTATACAGTGTCCCCACCCACCCCCCAACGTACATTCCGTCATACAGTGACCCCCCCCCCTCACCATAAATGTCCTGTCCATACAGTTGTCCCCCCCTCCCCCCACCATAAATTCCTGTCATACAGTATTGTCCCACCACCAATACATTTTCCTGTCATACAGTGTCCCCCCTCACCATACATGCCCGGTCATACAGTGTCCCCTCACCATACATTCCTGTCTACATTGACCCACCTCACCATACATTCTGTTAATTACAGTGACCCCAACAACCCCCCCCTAACCCATACATCCTGTAATACAGTTGTCCCCAAACCTCCCATACATTCCTGTATACAGGGACCCCCCTCCCGCACCATACATTCCCCATGTCATCAGGTCCCCCCCCCATCACACAATACATCCTGTCATGACAGTGCCCCCCCCCCCTCAACCATACATTCCGTCATACAGTGTCCCACCCCCCTCCCAACATTGAAAATCCTGTCATACAGTGCCCCCCCCCCCCTCACCACATACATCCTGTCATACCGTGTCTCACCCTCACCATACAATTCCGGTTCATACAGTTGTCCCCCATCACCATACATTCCGGTCATACAGTGTCCCCCCCTCACCAGACATTCCTTATACAGGTGTCCCCCCTCACCGTTCCTACATTCTGGTTTTCATACCAGGTCCCCCCCACCATACATTCCGTTATACAGTGACCCCCCTCCCACCAACATTCCGGTCATACAGTGACCACCCCTCACCATACATCATGTCCATACAGGGACCCCCTACACCATACAGTCATGTCATAACAAGTGACCCCCCTCACATTACATTCCCATGTCATACAGGCCCCCTCCCACATACATTCATGTCATACAGTGACCCCCCCTGCACCATACATTCATGTCATACAGTGACCACCCTCACCATACATTCATGTCTACAGTGACCCCCCTTCCCATACATCATGTCATACATTGACCCCCCCTAACAAACATCAATGTTCATACAGTGACCCCCTCCCCATAATTCAGTGTACATACAGTGCCCCCCCACACCCACTCCCCCTACCATACATTCCTGTCATATAGTGTCCACCCCCCTCCTCGCATACCTAACCTGCACAATAGGACACCCACTCTAGAACTTCGTCACTGTATTCTCATCCTTCCCAATATCCTGTCCCCATAGTGACACCCACACTCCTTATCCACCAGTGTCCCCCAAATCCCCCTCCCAGGGCCCCAGGGTGTATCCTCTCACCTGCGGGAGTAGACGTCTCGGCCAGCTCCCGGGCCCCCAGGCATGTTGAGGCACCCACCTTGGGCATGCCCTCCCTGCAAGCTCGGGAACACGTCCTCTCGCCATCGGGCAACGGGCCCGCCCGGACCCTCCCACCTGTGTTTCTCCGGCGCCGTCCTCGGCCACTTCCACGGCCAGCCATTAGCGGAGGCCGCGTCAAGCTGCCTCGAGCCTCACTCGATTGGGGGAGGGTCAAGAGGGGGCGGGGAAGCTACGACCCAATTTGGCAGTGTGAGGTTAACAGTCGGCCTTCAGCGCCTTCCACGCAAGGTAGGCATGTGATACGATGTCCAATAGAGGAAGGAGGGGCGGGAGTTCAGTAGCGGCTGCCCGCCGAGAACGAAAAAGAGCCCCCCACCCCACCCCCATATCACACACCATGCAGTCCACCACCCACCAGGGCCACGCCCATCTGGTACTAAGAAGACGCCCAGCCCACGGACCTCTACATGCCAACTTTACATGCCTACACCCCACATGACTTGAACATACAATCTATAACCACATACATCCCGCATGACTCTACATACACTCTATACCAATACACATGACTGTACATTAAAATTATACCACTACACCCTGCAGGACCCTGTCCATACACATCTCTAAGGCACTTATCCAACATACGACCATACATACATGACCTGTAATACAATCATATACCACATTGCCCCCGCAGCAGACCTGTACAACAACCTACACCCCACAGGTTGAACTGTACTACAAACTATACTACATACACCCCGCAAGAACGCACTGTATATTACATGTATACCACATTACACCCAGCAGGACCGTGCATACAACCTATACCGCACATGCCCTTTACATACAATCCTATACCTACCCCCCACAGGACTGTACATAGCACCTTACACTGCCTACACCCCACATGCACCTGTATATACAACCTGTACAACGCACCTACACCCCACATGCCCTGTCTATACATCTATTCCACCAACACACACCCGCCACATTTGCCTGTACATACCATTTTATACACCACACACACAATTGCACCTTGCGATGCATACAATCTACCACATGCCTACAACCCACATGGCCTGTACATACATCTTGACATGCCTTATTTACAATACCATACAACAGCCGACAACTGCTAATACCATTCCAATGACTACACTCCCAATGACCTGGCATTAAAATTTTACACCATGCCACCCGCCAGACCTGTACATACAATCGAACCATACATGTACCCCACCCCTACCTGTTATGAGCCCCCATGCATCATATTCGTCTTCTATGTATATTACACACACACACTCTATACACACGCAGCACGTACGTATGTGCAGCTCACAGACACAGGAATGGTGGGGGTGCAGGGACGGGTTGTGGCTGTAGTCGGAGGTGTTGTGTAAAATAGGGGTGGTGTAGAAGCTTACACAATGTACAGTATACAGTTGGGGAATCGTATCTTCGTCCTAAGGAGACTATAGACCAGTGGTGCCCAAATGCGTTGATATGGAGGGCCACAAGTGCGGCCCTCAGCCATCACTAAAGGCCGCACAAACATTTTCAATCTATACTGACTTGTAAACATGTTATATGAAAAAATGACGCGAGCGAATGCTAGAAGACATCCTGTTTTAAATGATACTTCACGCTTTAGGGAGCATTGTTGTATGAGAATGCACATTTTGTGTCATATGCATCGTCAAAGAAGATATGTGCCCCATTAGATATCATAAAACTTTTCTCAGGTTATGTTTCACAATATATATCACCCAGTTCATTGGTGGAATAGTGGGAGTATAGGCACTAACCTGTCTCTGATCCCCTCAACACTAAAGCAGGAGAGGCAAGGACTTGCTCCAGGTACCATCTGGGTTACATACTCCTATCATGTAAGTTTATCGCCTTCCTCCTTTCACTCTAAGATTCCAGACCAAGGAACAGTGATTTCGACTGCCCTACTGCATTAATTAATTTAGCTTTTGGGGGCCGCAAGTAGTAAGGACATGAGGGGCGGCCGCCTAAGAACACCCAAAAAGGCCGCATGTGGCCCCCGGGCCGCAGGGTGGGCACCTAGGTATAGACAGTGTACAGAATATAGGGTGTGATATAAGTCTTGCAGCCTATACCTCCCAATGATGGATTAAGAGTGTGAGAGCGCCCCCTACTGCCCCATCCGGACCCACACTTGTTCTTGGCCAATAGCTCAGAATGTCACTTTAGAGACTGCGGTTAAGTGTGAAAATCCAACAGGTATGAGTGGGAGGCCCAGACCCAATGTAGGTGTTGCTGTGAGAAGCAATTGGTCACTAAATAGATTCATTTTCTTTATGGCAAGTACCACGTAAAATACAGGGTTCTCATGTGTGTAAACGTGGACCGTATGTACAGAAATGTGACGTAGCCCGCAGGCCACCCATTATTACATGCTGTCCAACTCATTGCCTTACTGTCGACAGTGCTTGTAGCCTGTGCAAAGCATGTGTGCTGTGCTTGCAGACTGTGGCTGTGTTAGTTTTCCAAAACTCCATTGACTTTCACCTGGTGACTACTGATCAATGAAGGGAATCGTTTTGCACATATCCATTAAGCTCCCATACACTTAAGATCAATCCATACCAATTTTCCATTAGATCTACAAAAACATGTAGTGCCGGGGTCCTCCTGATAGAATACATAGTGATTGGAAGGTTATAGCACCTGCTATGTAGTGCTGGGTCCTCCCTGATAGAATAATAAGTGATTGGAAGGTATTATATCTCTGCTATGTAGTGCAGGGTCCTCCCTGATAGAATACATAGAGTGTGGAAGGTATATATCAATGCTATGTAGTGCCGGGTCTTCCCTAAAAAATACATAGTGATTGGGAGGTATATCATACCTGCTATGTAGTGCTGGGGTCTCCCTAATAGAACACAGGGATTGGAAGGTATATATCACTGCATGTAGTGCCGGGTCTCCCTGATAGAATACATAGTGATTGGAAGGTATATATCACTGCTATGTAGTGCCGGTCCTCCCTGATATAACACATAGTGATGGAAAGTATATATCACTGCATGTAGTGCCAGTCCCTCCCTGATTACATAGTGATTGGAAGGATTAGAAAGGTCCTGATATTACATGGTTTTGGTAAAAGGAAATTTGATTGTACAAATCCATAGAGAATGAATGGACACGGTTACAAATTGCACCCCCGCACGCGCATAATCGCTTACACCACTTGTGCAAAGCACCAACGCGCCCCCTCCTCCCAACTACTTTCCTGCTGGCACCCAAACCGCCCCCCCTGCCCCGATGGACAGGGGTCCCCAGGCAGCTAACAAGAGAAATGTAAAAAGCAAATAGAAATAAATAACTCCAGCTCGGTTCAGATGAAACGTTTATTTGGCTCAGTAACAGATACAGTTGTGACCAGATCACCATCCACGTTGTTTGGTTTGTGAACCCAGACGTGCGGGCTGTCGGTTACACTCAGGCACTTTTACCGCTGACCGTTAAATAACTCCCATCTATCGGTTACTGAGAAGATCTGCAAACTCCCACACCTGCTCATTTCTAATATTCAGAGGCTGCATGTGAATATTGAAAAATAACTGAACTTATGAAATCACCATGAACCTTCAAAGTAGGCAATGTTGTGCCGCCGGATCAGGGTGTTAGGTTATGTCTCCACATCCATTGGGACACTAAGCGTATTGCGACAGAGCACATAGACTTTACCTGCTCAGCGGATGCTGTGTTCAGACATCCACCGCCATCCAACGTACTCCACTACGTTCAGCCCTGCATCGGTGAAACGGCTCCGTGCAGTGAGTACATAGCATCCTTCGAGCAGGTAAGTGAATGTGCTCAGTCGGGACCTCCTGCCAAGGAATACGCTTAGCGGAGGGGGTCTTGACGCACGTGGAAACCCCCCCTTAAGTAAGCATTCACAAGGATGATTTCCGGGCTAGAGTGCCCTCCCGCATGCCTCAGTGTTTGGGGGCCTGCACACTCTATGGGGCTTTAGGAAATTCCCCCACTTTATGCATGTATTGAGTAGACGTCCAAAAAGCCCCTGGGGGCACCTCGTGATGCATCTTTCCGGCTTCAGCTATTTCCGGACGCCTATGTGAATACCCCCTTATGGTATGTTTTCACATCCTCCCCTAGGAAGGTCCCGACGGAGTACATACACTTTACCTGCTTGGTGAATGCTGTGTTCTCACAGCGCTGAGCCGTTCCGCCGATGCAGAATTTAACGTTGCCCAGTACGTTAACTACCGGCCAGCTAAAATGTATGTGATCCGTAGGGATCCAAGCAGTGGGCTTAGGTTTCCTACGGATGTGGAAACCCCCCCTTAGTCCCACTGAGCTAAGCAGATCTGGTGCACATGCAGTCCTTTGTTTAGATGTGAGAGCAAAGGTGAGCTATGATGATGGAAATGGTGAGTTGTAGTCTTCTCCTTTAGCCTACTTATCTTTGAAATTTTTTATAATTTAAACACCCCTAATCAGAACAAAACAAATAACTAAATATGTACAATGGGGCCTGGGTCACTTTCCCTTTGTGCAGCATCAAGATATTGACATATGTACAGCAGATATGGTGGTTTGGTGCCACACTATAACTCTTTTAACATTTTTTCCCTTTCCACATTTAACCTCCTTGGCGTTAGGAGGCGACAGTTCCTCTAATCGAAAAATCAGTACATAGGAACTTTTATTTTAAATCCTGCCCCTCCTGGTCACCGGACACCACCCCAGATCAGGCGAGGAGGAAGACGCCAGAGACTGGTAAGTATACATCTGTTAACATTGCAGCTGCCCCGAGTCCAGCTCGGGCTGACCGTTTTTAGTTGAACTCCAGGAAGTTAAATGACCCCCAAAAACATAGCACCAAACCCTATCACACGCGGTTATTTTCAGATCTCCTCCAATATCACCTGGTGTATTGTACCTGCCTCTAGCTGCTGCACCTCCTGCATCCCTGACATTTGAATGCTAATCACACTGCCGTCCTCCGCCTCTACCGGGAGGACGTGGTACTCTGTCACTGAGCTAGCCTCCTCTGCCTCGCTGATCACAAAGTGAATTTGTGCCTCTTGTTGCGCTGGAAGAACTTGCCAGGTGTACTCCTCTGCCTGGGCACCAATCCCCGGCTCCTGTTCCTCAAAGTTCACGTGATCGATCTGAAAACAAAAAGACATATATATGTCAGAGGTTATAGTGCTATTTACTTAAAGCGGACCTACCACCAGAAAGCACGTCACAGGAAGCTTTATTTTCTCAGTGATCTTCTTTGAAAATTCCCATAGAAGATCACTGAACGCCCCCAGTGGCCACCCACGGTATTGCACCCCCAGTTTCATGTGTTGCCTTCAGCGAACCAGGAAGTGAGGAGAGCTGTGGGGTTATCTTCTTAAATTGGTCATTACAGGTAAGTTTTTGGTTTTTTTCACTGCATTCCTCCCTCTTATTGGCACTTCTAGTGCCATTCATAAAAACATAGATTTCTGGTGGTAGGTCCACTTTAACTTTGCCTTGTAAGATCACCAAAGGCACTCCCCCTCCAGACTCTCCCTTTATGTCAGTGGTGGGCAACTGAGTTGATATGGAGGGCCACGAGTGCGGCCCCTGGCATCACTAAAGGGCCGCACATAACATTCTCAATCATCAATGACAGCAGGCAGAGCTAGAAAACATTCGTTTTCATTTTTAAATAACAAAACTTGTTTTAATTTATATTTTAAGCATTAGGTAACACTGTAGCATGGTAATGCACATTTTGTGTCATGTGGCTTTCACATACGCCAATCAGCGTGCTCAGTCGGAGCGTGAGCGAGTCCCTCACCTCTCCTCCTTTAAGAAGATCCCGGGCAAGGACACGTTGGTGAGGAATCAGCGGACAGTTGAGTTCCTATTCCCTATGCATTAACAGTTTTCAGGGGCCACATGCAGCCCCCCGGCTGCAGGTTGGGCACCTGGGCTTTATGTCCTACCCAAGCCCAAATTACGCCTAGTGTTAACCAATAGCTGGTCATCATTTTTGGAAATACTCAGAATAAACTAGCAAGAAATATTTGAAAGTAAGGCCTAGCTCCATTTCCCTCTGTGCTTTATATATAAGCCATCCCCCGAAAATAAGACCTACCCAGAGAAAAAGCTGCTGTATTTCACTCGCTTTCTAGGTTACTGCCAACCGACAGACATGAAACAAACTACCGATTTAGAACAGAAATTCAGTCTTGGTAGGATAAATGACTTGAAATTGAGACCTGCTAAACACATAAAAGTTGCGACACCGAAGGGTCAAATAGTCAGAACAATGTATATATATATTATATATATTGGTATGTAATAATATATATTATATATATATTGGTATGTAATAAAATATATTATATATATATATTGGTATGTAATAATAGTACAATAGTATGTGACCGTCCTCTACCCCTGCTGTGTGTGTAAGTAGGGGCAAGGTATGTGACTGTCCTTTGCCCCTGCTGTGTGTGTAAGCAAGGGCAAGGTACGTGACCATCCTCTTCCCCTGCTGTGTGTGTAAGCAAGGGAAAGGTATGTGACCATCCTCTACCCCTGCTGTGTGTGTAAGCAGGGGCAAGGTATGTGACTGTCCTCTACCTCTGCATGTAAGCAGGGGCAAGGTATGTGACTGTCCTTTGCCCCTGCTGTGTATGTTAGCAGGGGCAAGGTATGTGACCATCCTCTACCCTCGCTGTGTGTGTAAGCAGGGGAAAGGTATGTGACCATCCTCTACCCTTGCTGTGTGTGTAAGCAGGGGCAAGGTACGTGACCATCCTCTACCCCTGCTGTGTGTGTAAGCAAGGGCAAGGTATGTGACCGTCCTCTACCTCTGCTCTGTATGTAAGCAGGGGCAAGGTACGTGACCATCCTTTACCCCTGCTGCATGTGTAAGCAGGGGCAAGGTATGTGACCGTCCTCTGCCTCTGCTCTGTATGTAAGCAGGGGCAGAGGGTGGTCACCTATTATAAGATTGAAAGTTTTCATCCCTTCTCTGTGAAATGGTACAAACTGGTGTGAACCACACCCTTGCACCCCCAAGTGTAGTATGGAAAAAAAAAAAAAGCTTATGATGCTGGGAACAGGGACAGATACTAGCCACAATCATTCAGACGATGCCATACCTGACTTTTCTCAACGATTCTCCTCTTTTTAGCCCTTGGGGCAATTGATTTGATGGGCTTTTCACTTCTGTGAGTCTTCTGGTGTAAGCTCAGGCCAAAGCGTTCCCGGAACGTCGCAGGGCAGAACCGGCATTTCAGCTCTTTCTCCGAGTGAGAATGCTGCTTCCGAAGGTGAAGGTCTGTAACAGAACAGGTGAAGGTGGGCAACAGTACATTGTAAGTGTATTTCTATAGATTTCAAATATATTATATGGGACATTTCAAGGAAAGATCAGCCTTTAACCTCCTAGGTGTTTAGACCGAGTTAACTAGGGGTGAGTTTCTTTTTTCTTTGCTCATAAAACTCGAGCTAACTGCTAACAAACTCACCTGTCCACCGAAATCCTCAGGCGATTCTGCGTATCGGCGCACACGCGATCCCTCTGGGTCCGTCCCGATGACGTCAGATATGACGCCCAAGGGACAGGTGGCGCCATTGACCTCTATGTAATGGAGGAACAAAGCCCTGCTTTCTTTGGATACTGGCCTATTGGCTTGGCTGGAGGAATATAGAGTGAATATATATACTGTGTTTCCCCGAAAATAACGCAGTGTCTACATTTTTGCTCACAAACATGCCCTTCGTCTTATTTTCAGGGATGTCTTATTTTTATATGAAGAAGAATACAGAACTGGGGTATCAGGGTGGGGGCATAATTTAAAACGACATAGGGGGATCAGAGGGGGGAATCACAATGGCACAGGAGACTCAGAGGGAGGATTACCATTTTAGTAACCCCTTCTGATCCTCCTGTGTCATTTTGATTGCCACCTCTGATCCCCCCTGTCCAGAGTTACAGTACCATATCTTCGGGGGTGCCTTATATTTCAGCGTAAGGCAAAAATGTAAGGATGCATTATTTTCTGGGGTGCCTTATTTTCAGGGAAACAGGGTAGTTTAGCCTTGCACACTTTGCTGGAACATGCTGCATATTCGCATTATATGTAAACGACTGTGACTCTTCCTCCTCTTCCTCTTATTTCTTCTCCAAAACTATGGGGTGCGTCTTATGGTGCAAAAATAAATGATATAGCCATTATGGTGGAGGTCACCACATATATATTTGACAGTCTACATAAAGGGGCACTTCACCAGGAATGAGAAGGAAGCAGAAGAGAGAAGTACTCACTGAGACTGTGTTTGCCGGTCAGCACGGTGTTACACTGAGGACAGTTTAATTTGGGCAGCTCTTTGGTATGTTTTCTCTGGATGTGCATCAGCATGCTGGTCTTCTGTGTGAACTTGGCCTGACATACATTACACGTGAAAGGTTTCTCCCCTGGGGAAGGAACAAAGAGAAAAGATCTATTAAACTCAGAAATAATAGAATAATAAATTGAAGCTTCTGGGACATACCAACTTCATCTACACACACTGAAGATTCTGCGTCTTACTGTCACTACATCCTGATGTTGCCTTATTTGATTTCATTTCAATCCTGCCATGAAGATAGAACAGTGTGCAGAAGGAGGCTTTACATCTCTATCCATCAGCACATAATCACTGCAATCCTGCACTATAAGGACACTGGGCTCCTTTTGCCTACCCTAGTCTGAGCTCTGCTGTATGAAGACTGCAAATTAAATGGTAGAGTGATGCAGCTTAGCAGCTGAAGGTTAGGTTAAACTGTTCATGAGGTTTTCCATCAGCAATAAAGCCCCCCATACACATTTAGATTGTGAACTTAATTACATCATCACATGCGGTCAATCTGCCGAAAAATCGGGTCACAATAGGCCGGGCACCCTTTGTGTGCCAGCACATGTGCGTTGGGTCCCCCTAGCTGCTTGGGCCGCCCTCAGGGACAGCATCTAGGGACCCCGCCATGAGCGGAGGCTGCCAGGTCACTGAGGCTGTTACTGAGCTGGCAGCCTCTGCTCACTGTAACAGCACAAAGGGAGAGGGAGGAGCCGCCAGCATCCCCTGCTCAACAGCTTTGGAGGAAGAGTCTGCATCTGCAGCGGGTTCTGTGTTCTCAGCCCCGTCGGATCCCCGTCTAAAGTATTAGACCAATCTAAGAATTACGGACATGTCTATCAAAGCGTGTATGGGGGGGGGCTTAAGACGATACTACAAAACAACCACCCCACCCGACACTGACCTGTGTGAGTCCTCTTATGCCTAGTCAGCTTGAAGGAATCCGTTGTGGAGAATTTGCAGAGCTCGCATTTGAACGGTCGGTCGTCGTTGTGGACTTGAATGTGAAGTATCAGCTCGAGGGCCTATACAGACAGACAGAAATAGGTTTTCGACTTTTAAAGCACACATAAAGGCTCCTGTATGACAGTCTAACAAAATTCCTAAATTCTGTACAGTTATTATCATTATTTATTTATATAGCGCCAACATATTACGCAGCGCTGTACAACACAGGATAGTACACAGGTAATGAAACAGGAGGATTAGAGGACCCTGACCAATCAGGCTTACAATCTAATAGTTACAGTTACTTTGTAAAGTAAAAGACTTAAGAAAAGAAATTCCCTACATGTTCCCCCACCTAGAATCCGCAGCTCCACAGAAAATATTTCAGGAGAACAAGCAGTGATGTCAATCTGGGAAGCAGTGGGTAGAAGATAAGAGGGCACAGACTACATGACAGTGGCATTGCCAGGACCACGGGACCCCAGTGTGGCTTGGGCAAACACTCCCGCCTCTCCTTCCATTATTTCTGTGCAATCACCCCGACCAGGTGCATTAACCGGCATAGCCTTTGTTGTCATGGCTAATCCATGCCAGGTTTTCATATCCACCTCTTGCAGGAATAGAGAGATCACAGTGCCTTTCTAGGTGATCTACTTCACCCATTAACCTCCCTAGCGGTATGCTGTGGTCCAGATTTCTGTAGCAAAAGCGCACCATAGACTCTAATGGAATTTTTTTATGTTGTAGGCCTATAACTTCCCAAAATCTGTCCGTACACGGGTCTAGTAGACATTCTGACTATAATAATGTTTGCAACACACAATTACCGTATTTTTTGGACTATAAGACGCATCTGACCATAAGACGCAGCCAGTTTTTAGAGCAGGAAATCAGAAAAAAAATATTTTATTTGTTTAAATGAATGTGAAAAAATCTCATGCAGTACCCCTATTTAGCCACACCCCCAAAATGGTGTCACTAGAGAGCAGACTTCAGTGTCTCTCCTTACTCACACAGAGCTCAGAGAGGGAAGGGAGGGGGAGGAAAGGGGGATCTGCAGTCCGGTCTCCCTGTCACTTCTGTGCTGCGTGTGTGAGGAAGCTGCTTGCCAGTGCAGCTTGCTCCACACACTCTGCATTGGCTATATTTGCGAGGCTCTGCAAATATAGCCAATACAGTTCAGCTCCCCACAGTTCTCCCGGCAGATGCAGATCACACAGCTGACATAGTCCATCAGCTGTGTGATCTCTCGGCACACAGCAGGTGTGCTGATTGAGATCACAGAGCTGATATCCTATCCCTCTGCACACAGCTGATCTATCTGCCGGGAGAGCTGTCGGGGAGCAAAGTTGCGATCACCAGCAGCCGGATGGCCGCACATTCGGACCATAAGACGCAGGCACTTTTCCTCCCAATTTTGGGGGTGAAAAAGTGCGTCTTATGGTCCAAAAAATATGGTATGTTAAAAAAAATGACATAAAAAAAAAAACAAGTATCATTTGAATGATAAAATCTCCTGAATACTTATTTGGTATAAATGATGTCAAAACATTACATATTTATATTTATGTATTGTTTATAATAACATTTTTATTACAATTGGAATAAGTATTTTGTTTTACTTTGAATTGTATTGGATACAGTTATCACTGTATCCAATACAATGCCCTTTGGCACCCTCTGAAAGGGTTAACTTCAAAGAGCACATCTGGAAATCTTTGAAGTTAACCCAATTTACATTTGAATGTCCCGCGTCCCCCCCCCCCCCCCATGTGACGTCATCACATCACGGGGGGTTCAGTGAAGAAGCCAGCTAAGAGGAACAGATCCACTGGGACAGCGCAGAACTGTGTGCTGCCGGGGATCTGATCTTCACTGGACGGCTCCATCTCGTTTACTGCAATACAGACAGGAAACGGATGAGATGGAGCCGTCAGAAGCGCTAGGGGAGTTAAATAACTTGTAGCACCTTTTGCCCTATATAAACATGGATGCTGCATGGCTTAGCTGCCCATGATAGTGTTCAGTTTGCTGCTTGGTGCGATCCGTTTCAATGTTCATTGGAAATCTGACCTGTGCTTTGTTGCTGAGTATTCTCCATCTCAACCTGCTTGGACCCGATGCCTTTCTGCCTAACCCTTCTGCTACCCCGTTTGGACCCCCACTTTGTACCTGACCATCCTGTCTGCTGCCAGCCCTGACCCTGCTTGGATATGACTATGCCTTTTTGCCTAACCCTTCTGCTACCTCATTTGGACTCTCACCCCCCAACTTCAACCCGAGCATCCTCTGTCTGCTTCCAGCCCCGATGCTGCTGCCTTAGTGTATCCAGTACTGTGTTTGTGGGCTACTGGTCCATTGCCATTTACCCGCTATTGGGTGCTGCTCTTAGAGCTTTTAGGGCACAGTGCCCTATTCATTTTTATTAGCAAATCGCACCCGAAAACCCAGTTGTTGTTTTTTTTAATCTTTATTTAAAGTAATTTTTTGAATACAAAAACAAATATAAAAAATACAGTAATACAGTAATTCGAATAAGGAGACATAAACAATAGTAAGAACACATACTCCACAAATGAGTCAAGGAAAACAGGGGATAAAGAGGGTCATTGTACACTTGGCACTCGTCAAGCAGTGAAGCTAAGATGCAATGCAGACATTTATGTCACCTCTCACGGTGGGGCAGCTCCGCACCTCTGAGGTGTGAGGTGGTCGTGCACCATGGCTGTCTACACCCCTGCTATCTTCCCATAGTAATAGGATTCAGTTAAGTGTTCCCATCCTCGCCACATTTTTTGAATTTCTCCTCTTTTTTATGTGCCTTAAGCATCATCTGCTCCATCTCTCTAACCATGGAGATATCATGGAACCACTCCTTTAACGAGGGGGACCTGAGCGCCATAACCGTGGAATCAGGGCCTTGGCCGTATTCAGTAGGTGAGGTACCACTGACTTCTTATAGGTGGAGGAACTATTAGCCGAGCAATGGAAGAGCATAGAGAGCAGATCTCTCTGTACCTTCAGGGCTGACACCTTCCCAATGACCTTGTGAACCTCCTCCCAGAACGGGGCTACTCTAGGGCACATCCACCAAATATGTAGGAAGGTTTTGCGACCGCCACAAGCCCTCCAGCAGTCGTCTGGCACCGTAGGCTAGATTGCGGCTAAAAAGACCGGGACTCTATACCACCAAGAGAGGAGCTTAAAGTTTGATTCCTGCGTTTTGGCGCTAATCGAGGATGAGTGGGCGAAGGCCATTATGCGTGTTATTTGGGGATCCGTGAGGGGGGTTCCCAGTTCCACTTCCCATTCTGCGATGTATCTGGGATGGTCCGAAAAACCAGTTTTAATCACGTCACATGTCACGTCCATTGTTTATAAATGGGCATGTTCTGTGACTCCAGCGTGTCTGCACAACACCCCCTGACATGGGTCATGGTGTGTCAATATAGACTGCCACCTAATTTCCCATAGGGAAGTACCTGGGACATTGGTGCCCCACGTAATGTAGAACCAGCCCTAAGTGGAGGGCGGTGAATAGTTACCACCCCTTAGCTGGAAGCTGCATTAGATATGACATCACAGGAGGAATAATCAAAAGTTACTTGTGGGACATAATGACTTACCCCCGAAGACTCATTCTCACAAAAAGGACACTTGAACAAGTTTTCAGGTTTGTGGTTTTTTTTGTGTTTCAGAAGCTCCATGCCGGTAGAGAAAGCTTTGTCACAGTCTTTACACCGATGCAGCTTCACCACTAATGAAAAGAATTTGACATTTACAATATGTTCACTAAAAAGAAGTCTGCAATTACCAGCGAATAAACAGAATAAATGCTGAATAAGACCTGTGACCCTTACCGATCTGCTGCTCAGGGTGGATTGGCTGGATTCTTCTGCCTTTAATTGAGGTCGGCTGAGATGTGGCGACCACCTGAGGAATGAAGGCAGGGGGAGCATCCTCCAAGGAGACAAAAAGTGACAAATATTTGGAACAATTCTGATAAATATCCCACATCAAAGGCTCAAAGGAAGAATAGGAAAATCACACCCTGGACAAGTGGACTAATAACAAAGCATTCCTTTTTAAAGTTATAGCACCAGCATATTCTGCAGCTCTGTACAATAAATAAAAGTTAAGATGCTACGCAAGATAACACACAGGTACTGGTAATGACATAGGAGGACCCTGCCCAAAGTTGGCCTTGTTATAAAAAATGAGACTGGATAAACCCAGCAATAGCATAAAAAAGTAAAAATAGTTATTTTTGTTTTTTCCCAACTTTCTCCTGTAAGGCTATATCTCCACAGCGTTGTTTGATCCGTCAGGACCCCCTACATCAATCGCAGTGCTTGGCGGGGGTCCAGACGGATGTTCTCATGGTGTTGAGCGGTTACGCCGATGCAGTACGTTAACCCTGCAGTACATTAACCCCTGCATCAGGGCAGGTAGTGTGTATGTGCTCTGTCACAAAACGAAGTTGAAACATGCCCTTACATGCTATATTACCTGCTGGAACCAAATGAAACTAACAGGCTGAGACAAACCATTTACCAATGACAGGTGATATTGCTACTACTACCGTGTTTCCCCAAATATCGGACCGCCTCCCATAATAGGACACCCCCCTCCAAATCATTCCTGCAATGATTAATGAGTATGCAGCTGCTGCCGAGTAAAGTTCCCTCATGATGGCAAGTGTTTTCAAAAAACATGAGTCCATTAGTCATTCCAGGACAGCACCAGAGAGATGGACTCCACCTCCTGTGGGAGGAAACACCAGGATACGATCTTTAAAGTCCAGCTCTCCTCCCTCCTGATCAGTCTATGGTAGAGGACTCAAGAGTGCAACTGAAAAATAGAAGCACAGCACATGAAAAGCAGGGTAATACACAATACCCCCGCAAAGAGCATGCCCGGCCACCAGACGATCCCTGGCTGAAACCAGAGGGTGGGTAGCCTGCTGTCCTGGAATGACTAATGGAAAAGGAGTTGCCGGTAGGTCTAACTTATGTTTTCCCCAAGCGTTATTACAGGACAGCACCAGAGAGGATAATCAAGTACTCACCAGACTAGGGCGGGACCACCGCTTGGAGGACCTTTCGGCCAAAGGCCTGAGATGGCGCAGCCATGAGGTCCAGGCGGTAGTGCTTGGAGAAGGTGGACCGGGTCGTCCAGGTGGCCGCCTGGCATATCTGTTCAGGCATTGCGACAGCCCTTTCAGCCCAAGAGGCAGCAGCTGCTCTAGTAGAATGTGCCCTAATTCGCAGAGGACAAGGCACTTGATGAATCTGGTAGGCCGCCATGATGGCCTGTTTGAGCCATCGGGCAATGGTGGCCTTGGTTGCCGACATTCCCCTCCGAGGTCTGGAATGGAGGACAAAAAGTGACGAAGTTTTGCGGAAGGGCTTCGTCCGATCTAAGTAATGAAGCACCGCTTCTCTGACATCTAGCCGGTGGAAACCGTCTTCTGTTTCATTGGCTGGATTGGTGCAAAAAGAAGGTAGAATAATCTCCTGTGTACGGTGAAAAGTTAACGACATTTTCGGCAAGAAATTTGGATCGGTAGTGAGACAAATCCGGTCCGAGAATACCCTTAGAAAAGGCTCCTTGATGGAAAGAGCATGGAGCTCACTTATCCGTCTGGCTGTTGTGACCGCCACCAGAAAGACCACCTTCCATGTACACCACTTCAAATCCTCGGTGTCTGAAAACTGAGGCTGGGTGAGTGCTTGAAGGACCAAGGAGAGATCCCATTGAGGCACAGGCCTAACCCCAGCTGGCCGCCGCCTGGATACCCCTTTTAGAAAACGGACCACCAACGGGTCCTCAGCCAAGGATGTTTCCAGGAACACACTCAGTGCCGAAACCTGCACGCGCAGGGTGCTCAGAGCAAGCCCTAAGTCCACGCCCTTCTGTAGGAAATCTAAGATAGCAGGTAACCCCAGTTGAAATCCTGACTCTGCACAAAAGGAAACGAAAGTCTTCCACACTTTTCCATATATAGCTCGTGTAACAGGTTTACGACTATTAAGGACAGTGTCGATGACCCTGGCGGATAGACCCTTCTGTACTAGCAGGGATTCCTCAGTAACCAAGCTGTTAATTGAAATGCTGCCGGGTTGCTGCACACCACTGGACCCTGCGATAGCAGATCCTCACTGTTCGGTAGATGAAGCGGAGGTTCCACTGCCCATCTCAAGAGTTCTGCAAACCAAACTTGCTTGGGCCAGTGCGGCGCCACCAGCACGAGAAACGTGTGTTCCCTCCTGAACTTCCTCAGAACCAAGGAGATTAGACCGAACGTGGGAAAGGCGTAACAGAGGGGGAAGTCCCATCTCTGGGAGAGTGCATCCAATGCCAGTGCCCTGCTTGACCTCTGAATGGAATAGAAACTTGGTACCTTGGCATTGTTGCTAGAGGCGAACAGGTCGACGGAAGGGCAACCCCACTTGTCCACCAGCATCTGAAACACTTCCTGATGGAGGCTCCACTCGGTTTCCCTTAGTCTGTATCTGCTCAGGTAATCCGCCGTGACATTCAAGGTGCCTTTTAGGTGCAGTGCAGAGAGTGAGGATACATTTGCTTCTTCCCACCTGCAGATCCTCTGTGACAGACGCTGTAGGGACACACACCTTGTACCGCCCTGTTTGTTTAAATATGCCACTGTGGTGGAGTTGTCGGACAAAAAAAAGAACGTCGTGGCTGCATACCTGATTTTCGAAGTGACAGGGCTCTGTGTACCGCTAGGAATTCCCGAAAATTCAAGGATCTCCTGGCTTCCTCTTTGCTCCACCGCCCCTGAGTGTACAGGTTGCCCAGGTGCGCCCCCCAGCCCCAGGAGCTGCCATCCGTGACGATAGTCACTTGGTCGCTGAACTGTCATGGAAGACCTCTGGACAGCAGCTGCTGATCCCTCCACCACCAAAGCGACCTTTTTACCTTGGTGGTAAGTGAAATCATGACCTCCAGGTCTTCTTTCCGGCCTGACCATTTTGATAGGATGTATGCTTGTAGATGCCGCATGTGGGCCCTCGCCCAGGGTACTGCCGGAATGGAAGAGGACTTGAGACCCAGCAAGGCCATTGCTCTTCTCACCGATAGACATGCGCTGTGCTGTGCCTGCTTCACCTGCATGTCCAACTTGAGTATCTTCTCTTGAGGTAAGAAGATTCTTTGGGATACCGAGTCCAGAATGTATCCCAGGAACGAGATGCGCTGGGTAGGAACTAAGGTTGATTCGTCCCAATTCATCACCCAGCCTAACCTTTGGAGATGCGCGAGCATTTTTTCCAAATCCAACCAAAGCTGTTCCCTGGAGTGGGCAAAGAGAAGAAGGTCGGCTAAATATGGGACTACCGCAACCCCTTGTTGCCTTAGGGGACTCAGGCTTTCTGCCACCACCTTGGTGAATATCCGGGGTGCAGAACTCAAGCCGAAGGGAAGGGCCTGGAATTGGAAGTGAAGGGTCTTGTTTTGCCAGAGAACCGCTAGGCGTAAGTATTGCCTGTGCTCTTGGAGAATGGGTACATGGAGATAGGCATCCTTGCTGGCCTTGCTCTTGACAGGGTCTCTTGGCGGAGTGGTTAAGAAGAACCACCTGGGTGGCAAGGACAGGAATTCCAGCCTGTAACCCTGCCTGATGTAGGGGTTCGGGGCCAACAAAATCCACTCGGGTAGGAAGTGCCCCAGTCTGCCTCCTACCCAGCGTGGACTGTCACTTAGCTTTTGAGGTACTGGGTCCGTCAAACAGGATGTTTGGCTTCCCCCTGCCTCTAGGCTGCCATGGCTTCTTTGCCGCCGGTTTCTTCCCTTTACCGCCAGGCTGGTAACAAGCCGAAAGGGCCGCTTACTGGGAGGCCTACTCCTAGGAAGAGGAAACGCTTTCTTCCTATCCGAGGTACGATCTAGGATTTTTTCCAACTCCGGCCCAAAAAGCAAATCACCCGAAATGGGTAGATTGCACAATTTCGATTTGGATCCACTGTCGCCTGCCCAAGACTTAAGCCAGAGGGCCCGCCTGGAACAATTGACTAGGGCCCCTGGGAAGTGGGATAGTGGGAAGACATTCCAGTAGTTGTTCTCTGGGAGTGCCTGCTTCCAAATGCGCCTTAAACTGTCCTAACCAGAACCCCATGCTTCTGGCCACACAGGTGGAGGCTAAGGCTGTCTTCATCCCCAAGATGTTAGCCTCCCATGTCCATAGGATCTTTGAGAGTACCCATATCCTCAAAGGAAAGATCCGTACCCCTGGACACCTGTGAAAATGCCGCATCTAGTTTAGGATGCTTATTCCAGGGTAGCGATGGGTCTTCGTCAAAAGGGTATCGCCTTTTCAGGCTACCTGACAGAAAAACCTTCTTTTCAGGCTCTTTCCACTCCTCTAAGATGGTATTTCTCACAATATCATGCAAAGGAAAGACTCTGGCCTTGCGTCCCCCCAGTCCTTGATACCACTGATCGTGAATAGAGACGGACTGTTTCTCCTCCTCAATGTGTAAAGTCTCATTGATAGAACGAATCAAGTCATCGACTTCATCTAGAGATAGGCCATAGCGGGGGGCGGCCTGGGAACTAGGCTCCGCTCCCGAGTCCTCGGAGAGCTCAGCCATAGAATCCCTCTCCTCGTCCTCACTTTCCAGAATAGAATCAGGGATTGGGGGGCAAGGTTGCGCAGCTTTATGACTCCGGGGCTTAGCTTCAGCAAGCAGTGAGCGAAGCGTCACCGAGTTCCTCTTTGACTGAACTCAAGAGATCCTTCCCTGCTGCCACTGCTGCCCCTTCGTCCTGCACCAATTCCTCAATGCACTTGCGGCACAAAGGTTTTAAGGTGTTACTCAATTTGGCATTACAGCTAGCACATTTCCGTTTCACCAAGGTTCCCGGTTTGCCTGTCTTGGCCGTTGGTTTGGGCTGCAATACACAAGGGATAAGGAGGGACACCGTCACCCCATACCCAAGAAAACAGGAAAAAATAGAGGGAACAAAGTACCCCATTGCTACCAGGGGCCCCCCTACCATCCTGTCCCAAACCAACCTGGAGAGCTACCCTGAGGG
>CM070042.1:30661495-30672268 GCA_036250615.1 Ptychadena robeensis
TCTCTGTATGATTGGTGTGTGTATATGTGATACATGTCTCTGTATGATTGGTGTGTGTGTGTATATATATAATACATGTCTCTGCACGATTGGTGTGAAAAAGAAAATTGTATTTCAAATACAAAGAGGCATTTCACACTCGTCGCACGGTGAATCGTTTTCCTATACCTATAACGGACATGCTAGTGGTATTGCTACCGCGTCCATTGCCGGTAATAAAATCCGGTGTTTGCACATTGCGCTAAGCTTGCCTCTCCTATACAAGCGTATAAGTGACACTTGCGCTGCGGCCCCAAACAAGGCATGATGCAGGGAGGTTTGTGACAGCGGGCTGCTTTACGTAGGGTGATGGCAGATGACTCGCCACACAGAGAACATACCTCTACACTGGAATAATCGCAGTAGCAGCACCGAAAGGGTTTCTCGAGCGTGTGCGTGGATCTTGTATGGCGCAGCAGGTCTGCTGATGTTCTGAAAGCCATGTCGCAACTGTTACACTTGTGAGGCCGGATCCCTACAACGTACACAATGCATATTACCATCAATACACACAATACAACACACACAATCAATACAACACAGCAAATGTGCTTTTGTTTTAGGATGTCATTATTTCATCGAGCCGATTTGGGATATCATCACCAAAATTGCATGTATGAATGTAATGAAGGATTATTGAACCTTTTTTTACCTTTTTAGCGGTCCCATTCCTTCTAGATTTGGGTGCCAATGCAATGCAAAAAGTAATTTTGCACCTCCTGTACATTTGCGGCGTCATCAATCAACTTGGGATATCAGATAAAACAGGTATAGGGGTGGGAAATCCCTGTTACTGATGGCACGGGTACATCAGGGTTGCCAACGCCTGATGTACCTGTGCCACCAGTTCCCAGACCGTCTCCAGGGAAAAGCTATCCACGGCTGCGTCGCTGTAGAACCCCACAAGTTTGCAAGGAACAGGTAAGCAACTCAGAGTATGGCATGGGTTACCCCCTTTTTGCATAACAAACGTACCTGTAATGAGTAAATTAAAAATGTCCCTCATTACCCCTCCTCTTTCTAATGCAGCGCTGTGGCGGAAGAGACAATATATCCAAGGGCAGTAACAACCAGGAAATTACCTGATCAAGGCTCTGTTTTGAAAAACTGTACACAGACAATTTTCCCATTGAAAACTATTATATGGCACCCCCAGTGGCCACTAGTGATACTGCAATTAAGAAACCCCCGGAAGCCTGGCAGATAAATATGGAATCTCTCATGATTCCAGGGTAAAGACCTGCAGATATGGGCCAGATCGATGGCCGCTTTCAGTGCCGTGCGCACTCACGGCCATCTATCTGGCCTATATAATATGTGCTCATCGCTGTACTGCGGATATTTTGCAGAGAGAAGAGGGGAGGTGCAGCGGGAGACATATAAACCGGGGTATCTAATTTAAATATAAGCCTAGGGTGGGAAATGCAGTAGTTACTTGCAAAGTCAGATAGTAGAGTTTTCAAAATGAAAATGTTACCATATCCAGTAAAAATTTACAAAATGTCCACAAGATGGCGCCACCGCCCAAGTTTGTTTACATTTCACCAGCCAAGTCCTGCTCGGGAATACTGCAGATATAATACTGAATACAGTAGAAAGATCAGGCAGGCAGGACTGGCAACCCCCCTTGTAGCTATGGGCCTCTATGGTGGTTGCAACACCACTTGGCACATTCATTCATTACCCACTCTGGAAGCGGATGAAGATAGAGGCTGCATGCACAGAGAAGAGCAGCAGTCATTGGACCACCCACAGAGGCTGTAAGTGGCTAAGGGGAGACCAAACAGGTAAGTGGGTGTTTGAGCTCCCTCTTGGCTTATACTTGAGTATATACAGTAGCTATATATATATATATATATATATATATATATATACACACACACACCGTATTTTTCGCCGTATAAGATGCACCCAGTTTTTAGGGCAGGAAAACCAGAAAAAAAAAGATTTAATAAGTTTTCACATCAATTGGGTTAATGCAATAAATTTAATGGATGCAATATATTTAATTCAGCCAGTAGGTGTCACTAGCAGCAGTACACTCACAGCACGTCATACTTTACACTGATCTACAGGAGGAAGGGGCTGGGCTGTCTTCTGCTCTCTCTCTCTCCTCTCCGGATGTTACCGATTCTGTGTCTGTGGGGCAGCAGATTAATTGCTGTTCCCACGGACAGGAGAGCTATAGATGCAAGTTCATCTAAAGCTCTTTCTTCATTGCCTATGCCAGTTCAGGACAATTACACAGTTCAGACTTGGGACATCGGCTCTCCCATCTGAACGGACAGCTCCTCCAGCTCCCCTCTGTACCGCGAGAGCTGGCGGGAAGCCAAGGTGCGAACACACACACACATATTTATAACCACCAGTGGCATGTAACATAAACAAAAGTTCTGCTTAGTTTCAGAGGACAACCTTACTGGCTTACATAAGCAAAGCACACGTTATTCTGATGTTTTACATAAGGAAACATACATTGTAACAGCATACAGGAAGGAATGGTCTCCCCTTACTTACCCATGTGATCATTGACGTGACGCCGGAGTTCGCTGGTGGAGGAAAACGTCTTGTCACAAACATGGCACATGTATTTATCAGTATGTTTGAGCATGTGGCGCTTCATAGTCGACAGGACAAAAGAACCGAATTGGCATTGACCGCAGCGGTACAGGGTCTTCACATCTGACAAGAGAAGCAATGCATTGAATAAGAATAAAATACAGCGACAGAATATCTGCGCCCATGTGTCTAATATAGCAAAAAGTATCTTCCTGGACTGAATTCGGGCCTACGAGAAATCTAAAATTCAACTGCAGGTGCAAAAGTCTGCTTGATGAATTGGTATTTAAACCTGATAAAAGTTGTTCTTAAAAATATTTTTGGGATAGGAATTGTTAACATTGCTAATTTTATCTCTGTGCAAGATTAAACATTTTGCCATTGCACTTTTGTCCACGAGTTTGATCTTGTTCACACTCATTTATCTCTACGAATAAGTCCTGATACACATGGGATAAAACGCGTCAGAGGATGAGATGACCCCAAAGGGTGACTGTATCACTTATATGTCTGAAGCTGGGCATAGACGGGCAGATTCCTGCTGTATTCTTCAGCCGATCGACCGCTGTGCGCATTCCTGCCAAGTGGTCGGCGGAAAATTGGACCAGTGTCCATATGGTCAGATTGACCAGGAATCTGCCACATGTCGGATCGCATGGTGATCTGACATGCCGGTAAATTCCCGGCCAATCCCATTAGTTGGCAGTTCCCCTCCGAAGTAATGGCTGGCAGACAAAGGGTGTCCGGACGATTCTCAGCACTAGCGGCTGTGCGCGATGATGGCATCATGGCCAATCAATCTGCTAGGCAATCGACAGGAAAACGAACCAGCTTAAGGGTTTTATAAATGAGCTAAAGAGTTTTTGAAGAATTTCATCCTGAGTGCTGGACATTTGCCTTTTTTCGTTGGAGTGGTGTCAAGCTGAGGAGACAGGGTGTTGGCAGTCCCTGCACCTGGTATTCAATTACACAGTATACCACACCGAGACCGGAGAGGGAGTCAATTGCGGTGTTTGAAAAACTGTTTGGAGAGCCTTATCCCACTGTTAGGCAGCTATTAAATATTTTAGTATTCCATTTAGTTCAGAATATTCTTTTTCTTGTTTTTCTCCTCTAATGATGCTTCTTACCTCTTTTTCTCTTCTGTTCTTTTTTAACCCATTTATCTCTCATTAAAGTGGTTTTAAACTAAAAAAAAACAACAACTCACATACATGAAATAAGCACATTACTTACCTGTCAGCAGTTCAGATCCTGGAAAACTGCTACACAGAAACAAATAAAATGACTTGCCTTCTTCATGCTTTATCTGATGATGGGAACATGTTGATTGAGGGCAGATTAGCCACTTCCTGATCCATCTTCTCTGGGCAGCAGCTAACACCCCACCCTTTTCTCCTTCACAGAGACTTCTTCACAGCTGGTATGGGGGGGGGGGGGGGGGGGGGGGGGGGGGGGGAGTGGGGCACACAGCTAGATCGTGTGTGAAGAGAGGATAGAGAGAGCCTCTCTTTAAAGTCTCCCAGACGTGACACTGACGTCACATCTGTGAGACTCGGACACAGGGGCTTGTGGGAGAGAATTCCCAGTAACCACTGCAGCTTATAACGTACTGCCTAGGTGAGACGTAATACAGTGGGAAGGGTTAAAAGAGACACCCCTCCAGCTGTCAGAATCAGTTTTGTTTATTTTAGTCAGCAATCTCTGCAGTATGAGCTGAAGCTGATACTGCAGAGAGACCTAACAAGTGGTAGGTCCGCTTTAACTGTAGGGGTGAATATACACAATGTGGGTGGGTAAAAACTTGTCAGAGATGTGGAGATATGCTTAAGCGAAGGCTTGAAAACAAGGCAGGTGAGCATTTTGGTAAATTGCTAGAGTCCCCAAAATACAATTACACAGCACACAGCTTAGTACACAAGACAATAGGGTCACCTCTCTATAGGCCACTGACAGCCTGCACTGGCCTGTGGGATGCCATATTAACATGACTTTGAAAGATTTCCTTTACACCTATGGACACCCAGAAAAGATGCAGCTATTAAATGTTCAACTAATGATCAAAAAAAATCAGGAGAAAGTCATACCTGTCTCTTCCAAGTCTTCGCACAGTTGTTGTGTTGGCTCGCATTGCTCAGAAATTTCTTGTGCTTCAGTAACAGATATATGTGAATCATTGTGGCCATCCTCCATTTCCTATAGGGAAAATTTTAATATTACAGTATCAGGCAGAAAGGAACCTGCAAAACGCAATGCTGAAACTGGTATATGGAAATAATTATAGTAAAATGCAGTGGTTCCCAAACTGGGGGGGTGGGTCTCCCTGGGGCAGAGGTATTCGGAGGGGGGGGGGGGGGGGGGGGGGGGGGGGAGCAGCTGAGGTGGCACTTGGAGCCCTCTTTGTGAGAACTGCGTCGTCAGACAGAGAGAGGGGAGAGATCTCTCCCCACGGTCAGTTCTCTTATCCTTCTGCAAATTGCACAGTCCACCCACCCTCCCCTACCACTGTCAGCCAGTCAAGACAACTATGGGGGAACATTCATGTCTGTGTGTGTCTCTTTGTGAATGATAAATGTTTGTGTATGATCGGTGTGTGTATATATGACACATGTCTTTGCATGATTGGTTTAGTGTGTGTAAAAAAGTTGTATTTTAAATAAAAGTTAAGTTCTATTTTCCGCGCTGCTGTTTTGGTACCGGACAGTACCGCATCTTTTAATGGCCCTGATTCTGAACCTGTGTAGTTTGCATGGGGGGGAGGGGTAGGAATAGCGTCTTGATAATGTTTCTATCTAGAAAAGGAGGGAAAGTTTGGGAACCACAGCCATAATGAAAGCTGGCTGCATTGTCAGTGTGGTGCTTTGGCCCAGGAATGAACACAACATACACAGTGCTTCACCCCTGTTACAGAATTTTGTGTACACTGCCTATGTTAGTGAGTAACAGCATTTCTATGTTCACTCTCCAAAAAAAAACAATCTTATTTATCAGAAGAAGAACAAAGATTTTAATTCGGAAAGTTTTAAAATGTTTTACCAGGGAACGCTATATATCACAGGAAGATATCCTACCTGTGGATCCTCAGATACACCGGGGTCAACCACAGAGGTCACATCTGGCTCTAGCAGCGGCTGCTCCGCTTGAGTCTCCGAGTCTTCTGCCACATGGTGGAGCTCGATCATCTGGGTGGGCAGAAGACTGGCACTGCCATCCTCTTCCCCCCTCTGAACGCCGGTCACCTGGACCCCAATAATGGAGCCGTCGGCGGCCTGGACGGGCACCATGTGGTACTCGGACACATTGCTGAAGGCCTCGTTCCCATCTAACATCTTATACACCTGAAAGGCCAGCTCGGCCTCGCTGCGAGCCGCGTCCGTCATACAGATGACCTGCGGCTCCTGAGCCTTGGCCAGGACTCCTTCGTCGTTCACCTCCATGATGATGTCCTGATAACAGAAACAAATTGCGTCATTACTTGATGGTACAGCAGACATCAGAACCCCCTGACAGAGTACCTACCTCCCAATGCTCACTATTAGGGTCACACTGGTAGACTTTCCCAGAGGTTGGGTAAAAAACTCAATGGAGTTATATGTGATTATCAGAGTTCCCCTTTAATCTGTCAGTCATAAGTCCCCTCAATAAGCATTCCCCCGGACGCCGCATACATACCGCTCTACTCATGTAAACATTCAGGGGAACAATCTCTCTGCTGCGCTATTCCCTACACCCGGAAGTGCAACCTACTTCCGGTCAGAAAGACGGCGGCGTCAGAGAGCACATAGCTGAGACTGGGTCACGTGGCCCCGGCAGCACTGCAAGGCTCTGCGCATGCTCGTTAGGTTCCAGACCTGATTGAGAGCGTAGTGTCGGGCTGACGGATGGGAGTTATCAGTCTCAGGAGTGTCCTGATGGTTATGCTGGGAGATGTAGTCCCTCCAGACTGTGACTTAAATTTAGAGTAATCATCATAGCCCATGCTGGGGTTGTACCTTTTTTTAGGAGAGGCGTGCTAAAAATTGTACCATATAGGCTTAGGGTGTGCTGAGACTTGTAGTTCCTCTGTGTTTTTTTTTATCCTTCTGGGGTTGTAGACACGCTCTTAGGATGGGCTTGCTGGGGGTTGTAGTGCTTCAGAGATTGTGGAGGGACATGGTGTGATTAACAGTCACTTTTGTCTTTGGAGTGGCTGGGAATTGTGGTTCCTCCAGAGTCTTGGAGTATGTTGGTGGTTCTGCCTGAGAATAGCAGCTCCTTCACAGTTTAGTAGAGACATTATGTGAGGTACAATCACACCAGTGGATGGCATGCCAGGCGCTGTAGTCCCTCCTGAGACTTCTGGAATGCTAGGAGTTGTAGTAACTCCTGTGACTTATGCTAGGATTTGTAGTCACTGCAGAGACTTCTGGTGTGCTAGGAGTTTAAATTACTCTAAAGCACAGGTGCCCAACCTGTGGCCCACGTTCCGCCCTTTGGACATTGTTCAGTGGCCCCCCAGGGTCTTCTACTTGTGGCCCATGAAATCTAAGGGTCCCCACACATGCGAGCACGAACGAGCAGTGGCCGATTTTGCTGCCGACTGATGTGCGTGCGCAGTTGCGGCCGTCAGCGGCAAAATTGGCCGCCAATCGCGGGTGTCCACACGGGGCGACAGGGATCAGCCAGAGAATGGACATGTCCGTAAATCTCTGGCTGATACCATTAGTTTCAGTAGAGACCAGCATCCCCGTCCAAACTAACGTCCGGCACACAAAGGGATGACGTCATCACGCTGCTCTCCACAGCTCATCTGTCGGTCCCCACTCGATACATGCGTGGGGACCTTTACTGTTAATGCATAGGGACTCCTGTGTGCCGATCCCCCGCCAACATGTCCTTTCCCTGCGACCTTAGAGCAGGAAGTGGAGGAGGGACTCGCTCAGGTTCCAGCTGAGCACGCTGATTGGCATACATGAAAGCTAATGAGCAACTCAGAGCTTGAGTGAGTCCCTCGCCTCTTCCTGCTCTAAGAAGGGGTGAGCATGTGGCAGCTGGGGGATCGGGGGACAGGAAAGTGCCTATGCTCCAAATTACCCCCCAATGAAATCTTATGTACCCCATAAATAAATTATTTTTTTCATTACAAATGTCTTTTAGCTATGCCTGCTGTATTTTTTTTAATTAAAACATTTACATTTTATTTACATTCATTAAAAAAAAATGCTTATACAAGTCAGTACAGATTGAAAATGTTATGTGCGGCCCTTTAGTGATGCAGAGGGCTGCATCTGTGGCTCTTCACATCAACTCAGTTGCCTACCATTGATCTAGAGGTGTGCTATCAGTTATAGTCCCTGCGGAGACTTAGGCTATGCTAGGAGTTGTATCTCTTGAGACTTAGCGTATGCTAGGAGTTGTAGTATCTCCTGGACTTACCGTATGCTAGGAGTTGTAGTATCTCCTGAGACTTAGGGAATGCTAGGCCTTGTAGTATCTCCTGAGACTTAGCGTATGCTAGGAGTTGTAGTCCGTCTAAACGATCATTTTTTGTTCTTGAAAGCTGTATGGTAAAGGTGATCAAATTAAGATTGTAGGAGCCAAAAATGTATGGATATTTGGTCTTTTGGGGGTTAAAGGGACACAGCCAACCTTACATCATGCTGCCATGGGGCACCAGGAGAAAGTTTTCATATAGAAATAAATTCTATTTACCTCCTTGACATTTTCAACAACGTATGGACAAGCAAAGCAAAGTATCTAGTACACTGCTGTGTATCCCAGCCTTCCCTCTGCACAACTCCCCAGGTATCATCGATGTCTGGTGGGAAACCAATGCCATCTCCTTAACATGGAGGTCAATGACACTGCTCCCCCCACCTCTCCGGCATCACCGATGACACCAAAGAGGTGGTGCCGGGAGCAATTCGGAATCGCTGCAGGCTTGTTGAGGATAGGTGAGTATCTCCGAATGAAGCTTGTTCAGGGTGGATTTGATTTAAATCAAACCGATTTAAATCACTAGTCAGTAAGGCTCGATTTAAATCAAACTGATTTAAATCAATCATTCTTGCTGGTTTAAGTTTAAAATGCAAGTAAGTGAAGATTTTTAGAATAACAACTTTTCATATTAGTTTTTTTTATCCCCATGATTAGGTTAATCATTCATATTTGGAGAACTTTTCTGTTGCACTTAGTTTTGAGAACTGCAAAAGTAAACCAAGCATTTGTGATAATATCTTGTTGGTCGAGAAACTGCCCAATAATCTTACAGAAACAGACAGTTATAAGCATAAGCACATCACCCAAATTTCCCCTTGAATAGACATGGTTGAGGGGACACAAAAGCAATACATTGATTATACACAGTGCAAAAAATGAAGTAATGACCATCATATCAATTAAAAACAATGCGCAATGTTGCGGATGTACACATCTGTACACGTGCTTAGACAATTAAAATAGTCCAAATGTCGCAAATGTTACCCCAACAGTTTCATTGAAGACTTCTTCAGGGGGTACGATATGTCATTTCATTAGCCAAATCGACATAACATGAACAGCCAACACAAGGGGATCCGTCATATTGAATAACCAAATCGACATAGAAGTGGACACACACCCTCAGGGGTTACTCACGTCCATAGTTCAATATAGGGGGAAAGATATGATTTCTGAAGATGGTGTCCCCGCTGGTGATCTGCGTAACAAGACCGACCCAAACCATTAACTGATCATGTTTACATAAGTAAATGTATTAAAAATCGTTCGGTCTTGTACGCAGATCACCATGGCATTTATGCAGATGAAGTCTGTCTGTCTCTCCGTTCCCCACTGGTGTCAGTGCGGGACACCATTGTGCATAGTTTTTGATTGATGTGATGGCCATTACTTTATCTTTTGCACTTTGTATAATAATTGTTTTGCTTTTACATATTGAGTGGCCCATCCCCTCACCCTGGTCTATTCCAGGGGAAATTTGGGTGATGTGTTTATGCCATTATCACCTTCTGTCTATTGTTTTTAGGATGTTAGCCACTGTACATCTGAGAGTGGAGTTTTGTTCATTATAAAATCTTACAAAAACCTCTGGAAGAGCATGACATTGTGAATGGATTCATTGAATTTATTTACCACAAAATTAAACATATACAGCCTTATTCTACATAATTACAAACTAATCCTTATTTCATCATGGAATAGCCTTGGAATGGTAATAGATTTTCCTCAAAAAGCACTTTATTTTTTTTAAAAAAATCATTGATTTTTATCCACCCTGAGCTCGTTTTGTAACTGTGTGTGGGGGTTGTGTTAACACCTACCCTTTAGTGTACTTCCTGTGCAGTTGAAGTGTGTCATGCCTCAATCCTCTTTTTATACTGCTGTTATTTCCATGACAGTGCCATCGATGAATGAGTGGCTACCGGCTGTACATATCAGTTTATCTGTGCCGGTTCCCACGCTCACAATGCACAAAATCAATTGGGTGGAGCATTCAGTTGTAACGATTCACTGGTAGCGATACATATGCACAGTATGGATAATACATGTGCAGGGTTGCACATAACTTTCTTAGTGAGCTTCTCAGGTGAGTATCAGGAGATGGTGTTTGGTACTCACCCCATATGTAGGGTGGTCTTCCTCACTGTCCTCTGCATCAACCTCCTGCATGGTAGATTCTGCTGCAGATGGACCTCCCTGTTCCTGAGCCTCCGATTAGCTGTCTCCATCCACAGCTCACCAGCTGCTTTGTGTCACATGTAACTCTCACTGTACGTATCAACCCCCAGATCTCATACCTCAGTGTGACCCTGACTTTTTCTGGGTTAGTGACTAACCCCTGAGAGTACCTGCAGTCCAAATGTCATCCTTTCATAGTCATATTCCAGCTGTCACACAGTGCTTTTCTCTTGTCAGATTTTACCCTTACATATGCCTACTCTGACTTTCGTCCCCCAGATTATTAATTTACATTCCCAATGTCACACCCCTAACTGCAACCTTCCATAGTTACTCATGTTCACCTGCGGTTATCCAAGTGACATAAATTGTATACATGTAACATGTAGCTGCGGCCGCCCAGACACAGAGTTGTTAGTAGGCATATGAGCTATGTAACAATAATGCAAGTACGCAGAGCCAGAGTACCACTTACAGTGGAGGAAATAATTATTTGACCCCTCACTGATTTTGTAAGTT
>CM070042.1:30739531-30759469 GCA_036250615.1 Ptychadena robeensis
AGAGGATGATGTGGTCAAAATACTCATTTGCCTAATAATTCTGCACTCCCTGTATTATGCTGCGCTGTACAATACATTAGAGTAGAGATGCAACACAATATAATACACACAGGAACAGGTAATGACACAGGAGGAGTAAAGGACCTTGCCCGCTAGCCACATAACTACATAAATCCAATTGCTTTGACTTGCTACAAATGTGTTGAGTGCTACTCACAACTCTGAACTGAAGGATCCAAGATCTATAAAGGCATTCACTCCTATGGGAAAGTATTTATGACGCAACGTGCAGTATAACCAGGGGAAGTTTACTAAACTTAAACAAGGCAGGCAAACAGTAAGGGGCAGAATACAGGGACTGTACCTATATGCCCAAAAAGGATACATAAGTCTGGAATATAATTGAAAAAGCCCTTCGGTTGCCCATACACGGGTTACTCTAGGTATTATCTTCACTTATTGCAGGGAATGAGGGGAGCCAAAGCGTCCTGACACCAAGGTGGCAAAGGGACAAATTAAAAGACTTCAGCCCCCCATACACGTCTAGATTTTCTGTTCAATCAACTTAAAAAGAAAAATATTTTGGTGTCAGGGAAATTGTTGATTGATTGTATGTTTGCCAACTGTAGTAACAGATATTTGATCAACTTTTTGGGATCGACTGAAAGTGTAATGAATTTCAATACAACCAATTAAAATTAACCAGCATGTCCAATCCTTTTTCAATAAATTTTTTTCCCAATTTAAATTGTTTTAGATTGATCTAACCATGTGGGCTGCCATAGATTTTCAATCAACCCCAAAAAATTCTTGAATTAAGTTGATTGGATGAAAAATCTAGACGTGTATGGGGGCCTTTAAGCTGGGAACACACGCATAGATATGGGCTAGATCGATGCCTAATTTGAGGGCCGCGCACTCACCGTCATCTATCTGGCCCATATCTAATGCGGGCATCCCTGTTTTCGAGCTGGATCAATTAATCCCTCTAAAAACAGGGATATCGGACATGACTGTAAATCACGGTCGATGTCCATTGCTTTGCATGGGGACTGCAGGTCTCCATGCAAAGCATAATCGGAGCTGGAGACACAACAGTGCTGCTCCTCCAGCTCTTCCGATGTCGGGCAGTATCGGCGTGGCGTGTGTTCCCGGCTTAAAGGGCTGGTTTTGACCCCCGGGCCTTAGTTTGCGCACACCTGTTGAAGACTCTACTTGGCTGTTCTCCTGTTTCTTGATGTCCACCATGGCCCTCTAATGTGTGTTCCATCTTGGAAAGATTGCATTGCATCAAGTGTTCAATGCACATATGGCACCAGAAGGGTTAATGCTGGTATTTGGATCCCTTCTGTAAGTAAGCACCACCATTTCACGGTGGGCAAACCAAACCATGACGCTCAGGATCTGCGTCTGATTATCTTGATCCTCGGAACAATTAACCGTTAGATTTGCAGGGGTGAATTTCTTCCACCCCCCACACACCCATTTTGTTTTATTTCAATCTCATCGCTGGAATATGCAGAGGTGAACCGCACTTAATTCATACGCCGCCGTCGGTTTCACGTGGGGTCCCGGGTGATTGCAGTATGAGTTCTTCTAATAGACGTTCTGGTTTTTACTGCTCTCAAATCCAGAGCGATTATGGTTACTTCACTCCCTTTTTCAAGGCCCTAAATCCTCCCCTATCCTTAGTGATTTTTCCACTGTTCCTCGGTTTTGGGTATTGATGGCAGATGAGAGGCCAACCACATATGCCTACAGCTGATTGGCTTAGGGGCTGCCATGGAAAATGTCTGTTAGGCTCAGGGGCTTACTGGGTTTGGCAAAGAATCTGAGCCATCTGGAGGGTGAGCTGTGGCCTCTATTTTGTACACGGCAATGGCTTCAGCTGCCCCTGTCTTTGTTTCTTCAGCTGTTGTATAACTTTCATTAACTCCTGTGTTTTATGAAGACCCTACGGCTGGCAGCAATGGATACCCAGTGCTTCCAAATCCATTTGTTTCAAACATCTCCATTAAACTTCTGAGACTAAAGCTAGCCACACATGGTACAATTTATCATTCAATCGAGGTTCGATTCGATTTTGTACTTCGATTAAAAAAATCCAACATCGATTGTCATTTAATCGAAGTTCTCCACATGGGGAGCACGATAATTGAAAATTTCGACTGAAATAAAATCATTGATCAATCAACCAAAATTTTCCAACTTGTCCGATCACTTTTCAATCGACAATTTTACTAAAATCGTACAATGAACGTCGATTGTACTTTGTGGGCAGTACAATGATTAACGTTCAATCAATCTTTTTTTTTTTCATCGAAAATCGTCAATTGAACACTAAAATTGTATCATGTGTGGCAAGCTTTACCGACTAAAACTAGCAATCACTGATATTGTGCAGAATGCTTTGGGCTATCTGGCCTATATCACACTATAAGGCAATGCTATCTGCCCCATCCCACTACAGCTATTACATGATATTTAAATTAGGATTGTATAGTCATACACTGTATTTTTCGGACTATAAGACGCACTGGGAGAGGTCAATCCTTGTAAACCTCCTTTAATGTGGGTATCTTGTCTTTTGATTTATTTTATCTCGCATCATTTACCATTTACAGTACCTTACTTACTGTTGTACTAGGTTGTGCGCCTTGTGTCCTTGTTCCTAATTGTGGGGGTGATCAAAGACTGTGCTGCAGTTATCACACTGTGGTTCTTGAGGGAGATGGGGGACACTTGAAGCACTTTAGCCATGTATACTTAAAAAAAAAAAGAAAACCACTGACTGTTGGTGTCACCCCTCCTCTGAGAGTAAAATTGTGTCATCTCAGTGTGGATTGCCTCTGTATATCATGACTGTGGGCCAGTGGAAACTTGAACATGGGCCGCAAATGGCCCCCCCGGGCCGGACTTTGAATGTGGCTGATTTAAACCTATGACCAGGTTAAGAGTCCCTATTGTACGTAACACCAGAATCTATCAGCCTTTTTCTGAAGGTTACTTTTTTTTGTTTCAGGTTCTTCTCAGGCAGACAGTTGTGGGGTCATTTTGGCTCTAGCCCTCGGTACCAAAGAATGGAACAATCGACCACCTCTGACTCCAGCTCATCAAACGGCTCCTAAATAATTTCTGAAATTCTTTGGAACAGGTTGCCATCCCACAAGTTGATAAAGGACGGTTTCAGATTCACTCGCTGACCAGTGACACATTTCGTGAATTTCTTCTACGCTCTATACATCTGTTTACAAATGGGGCTGGATGAGACTTTGATCTGCAGTGCCTCGGTTTCCAACCTCAGAGAGCTCCATAACGCCCCCCCCCCACACACCTTTAGATTTCCTTTAGATCTCCTTTTGTTTTACTAAAACCATGTAATATGAGGGACTTTCTAAACCATCAAGTCTACCTGTGTGCAATCGCAGAGGACCCGACGCTACATAGTTGTTGGTAGATCTAAAGGATATCTGACAGAGAGATCTAAAGGTGTATGGCCAGCTTAAAAGACAATTCTTCACCAGCTGTAATAGACTTGAGGAGAGTAGATTGTAGATGATTTTATTGTGTGATACAAGGTACCCTATAGGGTAGGTACGTCCGGTATGACTATAGCCTGGGGCCAACACTCTCATGACTTTATCCACCATCCTTAAGCAGGGTACAGACGTGCAGATATGGGCCAGATCGATGGCCGATTCTGGTGCATGCTCACGACCATCTATCTGGCCCATAAAATATGCCGCTATCATTGTTTTCGAGTGGGACCAATTAATCCCGCTCGAAAACAGCCATATCGGCCTCTGTGTCGGCCCGGCCCTGATCAGACATGACCGTAAATACAGCCGATGTAAATTGCTTTGCCTAGAGACCTCTAGGCAAAGCATGGGCTGAGCCGGGGAGGGAGCAGAGCTGTCTCCCCAGCTCCTCCGATATCTGAAAGCCGCGTAATGACGTACATCGGACGGCTCCAATATCAAGCCGTCTATACCCTGCTTAAGTCTTGATGAGACCAAAGGGTTACAGTTGGGAGTTTGGTGCCTTGAATTTACCTTATTTGTTTCTACGAATTGTACTAAGGGAAAACCAAAGAGCTCTACTTCAATATGTTTACTGTGCAGTTTTACAAGTTTGCAAACATGAATAGGATATTTTAACCCCATCCCCCACTCCAAGAACCGAACTATTCTAGTATAGTGTCTCAAAGATTCTATTTTCTAATTACATTCTATATCCCTTCACTTGCAGAACCTTTGGGAATCTAAATATAAATGGTGACATGGGCCAACTAAGGCCCGGGGGCCAAAATTGGCCCTGTTTAGTCTTGTAATTTGGCCCTTTGTCACCTTTTTTACACTCCAGCTCCCCTCCGCCCATTCCCTGCAAGATAATGCCTAGAGGATGATTGCTTGGGTCTCCTAATGGCTGTAGTTTGCTGCAATAGAATGTTTCTGTTTACTTTAAAAGCCTCTATTTATTAATAAAGTTTTTTTATATATATTTTTTTTTTATTTCCTCGGCTTTGAGGACTTAGGACACCCTTACAGGCTCTTGCTTCAGCCCCTCCGTCATTTTAAAACCCATGGCCCACAAGTCAAAACGTTTGCCCACCACTGTGCTAAATAAGGGGCCCACAGTCATCCAGACTTCAAACTTCTATCAAATAAATGTCTTGGCTGGAGCAAGCAGGCAGGTGGTACAGTCTGAAGGTTCATCCTTCATATTATTTTCACATCAGCTATGTCCTTTACCTTCTTGCTGGAAGGGACTGTAGGGAGGTATAAAGGGGGCAGCAGTTAGATGAGTCTAAAATGGCTTGTGTCCATTGGGTCAAAATCCCCATCTTTGGCGCACTTTGAACATGTTGATTTTGTCATGGGGAAGATGGTGCTAGTAATCCCCTATGGCAACAGTTCTCAACCCGTGGGTTGGACCATTTTACAGGGGTTGCAGTATTCACGGAAAGCATCAGAGTTGCAGCTTACAAGTAGCAGTGCTGATGCCCACAAGCAGGGTGAGAATTTAGGAGTAACGCCCCCTCCCTCATGACAATCTGCACATCATTAGCACAAGCGGGGTAAGTGAATAGGAGGGGGGACATTACACCTACCTGTGATGTGGCAGAGCGTCACTTCTGGTATTTGGATGAGGAATTGACATTCCGCATCGGCACTACTGGTTCCAAATACAGGAAGTGACATATTGTGACGCCATATACGGGGTCACGAATATAAAAAGGTTGAGAACCACTTCCCTATGGGCTATGATGTGCCAGAAGCATCATAGCCTGTGATGCTCCACAGTGTTCCAATTACAATAGGATGTTTTGTCATTGCTGAAACGCTGTATAAAAAACATACACTATGTTAACTTGGGATGTTGGCACTTTAAGATTTAAGGCCCCCATACATGTCTAGATTTTTCATCCAATCAACTTAATTCAATACATTTTTTGGGGTTAATTGAAAATCTATGGCAGCCCACATGGTTAGATCAACCTAAAACAATTAAAATTGGGAAAAAAATTATTGAAAATTGATTGACGTGCTGGTAAATTTTAATTGGTTGTATTGAAATTGATTACACTTTCAGTCGATCCCCAAAAAGTTGATCAAATATCTGTTACTACAGTTGGCAAACATACAATCGATCACCAATTTCCCTGACCCCCAAAATTTCTCTTTTTAAGTTGATTGACCAGAAAATCTAGACGTGTATGGGGGGCTTTAGAATATAGAATTTTTTGGGAATGTAATTAAATTGCTATGACGTTGGCAATGATGTGTAATGCACCCTAAACATGGGAAAACCGTACCTGCACCCTCCATTGGGCTGCATGGATGTATAACCCAGACACGCCCATGAGGATCAAGCCCTTACTTTGCCCTTCATGAACCAATTTCTTCATTCACCAATCAATTTCTTTGGTTCCTGTTGAGTCAGTTCACAGTACAGATAAGGGCTTGTGTCCACCATGCATGCAGTTTGTGTTGTGTGATGCGTCTAAAACCACGCCGTGTGCTTTTCTGACACGATTTTAGGGAGCCTTTCCACCTAAAAAATTTCTCTCTACCAACCTAAGAAGCAAAACTGTTGTGTTGTATGATGCAATGCACAACATGGGGGCTGGCAGTGTAAACAAAGCGGTGTGGGTGCGCCAGTGGATACTGTCCCACTGAAACAGCGTGGACACGAGCCAAATATTTCAAAGCTACATTTTAAAATATTACTATACGGTATTTTGTATTGTCCTTACTTATATTATTTATTTAATGTGGTAATAATTTAAGGTGGACATCAATACAAAGGGGTCACTACACTATGACCTTTACTTTATTGCAGGACATTTTTGATGGATGGAGAGACCGGTTGTCCCAGTCTATCCACCCATCAGGTTTTTCTTCCTGCCGAGGCAGGGACGAGGGGACTTTCCTTGGCCACCTTACGCTATTACAATACCCCAAATTTCAAGGATTTAAATCATAAAATACAGAAAAAAACTATCAAAATGAAATGAGAAAGTAGTGTGGAAACAGCTTAAATAAGTCAGTAATTCATAATACAACGTGATGGAATAAATTCCATATAGAAGTTCATGTATCAGAGTATAAAAAGTTCTTTAATCTTCAAAAGTCTTCCAAAAACTTTGAAGGTTGTCTAACGCTAGTCCGGACTGGGAAGTGCCATGGATGTCCAATTTCATTAAGATTATAGTAAGAGAGATTCCAATCACCTCGACGCGCGTTTCTATACACGGTTTTCCTCAGGAGGTGTGGGTTTTATGAATGGCTTTTGGTCTGTCGGTCAGTGCCGGTCCTGAAACATGGCTGTCTGGGGGGAACGAGGGGCCACTGTCAGATGGTAAGGTAAGATAAATAGGTGCACAGGTATTGAGTTGAGTTCAGTAGAAGTCACATGGGTAAGGATGTGGAGTGGCGTCCCCTTGTTAATTGCGTTCCCAGTAAAGCTGTACTTTATTGGTCAGATTTTTCCCCCCTATATCCCAAGAGGGGAGTCATCTTCCCAATGTAATCCGTAATAATATCCCCCCAAATTCATGAAAGAACAATAAACAAGTTTCTAAATCTTTTTTCCTATATAGAAGGCACACATATCTGGATATTCTCCTTTTGTGATTTGCAAGCATTGGTTTTATAATGCTATTTGGTTTTAGAATGTTTACATGAGTAGTTTTAATGCATCTGTTTTATAATTTTTTTTATTAAAAGTTTTTGTAACAAATGTTGTATTTGGTGTGTGTATTTGAGTCCCACCATTCTACACAGCACAATACATTAGGGCTTGTCACAATCTAATAGGTTGTTGAAACAAGATACACAATTCATAGAGGAGATGGAACTGTGGCTAAGGGTCCCCACACACATAACAAGAGGCGGACGATTTTGCTGCCGACCGATGTGCGTGCGCGGCCATCGGTCAGTGCAAAATCAGCTGCGAATTGCGGGTGCCCACAGCCCCAAAGCTCGGTCGGCCAGAGACCTCTCTGGCCAATGCCATTAACTTGAATGGGGACCGGCATTCCTGTCCAAATTAACGGCCGGCACACAAAGCTCATCTGTTGGTCCCCACTCGCTACGTGTGTTGGGACCTTAACTGGTGAGATTCGGGAGAACGAGGGGAACATGGGTAACCAGGACTGACTGGGATTCAGGGATTGTTGAATGTGTTTAAAGAGCTGAGGGCTGTGGGCTGAGTTGATATGTAGGGCCACAAGTGCGGCCCTCCGCATCACTAAAGGGCCGCACATAACAGTGATTCAGACCCTTCCCCTGTCGACATATGTCAGCAGACGGTGGACCAGATCCCGGCAGGCAGTCAAAACCCGACAGCACCCACCACCCCTCCTGCACCTGGGTGCAGCACTCATATGTAGACCTGGTTTCCCTGATCAACATTCACAATTTTACTGATGTAGAACCGACAAAGTTGATCAGGAAAGCTGGGTCAGCGTGTGACCCCTTCACAGGTGAATTGTTATGCCCTATACATTAACAGTTTGGTTTTGGGGGCCGCCGAAGAACGCCCAAAGGGCCGCATGCGGCCCCTGGGCTGCAGGTTGGGCACCTAGGTCCTAAGTCCTTGTAGCCTAGATGGGAGATTTAAAAAAATTTAATAATAAATAACAAAAGAAAGGCTTTACCTGCCACCATTAGCAGAAGACCCAAACAATAGGCATTATCTCTACTCATTGCAGGGAAAGAGCATGCGTGAGCCAGAGTGTCTTGACACCAAGGTGGCAAAGGGCCAAATTAAAAGGCTAAACAGGCTGGTATTGGCCCCCAGGCCATAGTTTGCCCATGTCTGGTTTAAATTCTGAGCACGTTTTATGGGATGAGTGATAGAGTTCCAGAGAGTAGGGACAGCCCTAAAGAAGATGATCTGGGTGGGGATGTCATTAGAAGGTCAGTAGAAGAGTAGGGGGGACGGCTAGGTGTGGCCTGGCTATATAGGTTTTCTATGCAAACGTGCTACGTAGCATATAGTGTCAAAGGGCCCTCAGACATTTCACACTGTGCCCAACCGCGCACATTTTTGGACCACATCACCAACGTTTCCCATACACTAGTATGAGAAACCTAATGCAGCGTCATAAGTCAGTTTTATTTACCTACAACAGACCTGCGTTACTATGAGTGGATCCATTGCCAGCTGCAATGGCAATGTGTGTAGTGGGAAAGATCCCTGATATATAAGTGGAGAGATTTAGGGAAAAGCACAGAATTTATATTTGACTCTGAGTTCAGTTGACGGCCAGTGTAGAGATTTGCAGCAAATGAGGTACAAAAATTATTAAAAACTGTGATTGGTATACAGAGGAATGTCAATCTTATTTGGTGTCCACCAGGGGGTGCTGTACTGTGCACTTTTTGTGGTTTATTCCTAACCTACCACTAGATGGAAGCAGAGTCCACAAAGTGACATAACTGCATTCCAGGACATTTTCCTAAAGGCCCCCATACACCTTACAATCTTACCATACAATTTCTGTACAATCAACTTTTCTTCTACCAAAGTCATGTAATATGAGGACCTTTCTAAACCTTCCAATCACTGTGTATTCTATCAGGGAGGACCCGGCACTACATAGCAGGGATATATACCTTCCAATCACTATGTCTTCTATCAGGAAGGACCCAGCACTACATAGCAGTGATATATACCTTCCAATCACTATGTATTCTATCAGGGAGGACCCGGCACTACATAGCAGTGATATATACTGTACCTTCCAATCACTATGTATTCTATCAGGGAGGACCCAGCACTACATAGTGATATATACCTTCCAATCACTATGTATTCTATAAGGGAGGACCCAGCACTACATAGCAGTGATATATATATGTATATATATGTTATAACTGTAAGTAAGGGGGGGGGGGGGCATACCAGTTACAGAAGCAATAGAGCAAGGTAGGTCATCCATTTAACTCTGTGTAAATTAGCCCTGTTCTTCTACCTATTAGAAAATAAGACAGGCCCACATCACCGCCCTTCAATCACTTTAGCTGGCAGGTCTGTATTTTTTTAAGCGTTTAATACAATAATCGCCCCTTTTTCAAGCAGCTAAAAAGCCTCATCAGGACGGCATTTAATGCAGCATAAACCCACAACACTCCAGACTAATCCACTACAAAGAGAGAGCAGGTAATGGTGACGAGGCTCTTTGTTCCCCTGTCACCCTCTTCTTGTCGGTTAATCCTGGCGGATAAGAAGGGTGACCCAGCCGCCTGTGTGCTCGGTGAAGAGCCGTCTTGGGTAAAGGGTTGGCGCCTCTCTGGCTGAGAGACTACGTGCCCTGACATGCCAACTTTCTAAACGAGCTTTCAAAATATTAAAAACTAAAATCTCATTTTCACTCGTCGGGTTGTCATGCTGGCTTGTCATGTGTTCATGGCATTCTATCTGTAGGTGTTCTCTACTTATCTTAAAAATAAAAGAGGGTGCACTAAATGCCCCCCCTCCCTAAGAAAAACACCCTTCTTTGTCCATTATAGACATTAACTTCCTGAGTTCTGAGTTGGAGGGTCTTCCTGCTTCAGTCACATGATCTGTCTCCGCATTGTAAGAATAAAATAAGAATATTGAATAAAATGCCCCTATTTTCATTGTGCAAGGAAACAATGTTTTGTTCTCAAACAATGTTCTCAAATATTAGTTTTTTAAGGCCATGTCTCCACTGTGCGCTAAGGATATGCTAGTGTTAAGAAAAAGTGCAGTACGCACAAGAAGAGAGGAGCTGTGTGCCAAATAGCACCTAACTCGGTGGCAGGATGGTGCTGTCATACTCGCTAGGGTGGGCATCTCCCCTCTGGTATCTTTGGATGGCCTTGGGTGAATGGAACCCCCACATCTATATATGTTTATAGGTTGAGGTCATCATCATAATCTAATCCCTACTGACACTGAGAGGAGTATTAGTTGGACTGCCAACGGACCATTAGGATCCCATTGGCGACCATTTATCACCTGGTGTCCTATGCGGTTAGGGGAGTGACCCGGACGGCTCCAGAAGTCAGTGTGCAGACCTTTAGGAATATTGAGGTTAAACTGTACAATGTGATAGGTATGAGTTTATTATTTATTATTATTTTTTGAGTAATTACTATGTCATATGTTTGGATTACTGTACTGTGATAATAATGTTGATTTATGGTAGTTATGGTAGATTTGTGCTACATAGCACCCATTTATCATGAATTACTATGACCCTTTTAAGCTTATTATAAACCTTTAAATCGACACAATGTTACCCTGTGTATACACAACGTATATTGTGGGCGGGCGAAACATGTTGGAGAAGGACGAACCCCAATATCATGTTCGCTGGCATTACTCTATACAGTAACATCTTGTTCCTGGATTTTATGAAAAGTTTTTAATGCACTATTGTTATGACCGGGCAGTGGTGAGCTGCCTACCTCTAACCTTTTACCCCCCCCAATCCCCTTTAAAATAAACACGGAGACTCAGCTTCTTTGGAAAAGGTAAATTGTATTGATGAAATGGAATACAAAAGGCCACAGCTTATTAAGATATATAAAAACTCCCTTGACAGTGCCGCTTTATAACTGATATTTATATTTAAATAAATTTGCATAAATTTAAATAACTGAAAATATATTTAAATAACTTTAAATAACTTTTCCACTAAGAACCGTCCATACCAGCCACTTGCCCTTTTAAATCCAGCACAGTGGGTACTTCCAACTTTAAATTAACATCCTGTTACTACAGGAAACCACAAATGCAAATTTACCCATAACAATAACATTTTGGTGACTGCCATCCCTAAATAAGCATGTCACCCTAATAGCTCTAAATTAAAACCTCTCTCGGCACTGACGAGGACCCGCCCGCTGTGACAATAACCCGTACACACAGATGAATATCATAACAACAACACATCACAGTCCATCAAAAACAGGGAGGGTGGGTGGGAGATTTCCTCAGCCTGAAAGGCCTCCCCTTCCGGTCCACGCTCTTTTTATACTGTCCCACCCCGCCTACCTCTACTCTGCCCCCTCTGCTTCATTACTATGACGTTGCCTCCCCGCCCAGTCAAGCTGCGCTCCCGCCTAACCCCTTCGTGTCCGGTTCGGCACTTTCATTACTGTTATTTACATAATATGTGGCTCCTCTGCAAGGAGTACACATTTGCTGCACTGTTGAATCATTGAAAGATAGTCCTATACACAATAAAGACTCTTTTATAAGATACTATTAGTACTGAATATCTTTATAACGCCAGGTGCTTCCAAAAACCCATACTAGATTTTTGAGGCTAATATTATATGCATTCTGATATGACATACATTCTTATGGATTGTCTGTCTATTTAACTATATGATTATTCTTCTGGGTTGCTACCTACTACTTCACTGGTGTACTAACTGGGATCATTCCCCTCCTGATGAGGCCCATGGATGAAGGGTGAAACGTGTTGGATAAACCACTTTCTATGGTCCCCTCACCAGAGTTTAGCTATGGAGAGGTCATAGTGGTACCCAGTATCATTGTGTGGTGCACACAATGCTCACAATCTAGATGTCTCATGTACTGTTGATGATCTATGATGGGATCTTTTAATCATAAGTTAATAAACCTGAGTTTTTAACTTTATCAATATTAACTGTGTGGTGATCCATTTGGCCTAATTAAAAGTCACAGGAGCCAGCCCCTCCTCCCCCCATCCAATTAATGCAACCCTTGCATTTTGTGATGTAGCCAATGCATTCTCTATGGGCGTGTAAACAAACTTTTAAAAAGCATTCACACAGGCGTCTACAAACGTCATGTTTCCAGTGCCTGGACACCCAAAAAGCTTTTAGATTGTACATGATATTAGGCCCTGATAAAGGGGAGATTATCGCTTATTACTATTTCCCAAGCAATATCTTTCCTTATTAGATCAAGGACCGGATATCGCCACGTATCATAAGATGGTGGTCAATATTCAGCCTTATTACTCCTAGGATGGTGGTAATATAAGCCTCAGTTATGTCTCCCCTACAATAATGTAAGCACTATTACCAGGAATTACTTGAAACTTGATTGCATATTAACCTATACAAGACACTTTTACTATGTTACAATTAACAATAACACATTACATTTATCTCATGGTCAGGTAAGTACACACACAATGTAATCGGCCTATAGATATAATAATATTAACACAAAGGGTAACTTAGCCAAGATTGTTAGAATCATCCCACAAGGTCCTCATCGGCCCATCTCCTCTCAGCTCAGTTGCAAGATCAGAACTGACTAGAAGTGCCCACACCCTCAACTCACTAGCCCGGCGATGCCCCCCAGGAAGGGGTGGGGTCCTCCACCACAGGAAGTGATGTATACCCATGTACTGGCTTCCTTCACTTTCTGTGTTGGCCATGTGTTTCAGGAAGTGGCTTGACTAACCCCACTTCCTGTGATGTGAAATGTGGTCTGTATATATACAAAGACCAAGCCGCTGAAATCGTGCCCTGTAACATATCCCCCTGAATTACTTGATTATTTTAATAATCTTCATTAATTATAAGATAATGGTCCAAACAACACCTTGCATGTATAACTACGTGGTCCATGAAAACAAAATTCAAGACATGAAGGAGATAAAAAAACCTTCTGTGTAATTGGCGCACAGTAGGAAAAAAATCTCCTTCATGTTTTAGAAAAACAAACAGAAAGAAAAGTAGGGTAAAAAAAACAAACATAAGATGTCCATGTTCATCTTGATAACATAGTCCTAGTTCTTCTTTCCTTCAAAGTCCTTTGGGTTCTTCCTGAGTTTTGGTCCATCCTGATCTTCTCCTCATAGAAGGCCAGCTCTAATGTTTCCTGGTGTCTCATGGACGTTCAGCAGTTGTTTGGAATCGTCACGATATTCCAATCTGGGTAAGAAACTAAGACCAGTATCGCAGAACCAAACATTGTTTTTATAAGCACTTATAATTCCCTTGTTCCCATCAACTTAATGAATATGCTCTTTCTCTGTTAACATTACAATGGTAATGGCTGTCCCCCTGTGAACCTTAGGGGATACCCCTGTCCACCTTACCTGCTGGTAGATAAAGGGGGGTTTTCTACACTCCTTGGTTGTTAGGAGATTCAGCTTGATTGAAAAAAACCTGGTTACCCCGTCCGAACTATCAGCTCTTAACTATGCACACTAAACCTGCGGTCCACACCTGACTAGTTCATAGTATGTGTCTTTCCTCTCAAAGGGCCAAACCCCCAAAACATATCTCCAACATGTGTCCTCCGGCTTACACAGCAATCTATGGACCAACCCAACCAGTATAATAGCATATTATTAGGGACAGGTACAATACAGAATGAGACATCACTATTACGAGAGAGCGGCCCACTCTATGTATGTTAATATATGGAGGCCACAGGTAAACAAAGACTTACATCTTCACAAGGAAACAGGGTAGGTGTGGTGTTTAACCATACACCAGCATCTTCCCCTGCCCTAGACAAAAGGGTCTATTTCACCAGATGAAACTACATTAGCATCCACATCCTTGTATGCTCTAATATATGGACTTACATGTAAACCAAGACACACATCTACACACAAAGGACACAGGGCAGGCGTGGTGTTTTTACCCTAAACAACACCATCCCCTGGCCTATAACAAATGGTGGCCATTTGCTTCCAATGGCATTGTCCTTTTTAAATTTGTAAACAATGGACCGTGGAGCCCTTCCCTTTCCCGCCAAATCCATGTGTCTTGGGGGAAAATGCACTTCCCCCGTCCATTTCTGTTTAAATTAAACACACTAACCTGGGACACTTTCCCGCCAAAACCCATGTGTCCTGGAGAAAAATATCCTCTTTGTCCACTGGTTCTTTAAATCACACGCCAATACATGGAGGACACTTTTCCCGCCAAAACCCATGTGCTCCTGTGAAAAACCAATTTTTAACAACATGGCCGTATTTGCCACAGAGAAACATTTTACGACTTTCTATGTTTCACATTGCTGTGAGGTTTACACAGCCCTGTTTATATTGCTTCATAGACAATGAAGCACTTTTATAAACAATTTTATATCACAACTCACAGGCTTCCTATACTGTTTCACAGCTAATGACGGGCTTTAAACAATTTTGGATTTCTCCTTAGATTTCACAAAACCAGGGATTTGGGACATTTGATCTAGCAGACTTCATTACCCCCTGCTGCCCCTCTTAAAAGACAAATTTCATTAGAGGGCAAACACGAGGCTGCGTCTGACCTTAAGTTATGGGACGAGGAACGCCATATTAGATGGAGTTGATGCCTCAACGCACTGATTTCTGCATCAATAACGTTACAATATTCCTCCTTTCCCGTTAACTGTAATTGCAACATACGAATCTGCTCATCTTTGTTTCACTTTATCCTGTATTGCTTTCTCTTAACTGTGTCTCCAAATATGGACACGTTCTGTCCCCACAGTACACTGTGGGCAATGGGATGTTCAGGCTGGAAAAGTCTATCCTCAAAGACGGACACTACTTTCGCAATAGCTGAAGCGTTTGTAGACTTATTTAAAACCAAAACGCTTGTCTATATTTTCTTTATCATAACTATAGGCCTGTGTGAGTAAACTGACCATAGGTTCTTACAGAACTATACCTGCTAGGTTATTGGATTGAATGTACTATGTTTGCTTAACTTTTTAAGATTAAGTAGCCAGTACTTGCCCTCATAATTCCTGGTGCCATAGTTCTGCAGACATCGTATTCTGAATGCTGCTTGAGAAAAGAACTTTAACCTTCTTCCTCCGACCAGCAAGACTTACCACAGTAGCTTGACAAAACTGAAAGACAAAACATACCCAGAGTATCCTAGGAAATCGTAAGTAAGTTTCGCTGTAAAAATCACATTTGCACTGGCCTCAGAAGTAAATGTCTACCTGGCCTGAACCTCAAAGCCTAGCTGACAATATAACTTACACCCATCCTTGCCACCGTTAAATGTCTCAACTCTCCGCTTATCTTAGTCACAGTATAGTCAGCAAAGACTTCACTATATCCCAAATGCAGAAATATTAATCTTTGAACAGTTGGGCCTGGCTCGCCTTGATAAAGGGGAAGATTATCGCTTATTACTATTTCCCAAAGCAATATCTTTCCTTATTAGTAATCAAGGCCGGATATCGCCACGTATCATAAGATGGTGGTCAATATTCAGCCTTATTAATCCTAGGATGGTGGTAATATAAGCCTCAGTTATGTTCTCCCACTACAATATGTCAAGCACTATTACCAGGAATTACTTGAAACTTTTGCAGATAATACATACAAGACACTTTTTACTATGTTACAATAACAATAACATTACATTTATCTCATGGTCAGTAGTACACACACAATGTTAACTGGCCTATAGATATAATAATATAAACAAAGGGTTACTTAGCCAAGATTGTTAGATCATCCCACAAGGTCCTCATCGCCATCTCCTCTCACTCAGTCATTGCAAGATCAGACTGACTAGAAGTGCCCACACCTCAACTCACTACCCGCGATGCCCGCCAGGAAGGGTGGGTCTCCACCACGGACGTGATGTATTACCATGTACTGGCTTCCCTTCACTTCCTGTGTTGGCCATGTGTTTTCAGGAAGTGGCTTGACAACCCCACTTCCTGTGATGTAAATTGTCCTGTATTATTACAGACACAGCCCTGAAATCGTGCCCTGTAACAGGCCCCCTCTTGTAGCTCATGAGCATTCTCTCTCCCGATAAGGAATAACGTGCCTTTCTGAATGCTCACAAACTTGCTTGTCATTCATGTCCAGTGCTGGAAACCCAAAAGTGGCGCACCAGGGAATACTCGACAGTTACCCCCCCAGTCACTGTGCGGCCGTGCTCCTAAAGGAATAACTGTGGAATACTCACATACTTGCATTGCATTCCCACGGGCATCTACAAATGCCACGTTTTTAGTGCCTGGACACCCTACTAAAAGGTGGAACCCAGGAATATGTTGACATTAGTCATCACCTCCCCCCGGTCAATTAGTGATAAAAAAATACAATGGAATATTTTAATAGCAATACAACACAATTAAAATTAAGCCACCTGTTAAGGTGTACTCTGGACACCAACCTGTAAGCGTATTCCCTTCTGACACCAAACAGGTTTCGCTATTTCTGACACCAATACCAAAACCGTTACCGTTCGATTACAAAGCCCTTGTCAAAATTCCCCCTAGTGAATATTTCTCTCTCCCTCTCCCGGCCGAGAAATATGAGACCACACCTTAAGCTGATCCAAACTCTGATTTATTTGACTTTACGATTTATATAGTCTTAGGCGACATTTCAATATGAACATCAGGATTGGCCACAGATATTTTACCCTACAGATTGGACATTTCAAATATGTACACAGGATTGGACAGATATTTTACAATACACTGAGACAATTTAGTTTGGCAGGAAATTATTTCAAAGTACATCAACCAATTATGAATGCAATAGATTTCTGTCCTTTAGGAAGCCTTGTCGAATGCTAATGTCTAGTGTCATGTGTTTGAAGTTTCTTAGTGATTTGGTGTTCGCATCACTTAAGCGGAAGAACCTCAAAAAAAAACTCCCCCACATCCATGACACGGACATATTACAACACCTGTCAGCAGTTACATCTGTGAGAACTGCTACACAAGAAAAAATAGGTACTTAAATCTTCACTTCCTCATTCCCTAAGGCACCATCTTAAGTACTGGCGCCTGAATCTACTTCCGCCCATTTCTGTTGGACATTGACTAAGGTGCCCCTCCCCTCAACATATTTACCAATCCCAAAGGGTTTTGGTATGGGAGGACAGTTCTGGCTTGTCCTTCAGAGACAGGAGTAAAAGCTGAAGGAGGACACTGTAGGAGCAGAGAGATGAGACTGAAGTGGTGGTGAAGGGGTTCAGTTGCAGTGTGATATGGGGGTGACATGAATTTGGGGTGTGACATGGATTTGGGTAGGCGTTGAGTGTTAATAAAAATCATCGTATTACCCCTACCCGCCCACCTCTTGCCTGCCAGTCCAGCATCAATGTCTCCCTCTACTCTTCACTCTCAACACTTCCGTCCACAATCAACCTTCACAGAGTGACACTTCCATGTCCTGGAGAGGTTTTCTCCATTCATCCAGAATCATGGTATATGGAGATTGAGGGGACAGACATGATGGGTTACTGGGATGTACATATAAAATAATCTTATTACTTCCTCTGCTGCGGCACAGCTCCAGCAATGTCTCCATCTATACACATCCTCCAGCACATCCACCTCACATGATGTACACTTCCACTGTCTGGGAAGGTTCTCATTCATCCATGATCATAGGTGGGGGGGGGGGGGGGGAGGGGGGGTGTAATGATGGATGATAGGACAGACATGACAGGAGGTTTACTACTTGGTGTTTATATAAAATATCTTATTACTCCCTCTGCTGCACAGTCCCCAGCAATGTCTCCACTCTACAGTAGGTCCTCCACCCAATCACTTCATTACTTCACGACGACTAACTTCCCATGAACTCCGAGAGAGAGGGAGAGGGGAGTGGGGAGGTGAGCACACAGCCCACAGTCACACTGCTGTGATAGTGACGTCACAGAGGCAACAGCGATGCATTCTGTGGGCCCCCACTAACAGCTGATGCTTCCTTCCCGGTCAGTAGTCAGCTCTAGAACAAGGGACCGCTCGGCCCGTCGCGCTCAACTCACTCACAGCCATGGGGTTGTTGCTACCAACCCCCGTCGAACCTCGTAAAAAACATGTCTTTCCTGTTCTTTAAAGATTTTTTTATTTTTTAATTTTGGACAGTGATTTGCCCTATCTCTAAAATTGGCAGATCCTGATGGCTGATAGTGCACAGTGACCTACAATGATGGTAGGTCCGCCTGTTAAAAAAGCCATGCGATCAAGTGCTTGGGTGTAGTCCGTAATGTGTAAACAACTGATATGTGTAGATTGTCAGTTGGAATTTGGTCTGGTGTGTGTAAATGAATGCTGTTTACTCAACATTAACCAGAGACCAAATTCACGAGTGCTAATTGCTATTATGCAAGTGTGGACAATCTTTTTTGAGATGAGATGGTGGGGGCAAATGATTACATTGATCAAATTATATTTTGGTACAAGGCCTAGTTTCTATATTCTACAATCCCCAACCTTGTGTATCCCAAACCATTTATTTAACAGGGTAGGATCACCTATAACCCTGAGAACAATACTGGTTGGTGGGCAAATGTCACATGCTTTCTCTCTTGATGTTATGTGGAAGTCCACTCATGGCAAGAAATTTTCGTTTGAGTCCATCATCAAAAAAGGTTTCCATCAGAGTATTAATTTTAAAAAAAGTCCATCATCAAAATACTCATTTCGAACAGTCCATAAAATAAATGTTCATTTGATAAAGAATTGCTTGATTGAAGAATAGCTCATCTACTCCAAAGGCTTCTTGGCTTGGCTGTTGTCTGCTAAAGATCCTCAAGACTTAAAAACTAAAATAAACGATTGAATGCAGATTCTACTTAACCTTGTTGAGAGATAACAAAAGATATACATCAATGAGACCCATATTGCAAATTTGCCATATTTACCGTTTGACATTATTTGACCTCTAAAACTATGCCTCCGGCCAAAGGCCTACACACACTGTTCCATCAGTTAGGGCCGATATCATGCTTCCCACTGCAACAAAAATGACCACACTTCCCTGATCCGTTACTCTGTACCAGGACTCATGACAGGTCTGTGTTCCAGCTCGGTGAAACAATTCTCAGAAGACCCGTGGCAGTATAGCCAAACTCACACCTCTCTGTGCAAGGCCCATACCTAGGCAAGTCCGTACTGAAACGCTGTGGCAAGCTGAGGGAATGATCAAAAACGCAGATTAGACATAGCAGTGTATGGGACAGAATTTCACCTATTTCAGGACACAGCAATGTGAGATGCCTCAGATGTGTAGCATTAGGCAGCAATCGGATATAATGACCTAAGTACAAAGGTACTGTTTACTATACACGAATTACTAGAGTCTCGTGATTCATGTATATCAATGGTCATGGCCCAAGTCGGTTGGACTCCATAAGGTTGGGTATCATAAGGTGGATGTAGATCTATACTATGCATTATGACATGATTACAGTTTTACACAGACTGGTATGTTGATCAAACTTGGTGAAAGGCTGGTATGTATGGTAACATAAAACATTGAAGGGATTGCTTTGCGGGTAATTTCTTACAATGGTAACTCGTTGGGATTATTCAATTTGTTAACAATAAGATGACGGATGGAAACATGGGACAAACACCCACAACTGTGGACAAACATAAGACATGTAAACAACAACTAAGGAGTAGATTGAATATTTTGGTATAAGGTGACTAGATTCCATAGATTGGATATGCCACACCCCT
>CM070042.1:30812061-30828486 GCA_036250615.1 Ptychadena robeensis
CCATGTATTACAGATGATACAGTGCCACTGGCAGCCCTGACCCCCATCACACTGTGTTACTTTTTTACAGCACATCTCCGACGCCAATGGTGATGTCAGGTCACCAGAGAAAGGTATCAGAGGCACAGGCATCATCAGCAGGCCGAGTCGTAATCAGGAGCAACAGTGCAGGACCAAAGGACAATGCAGACATGTAGTCGGGAAGGCAATGGATCAGGGCAGGTGGCACGGGTACAGGTCAGGCAGTCCGGGTTGGCAACAAATGAGTCAGGGCAGGCAGACGAGGGTTAAGCAGGTAGCAGAGTCACAGAACACAGGCAGAGTAACACAGGAATATAAATGGGAATTAGGAGCCTTAGCAGGACACAAGGACCTTAACACTGAGGCAACTGCAGAAAGAGTCACTTACCTTATTTTTCAGACTATAAGACACACCTGACCATAAGACGCACTCAGTTTTTAGAGCAGGAAATCAGAAAAAAAATGTGTTTAAATGAATGTGAAAAAATCTCATGCAGTACATCTTTTCAGCCACAAAAATAATGTCACTAGAGAGCAGACTTCAGCATTTCTCCTTCCTCACACAGAGCACACATAGGGGAGGGAGGAATCAGCACACCACACCGATCTCCCTGTCTCCTCTCTGCTGTGTGTAGCTTTCCCCACGCACACTCTGCATTGGCTATATCTGCGGGGCTCTGAAAATATAGCCAATACAGTTCAGCTCTCCACAGCTCTCCCGGCAGGTGGAGATCACACATGAATAGGATAATGGACCGAAGTCCTGATTGTTGGAATCTCTGTAGGTCTGTATGTAAATGATCTGTGCCACATGGAAGGGGAGACGCCCATCTGTCAGCTCCCCCAGCTCCACTGACAGATGGGCGTCTCCCCTTCCATCGGGGAACTCCGTGACGTGATCTGGGGTGGGGGAAACCCCCCTCCCCTCTCTTTTGCCCTATGGGGCTGAGGGAAGGTTGGGCGCCCCGCCCGTGTCGCGTTCTTTTGGAGGCTGCGCCCTCGTCCCGGCTGCTTGCTGTTGTGCCCTCCCCCTCCCCGTCGCCTGGTTGGGCACGCTGCTGGGCGCGCGATGATGACGTCGCGCTGCGGGGCGCGCGTTGGTGACGTTGCGCTGCTGGGCGCGCGTTGGTGCCGTTGCGCTGCGGGGCGCGCACTGTTGGTGCGCCTACGTGGCGCGCCGGGCTTGCTGCGGTCGGTGGGGGGTTAACAGGGTTTGACGGCAGCACTGGGTAAGAGGGAATGCAGGGCGCCAACCCAGGGGGCTGGATTTAGTGCTGTGCACCACGCATCCAATAGGAGGGAGGTGAGGAGGCGTGGCTGGCCCAGCTGATTCCATTTCCCCTGGATTACAGGCCAGATATATGCCCCACTAGCTAGATCTCCAGTTCATGACTGATCCAAACCAACACAGGACCTCAAACCCACTGGCTCCCCAGCTAAGGGTAAGCTTACTTTGTACCAGTTACTTTGATGGTAGTGGATTAGCTCCCCATTGATAGATTTATATTTTTACTCTGCTCCACTTCTGACTCTTGTTACAGGGTTGGATCCCTGCTTCACATTGACTTCAAGGGGACTTTCTGCCCTATTAGATAAAAAAAACTCTAGGTAAAACGGTTCGTTTATTTTATTTTATTTTTTGGTGAGTTTTCATTTTCTGGTGAGTTTTCACCTCAGGCTTCAATATAGCCCTTCGCTGTTATTTACCCCACCCCTTTTCCACATTATCCCATAGGGGCGGTTCTGGCCTCACAGTGGTTTTCTGGTTTTGGGAGCCTGGGGCGACTTCCCGGCCGATGGGCTCGCCGTAGGTGGGGGCGCTGATTGGTGGGGGATCCACGTGGTTGACCTGGGGCTCCTGGGACGCGGGTTTCCTCACACCATCCTGTGGGCAGTCCTCATACCCGGAACCTCTCATTGAGGGCCCATGAGGTATGTCTTTCCATCTGCATCCGATGTACTGCTTGTAAAATGTTGACATGATATTTATATATATATATTCTCTGATCATTAGACTATTGTTGATCGTCGTTTGTCCCTGAAGAAGCCTGTTACTATCATCTGATCCTGTGATGTATTAATTCGTTTGCTTCCCTGCATAATATTGGGGAAACGATCGCTGACTTCTCCATGTATGGTGAAATCGGTTTTTGTATGTCGTTGCACTTTAATAAAGACAAAGATTTTCTCAAAGGTTTTTGTTTACCCATGTGATTTGATTACCACTCTGTGTGCCTTGAAAGCCCACGTTGTCCTTCTTGTTCTTTTCTTCCAATGGAGATCACACAGCTGATCTCCTATCTGGCGGGAGAGCTGGCGGGGAGCCAAGTTGCGATCACCGGCGCACATTCGGACCATAAGACGCAGCCATTTTTTCCCCTAAATTTTGGGGGTGAAAAAGTGCGTCTTATGGTCCATAAAAAACGGTATATATGTGCAGAAGGACCACGATTGGTAAGTGAGAACACATGGCCAATCCCCTAAATCCCAGGAAATGACAAGTGCTGGTCCTTACGGAAAACCAACAACAACCATGCTGTGACAGGGCTGAGAGTGGACTGTAGCGTGTATCCCAGCACAACAGTAACTGAACAGGGCATCCAGGACTGCGGCAGTAAGTTGTCTCTGTCCAATTATTTCATTTAATAATATTTAATTACTTTGTTAGCGACGGCACCATCTCGTCCAGAGCTGCACAGTCACTATTGCACTGAACGAGATGATGCCGTCCAGTGCAGATCGCGGCTTAAACCCCCCCCCCCCCCCGAATGAGGTGATGACGTCACACTGGGGGGGGCGGGACATTCAAATGTAAATTGGGCTAACTTCAAAGAGCACATCTGAAAAATCACCCTAGTGTAATTTCCAGATGTGCTTTTTGAAGTTTACTTTTTGAACACTTTCAGAGGGTGCCAGTGCATTGTACTGGATACAGTGATAACTGTATCCAATACAATTCAAAGTAAAAGCAAAAACACTTTTCTAATTTATTAATTGAATACTGTTTTGAAATATATCATACAAAATAAGTATTTTAAAAATTAAATTCAGATGATAAAAGATGATTTTATTATATATATATTAAATGTAATTTTTTTTAACATAATTGTTTGTTTCCAACATTATTATAGTCAGGATGTCTACTAGACCCGTGTACTGACAGATTTTAGAAAGTTATAGGCCTACAACATATAACAAATATTCCATTTAGGTCTATGGTGCGCTTTTGGTACAGAAATCTGGACCTCAGCAGTGCGCTAGGGAGGTTAATTACTCCAATCTCTCTCTTTCAGACCCTTTCTATTAATACAATACAATATAATAATTCACTGGCGCAAACCTACTTCTCCAATAAATGGTTTAACAGCGAGGAAACCACAAGAGAGGTATTTTCTTTGGTGTACAAATAGCGCCGTAGAGCAGCGTTGCAGACATCCACCTTGTTTCCCAATTATTTCTGTGGTGAACAAGTGTGCTATGACTCATATGTGGGCACAATTAAACCGAATATAACTTTTTTTTTTAACTAGAAGGAATTAGAACAGGAAGAACAGCGGCTTGGAGGTTTGGGAAGGTTCGAAGCAGACAGATAAACACGCCGCTGGTGTGAGAGGAGCCGAGGAAGGTGCACAGATTGTATTTTAATCTTGTGGAATAACGTCTAGACTGGAGGACTCTCCCGGGGATGCGGAAATACAACCAACCTTATGCTTCTAATAGGAGAATAGCTGGACATAATACAGAGTAGCGAGCAGCCTGAAATAATGATTCATACATTGTACGTTTCAATAAATATTACTTCTGAACTGGCCATTGGGCTCCAAAAGGAAATAGATTATGTATCTGTCTATTCATTGACACAAAGCGTTCATTGTTTACCTCTGCTGAGGATAAAGTGAACCCACTACCCACACCTAAAGGGAAAACAGGTTCACTTAGATGTTCCCCTACCAAGGGGAGAACATTCAGTTTCTCACAATACTTACAAGTATGGAGAATCATGTGACTCACAAACCTTCTGAGCATGCACCAGCTTTGGTAATTGGCTCTGGCAAGTGTCCACATGGGAGACCCATGGGAATTATCTTGCTCCTGCCATTGAAAGGAGCACAATGAAGGTAGGTGCTTGTGCAGGGACCAGCTGTTTTATTTTAACACACAAGTTTTTAGTTACTGGCTGCTTGTACAATGGGGTTCTGAAACTTTATAAACAGGGGGCAGTCACTTTGTTGGTGGGCAGACTATAAAAAATAACACACACATACACACTAGAGATGGTGGAATTTTTCGACTTGCTAACTTTGTGAGCTGATTGCAAAGCCCCTGAACTTGGTATCATCACCAAAATTTCTGAAGATGTAGAGAAGGGTTGAGGGACCATATGAAAAATAAAAGTTTTTGCATAAATTAAGTTAAAAAATGAAATCGAAAATAAATAAATAAAGTCGAAATTCAGATTTACGAAATTTTGACTTGACTTTGAACTTAATTTATGCAAAAACTATTTGTGTTAGAGACATACTTTCTTTTTTGTCTTTTCTCTACATCTCCAGCAAGTTTGGTGTTGATACCATATTCAGGGGCTTTGCAATTAACTTGAAATCGTTGAAATTGACAAATTTAAAAAAAAAATTTCGACCATCTCTAATACACACATACCTAACACCCCAACACACACAACATACACACATTATAAACAATCATATCCATGAACCAGGAAAATCTTAAAGCGCTGTGTTCAATCCGCACATCCACACTGCATGTCCATATACTCCCGATACACAGCCTCCTTCTTGGGTTAAGTGTCCCGCCAGCACAAAATCACCAGGTGCTGGGCTACAGAGGATCAGCTCATCCACACATACAAAGACCAAGATGTAAAGTAGCAACAGTCCGCACTCCGGATTCCTTGAAAATTCTTCTGCTTTATTGATACATCATTACACAAATACAGACAGGACATGGGGACTTTTAAAACAACAAGGTATAAAACAATACTTTAATGTTCATAAATTGGTCCAAAGGGTATTCGATTTGATTGTATCCTATGGCCTTACATCACGCATATATAATCACAATTTTTCCAGCTTTCCAGCTTTTCGTGTCCATTCTTTGACCTTATCTGGTCCTAGCATTTTGTGTATTGCGCATTTCCATGCGCAATGCACACAAATATGCGAAATGTGTGGCGGTAAACCAAGTTGAAGCATAATATGTAGAATATTTGTCATTGCGAATATCCGGCACACCAATATATTTGAATTTTAAATATTTGCGTTCAACACTAGTGTTGTGGGGCCTAGTTTGAGGACCCTTTCTCTAACAATTTTGTTAAACAATGTTAAATTATGACTGAAATAAAAATGTATTATCATTGAAGAATGGATTCATGCACAGTGTTTCAAAGCTGTTTTATGGATATGATGAATCCATGTATCAACAGAGACCAAGGTCATTTCTTGGAATACCTTTAGTACATGGCCTGGTAGCCGGGGTGTACCCCAAAAATGTATTTATCCTAAACTCACAGTTGGAAATCCTTCCAGCTAACAACAGCAGCGAACCCAAGACATTCGGGCTACGATGTACGGTCATTCTCACCAAATAGCTCCCGCTCTGGTGTGCGGCGACACACGCGGTTTTGATTTAGCGCTTCATGTTACCAGTAAATGAGGGGTCTTTATTTGCTATTCTCTGCATTAACAGTGACAGGCTGTGAGATTCACAGAAGCTCCTTATCCCTGCGACAGGCACATATTGAAATCATGAACAGATCACCAAGAATTAGACTCAGGCCTGACAGTTTAATGGGAAACACAACCCCTGTGTTTGGCTCCAGATGGAATCGACGCAGATCTGGGCCTCAGATCCTTGGCCCGGGGAGGGTTAACCGCTGTGCATGCCAAGGAGGTGAAGCGGAGAGTAGGCCGCGCCGGAGACCCCCTCAGAAAGAAACGTTTATGTCCAATCAGGTTTTTTTTTTATCATAGCGCGTCTTTCATCACATGCGATCTCCAGCTGATAAACGGCTGAACGAGTCAATCTGCTGGTGGAATGAGATGACATTAGGGCGAGGAATGCTAGCGGCAGGTCTGTTACATATGAACAGAGAGATTGTAAATGCGTATTAACCTGCCTATGGAGCATAACACGATAAAGGGGTCAGACCCCAGACTTCGAAACTAATAAAGCCAAGGATTTCGGACCGCCGTAATGGCATTTCTCTGGGAAATCTCAGACTTCTAATAATTTTTGGGACGTCGGTGAAATGTCTGATTTTAAACAGTGTGCATGCTTGATATTAGACCAGATGCTGTGGTCCTTGACGCAGACCATTACGGCGTCACCTGTTCTTACCAATACTTTGTTCAATGGGAAATGTTATTAAAGCTGAACTCTGGCCTACTGACTCTTGCACAGCTGGACTGAAATCTTATTTTAGTTATATACTGGGAGCTGCTCATAGTGTGCGTTAGAACCTGCTGCAAGTCCGACAGAGGCACCTCATTTCCTGGCTGGAGGATGTCCTAGCTCTGCGTACCTGCATTTTTGTTACAAAGCTCATATGCGTACTAACAACTTGGACACTTTATGTCACTTGGATAACTAAGGCTGTTGAAGATCTGGGGGATGAAAGTCAGAGTAGGCATATGTAAGGGTAAAATCTGACAAGAGAAAAGCACTGTGTGACAGCTGGAATATGACTACGAAAGGATGACATTTGGACTGCAGGTAGTCTTAGGGGTTAGTTACTAAGCCAAATGTCAGGGTTGTACTACTGAGGTATGAGATCTGGGGGTTCAAACGTGTTGTACTCTTGCACAGCTGGACTGAAATCTTATGTTAGTTATATACTGTGAGCTGCTCGTAGTGTGTGTTAGAACCTGCTGCAAGTCTGACAGAGGCACCTCATTTCCTGGCTGGAGGATGCCCAGGATTATCCAGTCCAGTTCTCAACCTTTTTAGATCCACAACCCCAGAAGTGGCGTCATAGAGTGTAACTTTCACTTTCCAAATACCGGAAGTAACACTCCTTGGCTTCACTTCTGGCATGATCAGGTAATGTCCCCACTTCCTATTTTCCTACCCAGAAAGGATGTGGGGGTGGGAATTTAGGAGGGACGGGGCATTAAGGTGCCTATGGGCTAGATCGATGGCCGATTCAAGCGCCGTGCATGCTCAAGGCTATTTTTCTGGCCCATATCATATGTGGCCAGCTGGATCAATCAATCCCGCTTAACAGGTCAAGTTACATGACATCAGACCCCTTATTTTATAGCAGTTTCACAATTCTTCCATCCATTGAATTTGTGAGTTTTTGGAGAGTTCCTGTTTGAATCTCCCTGCAGGATGTCCGCATAGCCTCTAGGTATGAGATCTGGGGGGTCACAACTACTGAGGTATGAGATCTGGGGGTCACACTACTGAGGTATGAGACTTGGGGGTTACACTACTGAAGTATGAGATCTGGGGGTCACACTACTGAGGTATGAGATCTGGGGGGTCACACTACTAAGGTATGAGATCTGGGGGGGGTCACACTACTGAGGTATGAGGGGTTCAAACGTGTTGTACTGTGAGAGTTACATGTGACCCAAAGCCAGCTGGTGACCTGTGGATGGAGACAGCTAATCGGAGGCTTAATAAGGAACAGGGAGGTCCATCTTCAGCAGAACCTACCATGCAGGAGACTGACGCAGAGGACAGTGAGAGAGACAGTGAGGAAGACCACCCTACATATGGGGTGAGTACCAAACACCATCTCCTGGTACTCATCTGAGGAGCTTACTAAGAAAGTTATGTGCACCCCTGACTATACAAGTCAGTATAGACTGAAAATGTTATGTGCGGCCTTTTAGTGATGCTGAGGGCCGCACTTCTGGCCCTCCATATCATCTCAGTTGCCCACCACTGGTGTACACCAAGGAGTAATGTTTTTGCGTAGTGTCTCTTTAAGGCTCCCAGTTAAAGGCAGCCTAAATCATTAGCCTCATATTGCTAAAACCTGTATAAATATGGATCCCCTCATTATTCTCCAACCGCCGTCAATTAAACCCTGTGTTTGTATATATTTGAAATATTAATCATTGGATAATTAACGTGCCGGGCCCGGAAGACTGATGGGGAACGGGGTCAACTTCTACATCTGCCAGAAGGAGGTTTCTGAAAATTACTTTCGTAAACTTCTCGTTCCAACATTTGAAAACACAGAATTCCCTGAGAGTCCCAGCGAGGCCCTGAATTATTTTATAAGTGTCTCTCCACCCTTTACACAGTGCAAACACACGTCAACCCCCTCTTTTTAATAAGAAAAACAATAAATTTTCAAAAAAAGGTTATGACAAAATGTAGCAAACTTTTTTTCTCTCTATTTTGGCAAAGGCACTGCGTTTTGTTTAATATATTGTCTGGAGATTTGCAGACAGAAGAGAGGCTTAGAGACTTTAATCTACGTGCGCCTCTCTGGTGAAGGTGGGAGGTCCTGATAAATATCCAAAATAATTATAGTGAGAAAGAGGTCACAGGAGGAGACAGAGCAGCTCCGGAAGAGATCCTCACTTAGTGTGGACGGCGCTCCCAGCCATACCGTTGCAAGTAGTTGTATAAGAAGTATAAATATGTAGTCAAGGCAAGTGTCCGGTGGGTCCCTGGTCAGGATGTAATTACGGACCGGCCAAGGATGGAGATTCGTCCCAAGAAATCCTGGTTGTGATTTTCTTTACAGATATACCGTATTTTTTGCCATATAAGACGCACCAGACCATAAGACACACACAGTTTTTAGGGCAGGAAAACCAGAAAAGAAAGATTTAATACGTTTTCACATCAATTGGGTAATGGAATGAATTTAATGGATGCAATATTTTATTCAGCCAGAAGGTGTCACTAGCAGCAGTACACTCTCAGCAGAACGTCATACTTTACACTGATCTGCAGGAGGAGGGGGGGGGGGCTGTGTTCTGCTCTCTCTTTCCTCTCCGGATGTTACTGATTCTGTGTCTGTGGGACAGCAGATTGATTGCTGTTCCCACAGACAGAAGAGATAGGTATAGATGCAAGTTCATTTAATAGCTCTCTCTTCATTGCCTATGCCAGTTCAGGGCTGGCATAGGAAATTACACAGTTCAGATGGGAGAGCCGGACATCGGCTCTCCCATCTGAACTGACAGCTCCTCCAGCTCCCCTCCATGCTGGGAGAGCTGGCGGGAAGCCAAGGTGCGAGCCCCGGCGGCCGAGTGGCCGCGGGGGTCGCGCATTTTGCTTATATGACGCAGGCACTTTTTTGCCCCCAATTTTGGGGGTGAAAATGTGTGTCTTATATGGCGAAAAATACAGAAATAGGTGTCTCTTAGTCTTATACACGTTTTATTTGCTACCCATCAAATAAATATCTAGCATTGATACTGAGATAAATTGTTAAAGAATTCTACAGCTTTTATCATTAAAAAATCTATCCATGAAATAAAGTCATTATAGTCTGTTGCAAGCAGGAGGAACCATGCCCTCAGTCTCCACTTCTTCACTATTGCAGCAGGCTGAATTATCTATGGCAATCATGGGAAAACTACAGCCCACGGGCCATATCCGGCCCACTTTTCAATCCGGCTCCTGCTTCAGACCCCTCATGTCACCATGTGGATGCCATTGCATGATGAGGGGTGAGCGCAGCATAGGCTTGATTAAAATCCTGTACAAGCAGTGAACAAGGGGTAGGGTGCCAAGGTGATCACATGGGCAATGTGACAGCGGGAGAGGACTCTGAATGAAACAGCTTGAAAGAGCACTGTATTTCTTATACAGGGTGGGCCATTTATATGGATACACCTTAATAAAATGGGAATGGTTGGTGATATTAACTTCCTGTTTCTGGCACATTAGTATATGTGAGGGGGGAAACTTTTCAAGATGGGTGGGGACCATGGTGGCCATTTTAAATCCAACTTTTAATTTTTCAATAGGAAGAGGGTCATGTGACACATCAAACTTATTGGGAATTTCACAATAAAAACAATGGTGTGCTTGCCCCCTTAGACTTTTATCTTTGGGGGTCATCTGAAGGCAATTGTCTATGCTGTGATGGTACGAGATGTGCAGCGCCTGAAACTACGGATACTGGAAGCCTGTGCTAGCATTTCTCCTGTGGTGTTGCTATCAGTGTGTGAAGAGTGGGAGAAGAGGGTTGCATTGACAATCCAACACAATGGCCAGCACATTGAACACATTTTATAAGTGGATAGAAACTTGTAAATAACTCATGAAAGAATAAAGTTACGTTAAAACCAAGCACACCATTGTTTTTCTTGTGAGATTCCCAATAAGTGTGTCATAAGTGTGTCACATGACCCTCTTCCTATTGAAAAAACTAAAGTTGGACTTCAAAATGGCCGCCATGGTCACAACCCATCTTGAAAAGTTTCCCCCTTACATATACTAATGTGCCACAAACAGGATGTTAATATCACCAACCATTCCCATTTTATTAAGGTGTACCCATATAAAGGGCCCACCCTGTAGTCATAAAGAATTCGCTTCTGACTATTATTTGTCTGCTGCCTGCCCTGACTGTGCTTGGATCTGCCTACGCCTATATGTTTACCCTTCTAATCTCAGGTTAGTACTTGACCATTTTCTGTCTGCTGCCAGCCCTGACCCTGCTTAAACCTGACTATTCTCCAGCCTTAGATTATCTCCTTCTGTGTTGTGCAGCAGGTGGTTGTATTTGGTAACCGCCTATTCTTGGTTGTTTGTGGATTTCTAGTCCTTTGCCAAACCCTGTCCCACCACTGCTCAAATACAAAAAACCAAAAGTGTAGTCAGGTCCAAGCAGGGTAGGGGCTAAGCAGACAGAGGATGGTCCTTTGCGCATGTAAGACCTGGGGGCCACCAAGGGCTGAGACAGTGTAATCAGCCTTCTGAGGATGAGCAGGGGCTTGTCTATAGGTAAAGAGTGCAGTGGAGCTTGACATCTGGGTTGCATCGCCTGAGGATCGCATTAGCCCCTCTAACTAATGCACACACCATGAACCATCTACACCAGCGGGTATGGACCCCCTCGGAGGTCAAATGACCATTTCACAGGGGTCGCAGAGTTTACTGGAAGCATAACAAGCAGCAGCGCTGATGCCCACAAGGGTGGGAAGCTAAAGGAGAGCGTAATGCCCCCTCCCTCCTAAGTTAGGAGGGAGGGGGCACTACTCTAACCTCTAACCCAGCACAAGCGGGGTGGTTCCTGACACTGTGATGTCACTTCCAGTATCTGGAACGCAGAAGTTAAACTCCACATAGACACTTCCGCGTTCCAAATACAGGAAGTGACATCACTTCTAGGGTCGCGGATATAAAAAGGTTGAGAACCACTGCTCTACACAGCCAACCTCCCTAGCGGTTGAACCCTGTTTGTCCGCTGTTTGGGTTTGTTCCAAGCGCTACAGGAGTGGGGGAGGGAATACCAGATATACCCTGTAACGGCAGCTGCCGTACACCGCCGCAGCCTCCCTACTTACCGTTGCAGATCTGGGCGCCCTGTTCAGCGGTGATTCTGATATTTCTACACACTTCCTTAAACACCAGCACGTGTCATTTCCTGGAAATTAAAGTATTCGTTATGTGACCTGGCTGACCAATAGTGGACCTCCTGCAGCTATATAAGGAACCCTGCCCTTTCAGCCTTGCCTCAGCATTAAGGTCTCTGTGTTATGCTTAGCACTGACTGCCATTGCTGTTCCTGTGAGATAGACTCCTGTCTGTGTGCTGAGACACCTGTTAACCCTTACCTGCCTGCTGCCCTCTCCTGCTACCTGATCTGTACCTGCCCTGCCTGCCCTGTCACACTGTCTGGCTGACGACCCCAGTGTCCCTGGAGCCTTCCCTGCTGTCCCCTGGTAGGGTTCCTACCCTCCCTCCAGAGGTAGCGACCTGGTGTTCCCCTCTGGAAAGTCTATCCCCACCATCAGGGGTTTTGTGAAGAATGAGTGGGTTCACTTAGACAACGTCCTCAGAGGAGGTAGGACATGTGGCACAGTGGGCCCACACCTGCTGCTCCGTGACATACCCCCGTAAAACCTGCGCCATTTCCGTTGTTCCAGGTGGGGGAGGGGGCATGCCATAGACCTCCATGTTAGGTTTCCCAGCCCACGTGGATGTGGACAGGGGCAGGAAATTTCAGCAGAGTACTTTGTTCTCTGCTGTGATCAGCTGTTATGCACTATACAGGCTGAACACTAGGGAGGTTGAAAAAACTTTAAGGAAAAAAAATCTCATCAGATTTTAGACAAAATAACGGAAAGTTATTAAACTTTTAATTTACACAAAGTCCTAAGGACAGTTTATTATTCAGAACTGGTATGTGGAAACAAGGCAATCAATAGTTTTCCTTGGACGCAATGCCGAGCTCACCGAGATCCCCCCAGCCTCCTCTCTGTTGTCTCAATCAGCCCCCCCAAATACATAGCGCTTATGTAAGTCAGAGGTGGAGATCCTGCAGCAGGTCAGAAGGGACAAGCCTGTCCCATGTTCCTCGGCTCTCAAACACACATCTTGATTTAAAAGCTGCCAGTTTCTGGAAAGAAAACTAAGGACAGCGCCAGGACTCCTAGTGACGGCTCCAGTCAAAACAATCCTGTGAAGATTTTTTAAAGGCCGGCTAATCAAGAGCACATGTTATTAACCCGCTTAATGCTAATTAGTAGACTCGCATCACGAGCCTGCGCACCTCATTGGCTGAAATTTATGATGTCTGCAATAGTGGAAGCTCTCAAGCATGTAACACCCAAAAATGTTGTTGTTTTTTTACCCTCTCTCAGTCATGTTTTTTCTTGTTTTCTGGTTCAGGTCTGAAGCACCAGCCAACCTCTCGGCATGATAGATTCCCAGTAATATTAAAGACATGTTGCTTTGATTAGGGGGGCTCGGGGTCCCTTGGGATTAGAAATGTTGGGATTAGAAGGTAGAAAAAGGTCAGCGGTAAAAAAATCTCTCCCAAAATATTACTTCCGTTTTGTTTTCTTCTTCGAGGGAAGCAATTGAGAATTTCAGAATGAATTAAGGGGAATGAATTGTTGTGACATAAAAGAAAGTCAGTGGAGGTTTAGGATGTTGGAAATTTCTGTACAATCAAATTTTGTTCTACCAAAACCATGTAATACGAGGAGCTTTCTAATTCTTCCAATCACTATGTATTCTATCAGGGAGGACCCGGCACTACATAGCAGTGATATATACCTTCCAATCACTATGTATTCTATCTGGGAGTACCCGGCACTACATAGCAGTGATATATAACTTTCAATCACTATGTATTCTATCAGGGATGACCCGGCACTACATAGCAGTGATATGGTGTGTCCTGATTTCCCCAATCCTTAGTGTTTTAAATTTTATTGGGATGAAGACATTATTCTAGTGACACTTGGTTTCAAAATTCTGGTACACAGGTTGCCCACTATTTTTGTTATTGTTGATTCACACCACTGGTACTTGTATGTGTCTCCATCATGCTTGGGACAGAGCATCTCTATTGCATGATCATAGAGATGCTGCAGCCTGGAGCGAGCATGGTCATCTCGTGTTTAGAGACTGGCAAGAAGAACAGCAATACAGAGCCAAGCATGGGCCCTGCAGCGACCTGTGAGTTTTCTGTGCGGCCCATGCTGGGCTTTGTGTGGGTGTTCACTGGTCACATAGTTTGGTGGGGGCTAGTCTGGAGGAACCTTGACTAAAGTATAAGCCAAGGGGGCTTATACTTGAGTATATATGGCATTTACTATGGCAAGTTTCAACAGTTTTGCCCAATTGAACTTTGTACATGTTTCATGCTAATGCTTTTCCTCCCTTCATTTTCAAGGCTGCTAGGTGTTCACTGGACATTCAAAAGGCCGTAGGCCAGGGGCGAGTAAACTGAGGCCCATGGGCCAGTTCCGGCCCATTTTGCTTTTTTCTCCGGCCCTTTGTCACCTTGTTGAAAAGATGCTCCCCTTCACGTGCTCTCTGCAATGAGTGCACATAATGCCTAGAGGTGTCCAAGCCTATAGCGGGGCTGCAGGTTCATGCCAGCTACATGCTAATTGATCCTTACTAATCTAAGACAGTGAAGTATAAAAAAGAAGTTAAAAGAATTAGAAAAGAAATAAAACGAAAAACAATGTCTGGATAGCCTCTATTACTGCTCATCGCAGGGAAGAAGGGGAGGGGAGCCAAGATCGTCTTGTTACCAAAGTGACAAGGGATCTAATTAATAAACTTAACGGGCTGTAGTTTGCCCATGTCTGGTATAAACAGTAGTTGCATTAAGAATACATCTATTATTAATCTCCCTAGCGGTTGCTCCGAGTATAGCTCAGAGTAAGGACTTGTTGCCACTAGAGTGGTTAAAATCAAGCCCTAAGGTTGTTTTACAAAAGATAGAAGGAGGGAGGGCAGGAAATCAGTCAAGAGTACTCTGATTGCCCGCACGGCTAGGGGGGTTAAATGAGTAAAGCCATGCATTGATTGGTGCTTAATAAATATGTAAATAGAAGTCAAAATATGTGATATTATGGAGCGTACTAGTCCTTAGACATGGAGACTGCACTGGTTTAAAAAAAATACCTGTCAATCCAAATATCCTGAAATCTAATATCCTTGTCAGAAGTTATCTTCCTTAGCGACCTTCAGTAAACAACAGATTTCTCAGTCCGCTTCATAACTGTGATGAAGAATGAGGGTGGACAGTCTGGATAGATATGGACAGTGGGCATCTAAGGATGGAAAGTGACTTTGTGGCAGGATCACCTGGCAGAAAGACAAAAAAGATAAATAATGCAGCCACCACATCTGAGAACTTGTAAGTAGAACGTTATTACATCTGGATTTCAATACATTTAATATAAGTGGCTGACCTTACAAATTACCTTCAGGTAAACATTAGAAAATAACTTAAACCTATTCTCAGTAAACACACACGACTGCTTCCATTTAAAAACACTTTCATTCCGGCAACAGTTTAGTGAAGAGAAATCTTTAGAAACAGCTTAAAGTAACATAAACTTGCGGGTAACTGAAACTATAGGAGATAATCCCACTTGATCCCACATAACCCTCTTGGTCACAGCGGACCTGCCAATCACAGAGGTCCCTCTCCTCCATGACAGTGCCCAACGTTACTGACCTCGTCCAGTGATTTATTTGACAACCAGAGAGTCAGCAAATTGCCAAAAACTCGTATATAAACTCTAGCTGGATTATGTGCACTGTAAATATATCATAAAACCATTATTTCACACTTCTCTTATTGCTGAGTGGGAAAGTTAAGGAGAAGCTCACACTTGACACTGTAGATAAGAAAGTAAAGGATGTATATTGGGGGGTGGGGTCGTTGATCTGTCAAGTCATGGTAAATCTTTGTGGACGGTCTTAATAAAATTAAATACATCTTTATTATTTTATTTGTGCAAATTATTTGATTCCAGGATTCCAAAGTTGACCCTTATGTTCAACAACATATAAAAAAACATTTTTTACCCCAATATTTTTAAAATGTATAAAATCATTGCCACCTTTATGAGACACAAGAGTAAGGAAAGTCCAGTAGACCATAGGTACGTATAGTAGAGTGTTGAGTAGATGACCCACAAGGCAAGAGGCCGGGCCTTGAAAAAGTCCAGAGGGGTTCAACTACAACCATACTGTTCCTGCAGTACACCAATGGGTATGTAATGTGCCTGGGCACACAATCACTACCAACACCAGATATCCTGTTGACAGGTTTGTGAGTACAGTTTAGTAAAGGATGTTTTCTGTTTCTGCATAACTGTTCCCAATTCACAAAGGAAGGTCCATGAGATGTGGTTGAAGGAGATAATGTGGGTGAACTTGACTTAGGGGGGTTTCCACATCTGTAGGGACCCCTTCACTAAGCGCAGTGCTTGGCGGGGATCTGGACGGATCACATACTCTTTAGCTGGCCAGCGGATGCTGTGTTTAGGCATCCGCCAATGCAGTAGTTAACTACTGCATAGCCGGTATGGCTCAGCGCTGGGAGAACACAGCATCCGCCAAGCAGGTAAAGTGTATGTGCTCCATCTGGACCTCCAGCCAAGCAATGCGCATAGTGTGGGGGGTCCCGACGGATGTGAAAACATACCCATACCCATACCCACACTGAGCCCTGGCTTCAAACCCATGAAACCCCTTTAATACGAACTAGAAAGGTGACTGAGAGCCCGACCTTCTCTTCTCCTCCTATGCTTGTGGCTCACAAATGCTCTTCTGTTTAACAGCCCTAGCGGTCAGGACGGCAGCATCTCGTCCAGCGTAGCTAGTGCTACTATAGCACTGCCGTCCAGTACACATCAGGGCACCGGGAGCGCATACTCACAGTTCTGCGGTGTCCCGATGCGACATGCTGCCAACATGCCTCCTTCTCTC
>CM070042.1:30917720-30941476 GCA_036250615.1 Ptychadena robeensis
CTCTTATTTTTTGTATTTTCTATATTATATGTTTTTATGTTTTGTAACTAAAAATCTGCAAAATAAAATCTTTTATTGGGAAAAAAAAAGTACTCAGCACTCTACTTGTGCCCACCCTCCTAACCCCTTCACGTTCCAGGCGCCATCATCCAATGTGAAGGGTTAGGAGGGTGGACACAAAAGTACTCTGGGGTCTACTTGTGTCCACCCTCCTAGCCCGTTCACGTTCCAGGAGTCAACATCAAATGTGAAGGGGTTAGGAGGGTGGAACGCTCTGCTTCGACTGCACTTTAAAAGTGCAAAACGAGCAGAAGGCCCAGGAGGTTCTTAAAATGAGGTCTTCTGCTTCTATTCGGGTCAGCATATACTTGGTTGGTATATAGCAGTGATAGTGAACCTTTTAGAGACCAATGCCCATACTGAAACCTAACCCCCACTTGTTGATCTCAAAGTGCTGGCATGGCAATTTAGCTAGAATTACACATACAAACATATAAACACACACTCTACATTCTTATAAGATTGAATAGGATTGAATAGGAGAGGGTATGGGGCGCTGTGTGCAATCAGAAGAGAGGGAAACTGAGTCAACAGGCTGCAGTGCTTTCCTCTGTGCTGGCTGACAGCTCGCGTGCCGATAGAGGGCTCCGAGTGCCACCTCTACCACGCGTGCCATAGGTTCACTATCACTGTATCACTATATATTGTACTTTTTATTTATTTATTTTTTACGTAAATGAACATAAAGTTGCACTGCTCAATGTGATATGGCCAACATCCCAAATAAATATTATCTGTTAGATTAGAGGGAAGAGAAGCACGAGGGCCCCCACCACTAATTAAATTCCCCTGGGAAACCCCAGGGGCTTTATTTATTAAGCTTATACTTACACACGGTTCACAAAACCAATTCTCTCGTTTTTGGCAAGCGGCTAAATAACATTCAGGACAAACTTCAATCTCATTCATCTGTAATGGGAAACAAACCGGAGAGATCATATTTAGCATAAAATTTGAAAAAACAAAACAAAAAACACACTTGTTTTTAACATTTACCGTATTTTCCGGCGTATAAGACGCCCCCCCCAACTTTTCCAGTTAAAATAAACAGTTTGGGATATTCTCCTGTATAAGGCTACCCCTCTTCCAACGCACACCAAATAAAAAATGTTATGTCAAATGTGATTTACAACCCACAGATCTCCAACACCCTTAGAAGTCCAATCCTTTTTTTTTAATCAGTAATTTACAATTTGACACCCCTATCTGCAACCTTTCATAGTTATTAATGTTTCACTGCAGTTATTCATGAGACATAAATTGTATACATTTCACAATAAAATAGCTTTAATCTCAATCTCCCTGCAATACCAATGTCAGCCACAATGTCGCTAGTGAGCACAATTGCTGTCAGCAGCAGCCAGCTACTTTCACAGACATCTTCACAGACATCGGGAAGGAGAAGGAGGGGGCGAGGGGGATGAAGAAGATATCTCCCTCTGCTTCTGTCGGCCAGCGTGCAGTGCGGGGAGCACAGTTCGGGGCGCAGACCTATGGACTCCGCTAGAGCAGGAGAGCCCCCAGCACCCCCCTGACGGCGGCACCCGACGTATAAGACAACCCCGACTTTTGCACACATGTTCCTGTGTTCAAAAGTCATCTTATACGCTTGAAATTACGGTACCTAAATGTGCTGCATGGAGGCAACATAATATAGAAATACGATAGTTGGCGTTTAAAAGAACTTGGATGACTCGGACATGTATAACAGGCTTGGCTTCATTCCAGGTTTGGATCATTTTAAGTCAAAATTATGGTTTATTTTTGGTTTAACATATTCAACATGGTAGTCTTGACCAGGCTGGCTATACTATATACCAGTGGTGGGCAACTGAGGTGATATGGAGGGTCACAAGTGCGGCCCTCGGCATCACTAAGGGGCCGAACATAACATGTAGGACCGCCAACATTGATAAGCCGGGTCAGTGTGTGACCACTATGGCGATATATAGAATGCCCCATATACATCAACAAAGGTCATGTGTCTCATAGGTATTATTAAAGTAGTCTAGTGAAAGCATAGGCCCTCAGGCGCTGTCTGGGTCACGTATGCCAATTAGCGTGCTCAGCAAGTCCCTCTCCTCGATCTAGGAATGTCCCAGGCGAGGAAGCGTCGGTGGAGGATCAGTGAACAGGTGAGTTCCTATGCCATATGCATTAACAGGTTTTGGGGGCCGCAAGTGGAGGACCAAGGGGGCCACCAAACAACACCCAATGGACCGCATACAGCCCCGGGCCACAGGTGCAGATAATGAGCACCACAACACAGAACAAGGTGAAAATGCAATAAAGAATACTAGGCAGGATGAACCCTTGGCTTTTCATCATAGCAGCTACAAAGAAATGTACTACCAAGACTAACGCAGACCCATCAGTCGTTTTGAAGTGACGATAAAAGAGTAGTTTAAGGTTACAAAAAAATTAAAATAAAAAAATTCCATTGGTGAAAATCCTCCAACTCCGGCTTTTCAGCAACATCCAGAGATTTGGAGATGTTACAGTGACGTCTTGTTGTCCCTGCAAACCCAATGCGGTGTGACTGGAAGGGCGGAGAGATGGCAGATTTATCGTCACGTGTGAAGAGAGGAGGGCGGGAAATCACGGCAGAGGACAGTGTACTCCATGATCGCCAGTACTGCGCCGCGAGCAATCAGTGAAAATGTCGTGAAAATGCTGTACCGCCCAGGAGGTGAAGCGATCGATCTCGCTCCACAGAACAGGGATCCGACATGCTGGTAAGTCCCTGTTCGACCCCATTACTTTGAATGGGGACAGAGGATGCCCATATATTTGAAGCATCTTAAAAAATATATATATATTTAAACGCTATACATCTACACCTTTATTTATATTGGTAACTAGTGAGTTAATTGCAAAGCCCCTTAACATGGTATCAACACCAAACTTGCTGAAGATGTAGAGAAGGGTTGTGGGAATAATAAAAAAAAAAATAAGGTGTTGCTTTAGCACATGGAGTTTTTGCATAAATTAAGTTCAAAATTAAAGTCGAAATTCCGATTTTCGAAATTTTGACTTGACTTTGAACTTAATTTGTGCAAAAACTATTTGTGTTAGAGGCATACTTTCTTTTTTTCAAGTATACCCCCAACCCTTCTCTACATCTCCAGTTTGGTGATGATACCATGTTCAGGGGCTTTGCAATTAACTCCAAATCATTGAAATGGTCGAATTTCTTTATTCGACTATTTCTAGTAACTAGTAGAGATGTCTATGATGATTACACAAAATGTTGACCGGCTGATAATTGCACATGGCAACATCTCAAGCGATTTTGGTGGTGATACCATATTCAGGGGCTTTGTAATTAACTTAAAAAAATCGGTGATTAGCTATACCCTGACCATTTCTAGATAGACATGTGGAACAGCAGGTGGCACTAGTGATACCATCTTTGGACTCTGAGCCAGGCGTCAGATCCCAGACACATATCAGAAACCATTATAAAATGCTGACCAGGCCACATGGCGTGCTGATGAAGCGGATGCCATTGCGTGAATAAAGTTAACCCTAAAACCACTGGAATCAGCCTACAAAGCTTAGACAATAGGCCCTGAACAGTGCGCAAAAGTAAGGTAATCCTGAAGTCTGTCTGCAGTAGCAAATACTGAACACAGCTTAGTAAACATGGCCTTTGTAGTCACCTAATACTACATCACATGGAAAGGACAGGCCTCACGTCACGGAAATACAGCATGGCCACCGTTCAAATATGATGAGGCGATTAAATTACCATTATGAAAGCATCTGGAAAGAAAGCGGCCCGGAGTAATGGGTTACAGGCTCCGGCTAAACTCAATGCGGCTTCCAAGCTCTCTAATGGGTGATATACAGTTTATCATTTGTTAATAATTTGCTAAAATGAATGCAGGGACTGAATTTACAAACAAAATTAAGTGTATTTCGAACCACATTATCATTTAGAGAAGACATGGGCAAACTAAGGCCCGGGGGCCAAAACCGGCCTGTTTAGGCTTTTGATTCGGCCCTTTGCCATAATAATAATAATGCCTAGAGGAGTTTACTATCAAAAGCCTTTACTTTGTTTCCATTATACGCCGGGACCCTAAGCATATACGCTTAGCGGGGGTCCCGACGTAGCACATTGACATTGCCTGCCGGCGGATGGTCTGTTTATACATCCGACGCAGAGGCTCAATGTATTCGACTGCGTTCAGCCTTACATCGGCGGAGCAGCTTGGCGCCGTGAAGACAGATCCTCCGATGAGCAGGTTAGTCTAGCTGCTATGTCGGGACCTCCCGCTAAGCGTATACACTTAGCGGAGGGGTCCCGACGAAATGGAAACAAGCCCTTAAGGCAGCCATAGACGGTCCAAATCCTGCCCGTTCGACCACCACACATGTTCTGGCTGATCGCTGGCCCGCAAATCAGATGCACCCACCTGGACAGATCGACCAGGATTGTACTGCATGTCGGATCACACGGTGATCCGGCAAGTCCGTAAATTCTTGGCCCTTCACATTACTTTAGATGGAGACCAGCATCCCCATCCAAAGTAATAACTGCCACACAAAGAGTGCCTGCCGATCCTGAGAACGGGGATCGGCCCATGTATGCCTACCTTAAGAGGCTTTTGCTCCGGCCTCTCTGTCAATTTACAAAATCATTTGTGGCCCACAAGTCAAAAGAGTTGCCCACCCCTGATTATAGGCCCACATACACAGAGCGATGGCTGCAGGATTCTTGTCCGTTCTCTGGCCGGTCAAGATTTTGGGCGACATGGATCTGTCGCTCCATGTGGACAGCAGTGATCCGCGGCTGATCGATTGCCACAAACAGGCACATCAGTCGGGCGCTGATCGCCGCCTGACTTTAGAGTCCAGGTGCCTAACCTACGGCCCCTTTGAGCATTCTTTGGCGGCCCCCCCTCAGTCCTCCACCTGCGGCCCCCGAAAACTGTTAATGCATAGGTCATAGGAACTCATCTGTCCACCATTTCCCCACTGACAGGTCCTTGTTCGGGATCTTCTTATAGTGGGAAGAGGAGGAGAGGCGATAAACTAATGCCTGCCATACACACACCGATTAAATCGTCCGGCAATCGGGGGTGCCCACATGGGGCGACAGATCCCACAGCTCGGCTGGCCAGAGAACGGACATGTCCAATGTTCTTTGGCCGATGCCGGCCGATGCCATTAACTTCAATGAAGACAGGCGTCTTCGTTGAAGCTAATGGCTGGCATACAAATGGTGCCCGCCGATGCAGGCAGCTCGGGAATGCAGCGTGATGACGTCATCACGCTGCATTCCAGAGCTCATCGGAACTGGTCTGTCGCCACCCAGTCGGTGGGTGTATGGTAGGCTTTTCAAAATAGGCTTGAGCAAGCCCCTCGCCTCTCGTGTTGGCGGGAGATCAGCAGACAGGTGAGTGCCTATGCTCCCTCTATTCCACCAATGATTGTGATTGTATAGATAGACAATGTTATGTGCGGCCCTTTAGTGATGCTGAGGGCCACACTCGTGGCCCTCCATATCAACTCAGTTGCCCACCTATAATAATGAAGGCCTCAACTGCCATTAAAAAGCCACACCACTTCCTGTTCCTAGAAAAAAAAATCAGGAAGTTAGTGAAAATGTCAACAAAGTGAGGGGAAATTGGCAAAGTTCTGCGTCCAGTCCAGTACCAAGAGAGGCAACCCTACCCAGCGAGGACATAGCAATAATCTTATCCTTATCCTATCCTTATGGCAGGATCAACAGGTGTTGATACAGGAAGTACAAATGCATGCATAAAGAATTGCTGAGCAAAACCAAAACAAACAAAAGTCTCATGTTATATTTGACTCAAGTGTCATTAGGACGTGCCTAACAGTTGCCACAATTTGCTGAAGATGATCTGCTGAAGATAAAAAATGCAAACCTTTGGATGGGCGCCGAGAGTTGAGCCATCTCCTGTGATTATAATCGCAGCATAGACATCGGGGGCAGAGAATGAATGGGTGCATTTAAAAATCACGTTTTTTTAAATGCGTCTATTCATGTCTATGGCCACGATCAGGGGCGATCGGGCGTGACCATTCCTTCTGGTCATACTGGACCAGACCATCTTGTAGACCCTAGGACTGAAATGCATATGTCAACATGACAGCATTGCAACTAACAGGGTTCTACTCTCCATAGCTTGAACAGTAATGGATAGACAGTGGAACCTTGAGTTACAACTGGCTTGACTGAAGACCAACTTGAGATACAACCAAAGTTTTAGTTTTAACCTCCCTAGCACACTGCTGAGGTACAGATTTCTGTACCAAAAGCACACCAAAGACTTTAATGGAAAAAAAGTTTTTTACATTGTAGTCCTGTAATTTCCCAAAGTCTGTCCATACAGAAGTCTGGTGACATCCGGAATATAATAACATGTTCAGAGGCTTTGTGAATAACAGATAATGAATATTCCAATAGTTCACTTTTTCAGGTAAATGAGCCCTGCAACCACTAGATGGCGCTGCAGATGTACCAGGTTACATAGGAGAGCATGGGGGGAGCTAGTGATCCGTGCTGCTGCATATTCATTAGATCGGAGACATACGGAGCAGTGAGTTTGCGATCCTGTGTTTCCGATCTCCACCTGATGAACCCAGCTCATCCACTGCTGCTCTGACAGGTCAGAGCTGGACGAGCTGGGACCATCGGGAACGGCAGGGGGGTTAACTTACAACTGGAATGACCAAGGCCAAAACGTGTTTACACTTGCGCTGTTGTATACAAAGACACGGGAAGTCAGAGAAGCACTTGTACGTGGCACTGTGAGCCCAGATACACAGGTTTGAGGAGGTAATTTTAGATCATAACAAATGAAGAAAATTGTCACATATACACATTCTTCCAGCAGGTCTCACCTCATGTTCACATATCTTGATTATAACTTTCGCGGTCTGTGTTAACTTGTGATTTCCTAATGAGGACACAGAAATAAAAGGTGAAGAAAAGCCAATACCACAGTAATAAACTTCACAGATATTCGGGGTGAGGATATCATGCTGCAGCTCATGCCTTGTATGTAATGTAAAAGAAGTTACGAGGGGAGGTTATGGCAAGGCGGGTATTATAAATCTACCACATATACCGCACAGTTAAGCAGGGAACATAGGGCTTGATATATGAGCTGTTCGAGGTTCCCGGCAGCAGTTTGATGACATCATCACACTGCTGCCTGATATCGGAGGAGCTGGAGGTGCAGCACTGCTGTGTCTGAATGGTAGAAAACAGGGATGGTCACATTGGATATGGGCCAGATAGATGGCCGTGAGCGTGCAGGGTGCTCGACAGCATTATGGGCTTTGATGACCCCCCCCCCCTGCGTTAAGTGCATTCCTTCATGGAGAGGTCAACTGTGCCTGTATATATTATATGCCTGCCGCACTGTCTGTTTACACAGCGTGGATCCACCAGCAGGAGGATGACATAGTGCCTTGCTGATCGACTCAACGCCGTGTATACAGCCAGTGTAGACAGGTAAGGCAGACAGGTAATATATAATGCCATGGAAAATTACTCTAAGGGTATGTCTCCACTACATTGTGTGATCCGTCTGGACCCCCTACGTAAAGCGCGGGGGTCCCCACAAAGCACATACACATTACCTGCCTGGTGGATCCTCTGTTCACATTGCGTTGAGCCATTTCACCGATGCAGGGGTTAGTGCAGTACGTTAACCCATGCATCGGTGGATGTGTGAACAGAGGATCTGCTGGGCAGTGGATGTGCTCCATCGGGCACTGTGCTTAACCAAGCACTGTGCTTCACGTAGGGGGTCCCCAACGGAACACGCAACACAATGGAGACATAGCCTAAGGCTGCATTTACATGTGCGTCTTCCCTGTATGCCAAAATTTTATCCCCATCAGGTGAAGAGGTGGTAAAGGCACCTTACTGTACAGAGACTTTGTACTTCTGGTCTTTAAAGGTCCCTCCAGGAATAATAATTGTATAAAAGAACATCACACCATTGTGTTACCTATATCTCCATCTTTTTTAAGACAATGATAACGAGGGGACGATTATTTTAACCAGCACCGTGTACACGGAGTTTGTCACACTTACCCCCATTGTAAATAATGCAATTGTGTAAAATCCATTTGGCTTCGGCAAGGAATGCTTCTGTGCAACCGTACATTTTCTTTTTAACATTCTGCAAGCACAAGAAGACAAAACATCAGGTATTGTGTACACACAGAATCCTTGACTTGTGGCACATTCCAGCCATGTACAAGACCGGATATAAAACCTAGGGAAGGGATGGCTGCTGAGAAATATTCCAGGTTTGTAGTCTCCTGAGCATTGCGCCACAAGCATATTAAATGCCGCCGCAATTCCTGCTCTTCTGGAGGTCCCAAGCACGATTTATGCCGGAAAAAGCGTAGCCCACCCATTAACATGGTGGTCTGAGCCTTTCTGGCCCCGTGTGTGACGCCGAAGGGGGGGGGGGGGCGCATCACAGACCTCCATGGTAATGGAGGGGGGGCCGCTCTCCTCCACACACACCGCCGGCGTCTATTTGACACCAGCAGTGTGTAGAGGGCTGGACAGAGGGCCGGCAGTCATAACGAAGTACAGTGTACTCCGCCGCGATAGCGGGGCGGGGAGATGGCGCGAAAAGCCTGTAACGCCCAGAGGGTTAAATAGGAAGTACCTAGGAGAGGCCAGAAGTTCAGGGTCCAACACGAATCTGGGTATCACAGTATCTTTGCCCAACAAGATTTTTTTAGCTCTGTTTAGACACAATATAGTAAATGGAGTATAAATACCTACCTTTTCTAGTGTACTGAGATCCATAGGATTAAATATATATTCTGCATAATCAGGATGCTGCTCCAGTGAAACGGGCTTCTGGAATGGCTCTGTCTGCAAAGAGAAATGTAAGTAAATAAGTCAATGATCCCTCCTCACACCTCCTCAAACATGTTCTCTACAATAACATGACACATGGAGATCATGGCATAAAAGCCAGCACAAGTAATGGCCATCGCTCCTCCTAATCCTTTTTATCAGCCTAAGCCAGTGTTGGGCAGAGTTGATATGGAGGGTCACAAAAGCGGTCCTCTGCATCACTAAAGGGCCACACATAACATTTTCAATCTATACGGACTTGTAAAATAAGCATTTTATAATGACAGCAGGCAGAGCTAGAGGACATTATTTTTAATTTTTTAAATAACAAAACTTGTTTTTAATGATACTTCAAGCATTAGGGAACGCTGTAGTGCCGTAATGCACATTTTGTGTCATATATATCATCAAAGATTATGTGCCTATATTCTGAGTTTATGTGCCACATACAATAATCCCCCATTCGTTGGTGGAATAGTGGGAGCATAGGCACACATTTTAGAACAGGATATTCTTGATGAGGGACTTGCTCAGGCGCTGTCTGGGTTGCTGTTTGGCTTTCATGTGCTCTGCCAGAGCGAGTCCCTCTCCTCTTTCCTCCAGAAGAAGATCCTGGGAGAGGACAGGCGAGTTCCTATGCCCTATGCATTAACAGTTAGGTTTCTGGGGCCGCAGGTTGGGCACCTTGGGCCTAAGCGCATGTCCAGGACTACAGCCAGAAGACCGGATCAGTGAACTTCAAGCACCTCTTCTTGCTTTGCCGTTTCCTTTTAGATCAAGCAGCTTATCAAAGACCAAATCATTAAAGTCATCCGGTGGAGAGCAGAATGGGTTGTCTGCCATTGGTGGTTATTGGTCGTCATTCTGACCTTCTGACGTTATATCTTTCGGAACCATAAGATCATGAAAGGGTCCCGATACTGTGTGTAAAGGATTGTCTAGTGGCCACACTTCCAAAGGTTTACCCCAGTAGGACCTACATAACCAGAGAGCAGGGGGCATAAATACATTGCCAACTGCCTTTAGGGTGGGAGGTCTGAATAAGTTCTGAGGAAGGAAGAGATGAACGAGGGATATAAGGAAATGGCACCAACTGCAGTGATAATGCCATCACCAGGTTACTGCGGAAAAAAACAATAAATGTAATGGGCAAAGAAACAAAATATCATAATGAATTACAGAACCCCAACAGGCCTTTCGAATTTTTTTCACTCCATAAGACGCACCCCACCCCCAAATCCAGGGGAAAAGTTTGTCTTATGGAGCGAAGGTCTTGATGTCAGAGGCTGCATGGCTGACACTCACAGCTGAAACAAACGCGCCACTCTGTGCGGCAAAAGCTAATGTACCTGCAATTAAAGCCACACACAGTGGTGGTCTCTGCTGTGTGTGTAAGCCACAGATAGCCCCCGTCAGACACAGCATTGGGTTTGTCTCCACTTTGCATAAGCCGCAAGCAGCCTTTGACACACAGCATTGGGTTTGTCCCTGCTTTGTGTCAGCCACAGACAGCCCAACACACTGCATTAGGTTTGTCTCCTGTGTGTGTAAGCCGCAGGCAGGATCTGACACACAAAGCATTCGATTTGCCTCTGCTGTGTATGTTAGCAGTGGGCAGCTTCTCACACACAAAGCATTGTGTTTGTCGCTGCCGCATGTCATCTGCAGGCAGCCTCTGACACAAAAAGCATTGGGGTTGTCTCCGCTGTGTGTGTCATCCGCAGGCAGCCTCTTACACACAAAAAGCATTGGATTGGTCTCCGCTGTGTGTGTAAGCTGCAGGCAGTCTGCGACACACAGAATTGTGTTGGTCTCCACTGTGTTTGTAAGCTGAAGGCAGCTTCTGACATAGAAAGCATTGGGTTGGTCTAAGCTGTATGTGTAAGCCACATGCAGCCTCTGACACACAAAGCATTGGGTTCGTCGTTGCCATGTGTCATCCGCAGGTAGCCCGACACACAAAACATTGGGTTTGTCTCTGCTGAGTGTGTAAGCTGCAGGAAGTCTGTGACACACAGCATTGTGTTGGCCTCCGCTGTGTCTGTAAGTTGAAGGCAGCTTCTGACACACAACACATTGGGTTGGTCTCTGCTGTATGTGAAAGCCACAGACAGCCAGTGACACACAGCATTGGGTTGGTCTTCACTGTATGTGTAAGCCACAGGTAGCCTCTGACCCCTAAACATTGGGTTTGTCTCTGCTGTGTGTGTCAGCCGCAGCCAGCCGTTGACACACAAAGCATTGGGTTCATCTGCACTGTATGTGTAAGCCACGGGCAGCCAGTGACACACAGCATTGGGTTGGTCTTCACTGTATGTGTAAGCCACAGATAGCCAGTGAAAAACAGCATTGGGTTCATCTGCACTGTATGTGTAAGCCACAGGCAGCCAGTGACACACAGCATTGGGTTTGTCTCCGCTGTATGTGTAAGCCACAGGCAGCCTCTGACCCCCAAACATTGGGTTTGTCTCATCTGTGTGTGTCAGCTGCAGCCAGCCGTTGACACACAAAGCATTGGGTTCATCTGCACTGTATGTGTAAGCTACAGGCAGCCAGTGACACACAGCATTGGGTTGGTCTCTACTGTATGTGTAAGCCACAGGCAGCCTCTGACACATTGGGTTTGACTCTGCTGTGTGTGTCAGCCACAGCCAGCTGTTGACACACAAAGCATTAGGTTTGTCTCCGCTGTGTGTGTCAGCAGCAGACAGACACAGGTGTCTTCAAATCTGGTACAAAAAAAAGCAAGACATATTCAACAATGTGAATGTTAGTGCAACGGTCACAGAACCAGTGACCGCGTCAACAGACTTACCCCCGGCTGTTTCATCTTCTGTAGTGCAAATTTCAGCAGGTAAGAAAGCTGTTCTATAGTCAGCATGGTCATTGCTTTACTCTGTGTCTCTATACATTCTGCTACTGTGATTTTCTACAGACGGAATACATAAAATACACATTAGTTGAAAGTCCTACTACAGCACACAGCACTTTATGAGAATGACAATGGCGTTATATGGTAGGATGACATGTAATGCAGCAGGAGCCTCAAGCCATTATGAAAGGGATTGGTGAAATGTAAAGAGGACCCGGTTTCAGAAATATACCGTGTTTCCCCGATCCCCATTGTTTCCCTAAAAATAGCATCTAGACACAAAATCATTCTACAACACCCTTTAAGTCTTCTCAAAGAGCGCTGTAATAAACTGCTAAATAGGCTGTGACAGATTCTATAAATCTCCGACTAAAGACAAATCCTTCAGACTAAATTTAGCTGTCTAAACTGCGTCCAGATCAGACCATCGCTGGTCAGGAATCAGTCACTGACTGTAGGCTGGCAGCTCCAAGTTTTATTTTACCGGATGTTCGCTAATGTTTCCCTAAAGACCAAAGTTCGGAGTGATAACAGAACCCTTGGCCAGCAGTCAGATATATTCCTCCTGCGGTCTCATGTTCATGTCTAAAGGTCACCATACACAGGTCGATACTTGATGACCATCAATCGCGCAAGTCAGCGATTCCGGTGAGCGGGATCAAGAATGGTAGCACAGGGGGTTAGCAGCGCAGCGCTACAGTCCTACGTTCAAATCCTGACCTAGGCATCAGCAAGGAGCTTGCATGTTCTCCCCGTGTCTGTTTCCTCCCACAGACAGAATATATTGTACAAGGTGGTGCACATAGATTGCCATTCAATAGTTGAACGCTCAGAGTGGTGACATCGACTGAACGGGTATAGATCAGTGTTCTCCCCAAAGCAGATTGGCCGGGCGGCCCGCCCGGGAGATTTTGGTCCCCGCCCGGCACACAAGTCCTCCGCGGCGAGCAGCCTGACAGGCGGCGCCTCCCATTCTTCAGGAGCGCGCCACAGCCACTGAAAGACTCCGGCCCGCGGCACACTACCGGAGCCGCGGGCCGGAGTCTTTCAGTGGCTGCGGCGCGCTCCTGAAGAATGGGGAGGCGCCGCCTGTCAGAGGACTTGTGTGCTGCCGCTGGCCGGCAGCCTATCAGAGAGGCCGCCGGACCGGTGCAGGCGGCGCGATGACGTAATCGCGTCATGACGTCATCGCGCCGCCCGGCTGAAAAAAAAATCTGGGGAGAACACTGTAGATCCTTGAAGAATAGAAGAGAATTGACTAATTGACTTATTATACTATAGATTGTTCCCTCCCTGAGGAAGCCCAAGGGGCAAAACATGTCGGAGGGGAACCAAGACCAATCCAGTTCATGTTTTTTATAAACTTCTACACTGGCCTATATATTTTAGCTTGTCGTATAAGGGTCAACCCTATGTGGCTCTGACCCTTCATTGTAACTAATGATGTATTGTTGTGTTCTAATAAAATTTAAAACTTTTTATCTTATGATGATGGAGATATTAGTGCCTCAAAAACCCACTCATTTCTAGACCTGCCCACCAGCTGAGGGAGTCATTGTTCTCACCTCTCCTGAATGGGACAGTCTTCTACCTTTATCGGGTATAGACCCGTGTATGGGGGGCTTAAGTGTGTTTAATGGACACAACTCCCAAGAAAGTGAGAACAGATCCCAATGAAATGGACTATGTACTTTGACTACTTTGAAATAATGTAATAGCGACTAATAGAGATAGGGTTGGGAATAAAGAGACTAACCCCTCCTTGAGTCCAGAGGGGTGTTTAATCCTTCTGAAAAGAAGTATTCTATAAAGGGATGTCGACATTTATTTTAGGTTATGGCTCCTGATCTTGCCTGCAGCAGCGTGACGACGCCATCAGATGTTCCCTGCAGCAGCGTGATGACGCCATCAGATGTTCCCTGCAGAAGCGTGATGACGCCATCAGATGTTCCCTGCAGCAGCGTGATGACGCTGCTGTCAGATATCAGCGGAGCTGGGGAGACAGCTCTGTTCTCTCTCCAGCTCATTCGATGCTTTGCCTGGAGACACACGGTTTCCATGCAAAGCATGGCTGTTTTCGAGCGGGACAAATCAATCCAGAAAACAGCGATGGCCGCATATGATATGGGCCAGATACACGGGAGCGTGAACGGCGCTCGAAGCGGCCATCGATCTGGCCCATATCTACATGTCTGTACCCTGCTTAAGAACAGAGGGTGCTCAGCTACGGCTGATAAAGTTTGGGAATCCGGTGATGAGGTCACTTCTAACTTTGGACTTACCAAACAATAACACATAATGGTAGGGGGTTAAATGAATGCGTTTTTTGGTATATGACCCCCCAAAGAAGATGGAAACAGGGCATATGAAATACACAGGAGAACTCCAGTTATTTTTTAAAATTATTTAAAAAATTACCCCCAACCCCAGTAAACTATCCAACAGGAATAAAACCAGAAGTCCTCGTCCTGTTTGAGGACAGCAATGCAACACTTGCAGTTCTGTATTACTTGCTGATTGATCGGTTGTGTTTTTAATACAGGGAGTGCTCATTAATAGAGATGGTCGAATTTTTCAACTTGCTGACTTTGTGAGCTGATTGCAAAGCCTGTGAACACTGTATCATCACCAACATTGCTGAAGAAGGGTTGGGGGAACATTTGAAAAAAAAAAGTTTTGCTCTAGCACATGGAGTTCTTGCATAAATTTTCGAAATTTTGACTTGACTTTGAACTTCATTTGTGCAAAAACTATTTGTGCTAGAGACAAACTTTGTTTGTAGTATACCCCCAACCTTTCTCTACATCTCCAGCAAGTTTGGTGATGATACCATGTTCAAGGGCTCTGCAATGAACTCGAAATCGTCAAAATGGTCGAATTTTTGAAAAAATATTTGACCATCTGTACTCATTAACACAACATGGCCGGCAGTAGATGGCAGGGTCTCGATGGGGCTTGTTCATTTATAGGCACGGGCTAGAGTTCTCCTATGAGACAGGTACGGTGTGCTTCGTGACACGGGGGGCCTCACCTCACATTCAGGACAAAACCAGTCGCCCTCAGGCTCAGCGTTCAGTTTCAGACACTTAGCGTGATAAACTCTTGGGCAGAGCTCACAGCATAGAACTTGACCTTCGCGATGACAAACCCAGCAGTAGAAGTCATTGCGCCCGTCCTGCGGTACAACATCAACAGGGTCTGTGGTGAGTGGCTGCTTCATATAGTAAAACGGACCATGTCTTAGCTCTGACTGGAATGTAGGCAAGAGAGACAGGATTGGGTTCAAAACACATGTGCATGGACAAAAGAACGCAAAAAAAAAAAAGGTCAACGTACAATAAGCAAAAAGAAATCAAACAAACCACATGCATGTATGCATGAGAAGTACAATGGCTGGCTGACGCCGAGGTCATCCTATAAACTAAAATCCCATTCTCTAAAGGCCCCCATACACCTTACAATCTTTCCATACAATTTCTGTACAATCAAATTTTGTTCTACCAAAACCATGTAATATGAGGCGCTTTCTACACCGTCCAATCACTATGTATTCTATCAGGGAGGACCCAGCACTACATAGCAGTGATATATACCTTCCAATCACTATGTATTCTATCAGGGAGGACCCGACACTACATAGCAGAGATATATACCTTCCAATCACTATGTATTCTATCAGGGAGGACCCGGCACTACATAGCATTTACCGTTTTAAATGAAACTTCTAGCATTAGGGAACACTGTAGTATGGTGATGCACATTTTGTGTCATATATTTAATCAAAGCCTTTGGTGATATCTATGGGGCACACATAACCTTTGATTCAAAGTGGAGGACCAAGAAGGGCCGCCAAAGAACACATAAAGGGTCGCATGCGGCCCCCGGGCCTCAGTTTGGGCACCTGGGCTCTAAATTGATTATTAATCAGATATATAGGGAAGGAATATTCTAGAGAGTTCCCAATTGGTACCAAAAGGAAGTGGAAAAACTAATGCAGAACAATGATCAAGCGGAATGACCCCAACAGACAAAAGAAATCTGATTGGTCGCTGTGAGTAAGGCTACATTTGCATTGGAATTTTCCAGGGTTCCGCCACAAATGCAACCAGATAACCCATGACAAAAGCCCCCAAACCACCTCATGTCACGTTTGCGGGCCGGTTGTTCCCATTGGGAGTTTACCAAGCGGTATGGTAAACTGCCCAAGTAAATGACCCCCCATTGCTTCTCAACCTGTGGGTCAGGACAAGGATATCGAATGACCATTTTATAAGGATCGTCGTGTTCATTGAAAGCATCAGCACAGCTGCTCACAAGCGCTGATGCCCACAAGCAGGGTGGGACATTAGGAGGCAGTGTAATGTTCGATCTCCCATCTGAACTGTATTATTGCTTATGCCAGCAGAGCCCAGAGCCTTGCGGATATAAACAATAAAGAGACAGATAGATAAACTGCCATCTACCTCTCTCTCTCTGTGTCTGTGGAAGCTGCACTCACTCGTAATGACGGGATGACGCGATGTGCTGTGAGCCTACTGCTGCTAGTGACATCTACTGGCTGAATTTGATATTGCATTAGTGTAATCCATTGCATTAACCCAATTGATTTGAACACTTATATATTAAAACAGTTTTTTCTGGTTTTTCTTCTCTAAAACTTTTTATACTTATATATTTTTCGGACTATAAGACGCACCGTCTTATAGTCCGAAAAAGTATATAAAGTATATATTTTGGGGTAACTCATGTAAGGACTTGTGTCCACTTATGCGGCCGCCGGTCGCACGATTGAATGGTTGCGGTTAAAGCCCCCCATACACCTTTAGATCGCTCCATACAATTTCCATTAGATCTACCAACAACTATGTAGTATAGTGGTCTCCCTGATAGAATACATAGTGATGGGAAGGTAGATATCACTGCTATGTAGTGCAGGGTCCTCCCTGATAGAATACATAGTGATTGGAAGGTATATATCACGGCTATGTAGTGCCGGGTCCTCCCTGATAGAATACATAGTGATTGGAAGGTACTGTATATATTACTGCTATGTAGTGCCGGGTCCTCCCTGATAGAAAACATAGTGATTGGAAGGTGTATATCACTGCTATGTAGCAGGGTGGATTTGATTTAAATCAAACAGATTTAAATCACGATTTAAATCACGATTTAAATCACTAGTCTGTAAGGCGCGATTTAAATCAAACGGTTTTAAATCATCGATTTTTATCCACCCTGCTATGTAGTGTCGGGTCCTCCCTGATAGAATACATAGTGATTGGAAGGTATATATCACGGTTATGTAGTGCTGGGTCCTCCCTGATAGAATACATAGTGATTGGAAGGATTAGAAAGCTCCTCATATTACATGGTTTTTGTAAAAGAAAAGTTGATTGTACAGAAATTGTATGGAAAGATTGTACCTCTATGGCCGCAGTCAGGGGTGGGCGCGGTGAGCTAGGTTTTAAGGTAGCGGGATGTGCCGCAGCCGCTCCCAACTGCACCCCAATCGCAGCAGGTGACTAGCCCATTGAACAACATGGGCGTGGTTATATTAGCCCCCCTGGGCAACCTTAGGTGGCGCATAAGTGGAAACAAGCCCTTACATGGTGTGATGGGCATCGGCTAGCTCTCCTGAGGCTCAGTATAGCCAAATGAGAGTCAGAACATTCTCCCAAATGTAAAATAAAAAACCAATGTCAGCCAGGCAGTGTACCAAAGATAAATAAAACAAACATTTCCTCAATGTAGTAAAATAAAACGGCTAAATAAACAAGCGCACGCATAATGAAATATATGAAATATCAAGCGAAATGAAATAAGGACTGAAATAACCAACAAAGCATTTCTCTGTACAACGGGGTCACACCGTCCTATACACAAGAAGTGTAACTGCCGAAACACTGTAACTCTGTTCTCAACGTTTTATTTTCTCAATGGAATCGGTTATTTTTATTCTGATTTATGAAACATTAACACAAAAAGAAACACTTTGTATGTTTTGTAGGAGGGAGCGATGTCTACAGCTTCAATGTGTCAACAAATACATAGGCGATCAGCTGCGAGGCGGACAAGATTTCAATCATGCGCGACGATCGTGGGCGGCCAGTCACACGTGATTGCTGACGTGATCAGGCGCAATTTACCAGCCAATTTTTACACTTGATTATTATTTTTTTTTTTTTTAAGTCATCCCCATTAAAAAAAAAAAAAAAGAAGAATGGATGCGCTGCGGTTCCTGATCAGAGGTCCAATCGCCTCCGATCGCGGCCTTTAGTTGAAGTGGGGACAAGCCCATTCAACTAAATGGACGCGATTAAAATAGAGACCACACCACGGCTTTTAGCCCAAGTGGGAACAAGCCCAAAAGGCTGCCATACACGCACCGAGCGGTGGCTGATTTTGCCGCTGACTGATAGACGTGGGGCCCCACAGCTTGGCGGGCCAGAGAACGGACATGTCCGATAATCTCTGGCCGATGCCTTTAGTTTCAATAGAGACCGGCGTCATTGAAGCTAACGGGAGGCACACAAAGGGTGCCGGCAAATGCTGTCAGCTCTGGAGAGCAGTGTGATGACGTCATCACGCTGCAATCTAAACTGCTCTGTGGGCCCCCATTCGGTACGTGTGTGGAGGCCCTTAGGCGAGTGGTTAGTTGGCTATGTATTGTGTTGTGTTTACGCTCCATACCCCCCACTCTATGTACCACTACGGATGGTATTGTTCTTGGTAAAAAAATTAACCTTATTGTCTTGTTGGTATTTGTTTATTTTGTGTATATCTGCCGGACTGCACAGCACTCTCCTTTCTGCAGCGCTTGCGGAAAGTATTCCCAGTGCACCACTTTTTCCTGTGTCACAGCCTTTGGCTATGTCCCCACTTGAGCGATCTCTGATTTGGATCACGGACGGAGATAGCTCACAATTTTGATTGGGCACGATCACAAGAGTTTTTGTCCGCCATTTGTGCCCGCGTCCAATCGCCCCTGATCGCGCCCATAGAGAATGAATGGGGACACGTTCAAAAATCACGCCTCAATTCATTGAGATGCGATTTTTGAACATGTCCATTCATGTCTATGGACGCGACTGGGTGCGACCACGTTTTAGATCGCGGGCAGAATCACACCTGCGGAGATGAGACCAGTCAAATGGCCGTGATCACGGCTGATCGCCTAAGTGGGGACAAGACCTTATTCCAAAATAGATTCCATTCATTCATTTCCCTCAGAATTCTACTCCCAGCACCCCATAGTGACAAAGTGAAACAAGTTTATTTGAGGTTTTAACAACTTTGTTAAAAATAAAATATTGTCCTGGTGATGAGTGGTGCCTGGTGACGCCCGGCATTCACACCAAAGAGTTTAATCTTCGTCTCATCAGAGCAGAGAATTCTGTTTCTTCAGGTGTCTTTTGGCAAACTCCAGGCAGGCTGCCTCTCTCCACAGAGGACCTCTGGAGCTCTGACAGAGTGACCATCAGGTTCCTGGTCACCTCCCTGACTAAGGCCCCCTCCCCCGATCGCTCAGCTTAGATGGCCGGCCAGCTCTAGGAAGAGTCCTGGTGGTGTTGAACTTCTTCCACTAATGCTCGCCATACACTCTGAGATAAAAATTAGGATCCATTAAAACAGACCAATGTATCCCGACGGCGGTATCGGTTTGGATCGTAATATTTGGCAAAAAAGCTACCACATTGAAAATCCAATTTAGGATCTTTTTTTTTTTTTACGAGGATGTCATCGAAATTCATCGCCGTTTATATCGGCCATTGTGATGTTTTTTTTGTTTTTTTTTTAAAGGGGAAGCCTCGGCAGTAATTGGTCGGTAAACTATGAAAACAGTATGAAGTTTCCCGATGTTGCCAGACCAATTAAATTTTTTGAACATGTCCAATAAATTACGATCATAAAAAAAAGGCAATTACGATCGTAATATAACGGTTGTACCATGTGGACATGTGCGGATTTCAGGACGATAAAATGAATTCATTGGTCGGTTTTAATGGATCCTAATTTTTTGAGTGTATGGCCTGCTTTACAGATGATGGGGGCCACTGTGCTCATTGGGACCTTCAAAGCAGCAGAAATGTTTCTGTAACCTTCCCCAGATTTGTGCCTTGAAACAATCCTGTCTCGGAGGACTACAGACAATTCCTTTGACTTCATGCTTGGTTTTTGCCCGGACATGAACTGTCACCTGTGGGACCTTATATACAGGGGTGCACATAACTGGTCCGCTGGTACGCATACAGGTCTAAAAACCCGCTCTGCGTACCAGTTTTGTTCCTCTAAATCGCATCTGCGGACTACAGAGACACGGGACAGATTGACGAAGCTTCCCGCCTCCTCCTCCTTCTTCTTCTCTTCTGCTGTGTGAGATCGGACTGCAAGCGGAGGGCGTGTCAGGTAGGAGGAAGCTGATAGGCTCAGCACTAGAGTCTTTGCTGCCACGCCCCCTGTGTTCCCGAAGCAGGTGTGTGTGTGATGGGAAGATATATATCACTGCTATGTAGTGCCGAGTCCTCCCTGATAGATTACATAGTGATTGGAAGGTATATATCACTGCTATGTAGTGCCGGGTCCTCCCTGATAGAATACATATTGATTGGAAGGTATATATCACTGCTATGTAGTGCCGGGTCCTCCCTGATAGAATACATAGTGATTGGAAGGTATATATCACTGCTATGTAGTGCCGGGTCCTCCCTGATAGAATACATAGTCATTGGAAGGTATATATCACTGCTATGTAGTGCTGGGTCCTCCCTGATAGAATACATAGTGATTGGAAGGTATATATCACTGCTATGTAGTGCCGGGTCCTCCCTCATAGAATACATAGTGATTGGAAGGTATATATCACTGCAATGTAGTGCTGGGTCCTCCCTAATAGAATACACAGTGATTGGAAGGTTTAGAAAGGTCCTCATATTACACGGTTTTGGTACAACAAAAGACAGAAATTGTATGGTAAGATTGTAAGGTGTATGGGGGGCTGAGAAGCAGAGACTTTGCTCCTGTTTAGTTTTGTATGACTTCCACTTAACTGTGGGGTCCCCTTCCTGATCCAGTATCTTGCCCTGGAGCCAAATGAGGCCCGTGTTTAAGTTTTTAGCAGGCCACAACAATAACACCAATTATATGCAGAGGCAAATGTGAAATGGGGCTGGACAGCTGGGAGGGGACTACAAGTCCCAGCATGCCTATGGGCAGCTTTTATCAGTGTTCTGCCAGTGAATAGCTAATGCCTTTAAAGAATAATGGCAAGTACAGCATGTGTGCCCCATGGTATAGTTCACTCTAATTTGATATTAACCTCCTTGGCAGTTTTAACAAAACAAACTCTGCCAGAGCTGGGATTGGGCACACTCGCCTATGCTTGGCATAGGTGACGCCAAAGAGAAGAGGGAGGGGGGCCAGTGGCGCCATCGACCTCCATGGTAATGGAGGAGTGTTGCTTTCCTGGCCCACATTGAAGGGGCGGAAAAATCGACACGCCGGTTTTAGGCAATGCTATTCTTGTCAGTTAAGGCCCCCATACACGTCTAGATTTTTCATCCAATCAACTTAATTTAATAAATTTTTTTGGTTGGTTGACTGAAAATCTATGGCAGCCCACATTTTAGATCAACTTAAAACAACTAAAATTAGGAAACAAATTGATTGAAAATTGATTGGACATCCTGGTAAATCGTAATTGGTTGTATTGAAATAGATTATACTTTCAGTCGATCCCGAAAAAGTTGATCACATATCTGTTACTACAGTTGGCAAACATACAATCAATAACCGATTTCCCTGACCCCAAAAAATGTATCTTTTTAAGGGTCCCCCATACACCTTTAGATTTCTCTGTCAGATTTCCTTTAGATCTCCTAAAAAACCATGTCATATGAGGGACTTTCTAAACAATCAAGTCTACCTGTGTTCATTCGCTGAGGACCCGGCACTACATAGTTGTTGGTAGATCTAAAGGATATCTGACAGAGAGATCTAAAGGTGTATGGCCAGCTAGTTGATTGAACAGAAAATCTAGACATGTATGGGGGGGCTTAAGCATTCCAGGGGATAGGGGGTGCCCATGTCAGGTGGGGGTTCCAAACGAAAGATAAAGTTTCAAATTAATTTGAGAACTAATTAATCCTACTACACATTACACAGAAAATAAAAGTCTGTAACAACATATTTTAGTAAGCCACGCAGCGTCATCAGCGGCCATACCTGGTCCTTATTGTGACTATTTAACATTCCTGGTTTCTTTTTCTTTTTACTGGGGCTGGCGGAGGCATCCTGAGGGGAGTGTCCATTGGATGAATGCTGCGGACTGGGGAGCTTCCTCTTCTGTCCCGGGCGCTCAGCGGAGCCTGGGGCTGAAATGCAATAAGAACAGTTATATACAAGGAAATATTGAAGCGGGTTGAAGTGCTTTACTTGCTCCTGCCATCATCAGCAGACACATAAAAACGTGTTTCCTCATTCTGCAGACACATTCCTATTTTGAAAGATGATTTTTTAGAAGAGCATGTCCCTTGGATAGAACAAGATCTGACCAATTTTTTTACATTTAAAAACAGAACGAAAAACTGACAATAGACTGGCCTTTAATATTACTATCTAATATTACAGGAAAGCAATACACTGCCAGAGCTGAGGAAGCGCGGGTCACCTAGAAATCACGTGTCCATGAAGCCCAGTGACGACGCAGCCTTAGCACCCCCCCAAAAGTACCTGTTGAACTCGCCACTAAAGCCAATCTATTGCAGGTTTACTGGGATGACGTAAAAACAACGCTGCACTGCTCATGAACTAAGACAGTGGTGGGCAAATGAGTTGATATGGAGGGCCACAAGTGCGGTCTTCCTGGAAAACACATGGCCCTGAGAGATCCATCCTTGTAAACCTCTTTTAATGTGAGTATCTTGTCTGTTGTTTTGTTTCATTTTATTCGATTCCACACTATTAAACCATCTGTTGTACTAGGTTGTGCGCCTCTCTCCTTGTTCTTATTTTTCTGTTACATGGGGCCACACTCCTCCATTTTGAGAGCTGCACACCTACACACAACTTAAACAGCCTTCCCTCATACTGACTCCATTTTACCCTGTGATCCTTGCTCAGGCCCCATACACCTACTGAGGGCCTTTCTGGCCACTGCTATCACTATAGCTGTGTAATCACTGCTGAAGGTTGTGCGCAACTATTTATTATCTTTTTTCGCAGGTTGGGCACCTAGGAACTAAGAGCAGAGTTGCCACTCTTGTGTAGGCTGTGTCTGCTTCCACAGCAGTAGGAGGAACTATGTCACAAGATGTGTTGCTGGCACCATTGTGATTACTTATTATCAAACCTGTAGGTTGTCGATTCGCTTTTGGTCATACCCAATCCCTTCCTTGCTACTTTCTGAATGAAAAGCTCTGCCTCGGATTTTAAATACTCCCTCTGTATTCTGCAATACCGGGGAGTATGTGAGATCCTAATAAAAAAACATTAAGAAAGATTTGTTTACTTACAGAAGATTTTAAATAAGTATTTGGTCCCCTGATTCAACAGAAGAACATTAAAAAAAAACCTTACAAACCCAGAGCACAGAAATCACATATCAAGTCATAGCAATGAGGGAAAGAAGTGTTTGATCCCCTACCAACCAGAAAAATGTCCATCTCTCAGTCGTCACTTTATGCTGGTTATGAGCTGAGATAAGGACAACGTCTGTAAGGGATCGGAGTGATATTATTCCCTCCTTGTTACATTACCTGTATGAAGGTCATTTGGCCACAGAACTACCAAGACTAAAGGCCCCCACACACCTTACAATCTTTCCATACAATTTCTGTACAATCTAATTTTGTTCTACCAAAACCATGTAGTATAAGGAGCATTCTATACACTCCAATAACTATGTATTCTATCAGGGAGGACCCGGCACTACATAGCAGTTATATATTCCTTCCAATC
>CM070042.1:30969337-30988357 GCA_036250615.1 Ptychadena robeensis
GACACGACACAAAGTCAAATATCTGTGGTGGTTGCCTTTGTTTTCAACCTGTGGGTCGGGACATCCTTGGGGGTCAAACAAGCTTTTCACAGGGGTTGCCTGAACAGTATTATATACCAGTCGATTCCCATGAATTCTTTCTCCGAATCGATGCGCGCCACCTTGGGCAACCAATTCCTGGCCAATGCTTTGGATGGGGACTCTCTGCCCTCATTCAAAGTAATGGAGACTCAACAGGAATTTACAGATATGTCTGATCCCTGTTCGATCGTCCTTTCTTCAAACGGGATCGATCAATAAAGTATGGGAGCCTTTAGGCCATAAAGGTCTGGTAAACTCACTCCTCCAATCCACAGACTGCAAACAGGACAGAAGAAACCAATGTAGGTATCCACAAACGTAACGTCCCCATACACGCTGCGATCCGAGGCCTATGGACGGGCATGTGCGCTCACGATATCGACTCAAAAAATGGTCGCGGATGCCCACATGGATCAACTAATCCATGTGGGCAGAATTCTTAATAGGCCAGGAAACTAGCATGACGGTAAATTCCTGACCGATCCCATTACTTTGGATGGAGACCAGTGGCCGGCACACAAAGGGTCTAAACATGTGTGGGTATCTTTAGGGTGGGTTTCCACGAACTTGGGGTGGGCGTCCACAGACAAAGGGTGAATTGATTGAACAGGAATCGACCCATGTATGAGCACCCTTACGGTAGGTATCCACAGACGTAGGTTGGACAGGCATGCACCATCAACGTATGCACAAGAACCGGCTTCACCCACTAATCACATGGACAGGGACAGACCACCCTACACAATAGATGCCCCTTATTAACAAACTTTGGGTGCCACCTATAGGCGAAGGGTCACTGGTATGATTTCCTTGCCACAGAATGTACCCACCACTATGCCATGTAAAGGAACATGTCTCGATATATTAGAAATGATCGTTTTCACAGACATCAAGAATCTATACAGGAACTATATACACTAATGTGTACCGACCCATCATAGGATAATTATTTGTGTTCAATGGCGTTACGATCCATGGCGAATCTCAGCGACAGTGGTGACGCACGTTAAATATCATGATATTGCAGAAAACCACGTATACGTGGCCGGCAGTCAGCTGCCAGGAAAAGGAAGAAACATCTGCTGAGCGCTGTGAAGGAGCTCTGCTTTGTATTTGGGAATCAGTCAATTCTACAGATATTTAGGGACTACATTGGCCGTACACGCTTCCATCTTTCCATTCCATCGTCAAAGTCGATAGTTAGAAAATCGATTCCTTCAAATTGGTCAACCAATTGCGAAACATAAAATGGACCGAGCAGTGATTGGACACGGACAGCGAGTGATCCTTCTTGGTATCTGATGGTACTATGGAGCACACAGGGCTTTGGAAAGGAATTGATCCCATAGTGTGCTGGTACTATTGATCGATGTTAGATCCGCGGGCGATTGACCAGCCGCAAAATCGCCCGGGGAGCGCAGCTGCCCACATGGAGTGACCAATCCATGTGGCCCAAAATCATGATCAGCCAGAGAACGGACATGTACGTTTACTGTGGATGGGGACCAGGGTGTCGGCGGGGCACACATAGGGCGCGCTCTATTGTCTGAATGACCGACCGATGACGTCATCACGCTGCAACCGGCCGTTCGAGGATCGAGCAGTGATTGCTGCATGTATGGCTGGCTTTAGTCCATATTTAAACTACACAAGCCAATCGAATCTAAGATAAATCGAGTAAATGTTAATGTGTATGGCTAATTTAACCTCCCTAGCGCTCTTGATGAGCCCAGCGGTTGTTTGAAAAGCAAACTCCATGTGAGCTGGGCTCGCCTGCAGATCCCTAGAAAACTGCGGCGATTATCTCTCTGGCCGCAGCATTTCTGGGGATGCGACACCGTCCTGATTGCATCATGGTGACGCGGGAGGGGCGGGAGCCGTGCCATAGGCCTCCATCTAAATGGAGGCGGGGTCTCCCAGCAAACGTTGCCAGCATCATTGATGACACCGGCGACGTGTACAGGGGTGCGGCAGGAATTTCAAATGGTACGGGCAGAACACTAGGGAGGTTACTAGTAACACTGGGCCTACACTACAAATGGGGTGGGAATTATAGACACTGCAGTTTGACGTGTCCGTGGCGCCCATCCGTGGTTTGCTCGCTATTCTGTGGTAGTCGCCATGCCTGCAATACTGCACCCTATTAATTTGACGTACATGACTGCCATGCATCGGCATCAAACAGACAGACCCACAAGGCCTGGCGGGGTGTTGTGGATGTGTCATCTTCGCTATCACCTACTCTAACATGGGTAATGACTGGCAGGTCATTGCCCACAGGGAATGCCGGGGCAGAGTTTATATCCCAGGTGCCCAACCTGTGGCCCGGGGGCCGCAAGCGGGAAGAGGAGAAGAGGCGATAAACTTACTTGTTAAGGCCCCCCATACACCATACAATCTTTCCATACAATATTTGTACAATCAAATTCCAATCAACTTCCAATCACTATGTATTCTATCAGGGAGGACCCGGCACTACATAGCAGTGATATATACCTTCCAATCACTATGTATTCTATCAGGGAAGACCCGGCACTACATAGCAGTGATATATACCTTCCAATCACTATGTATTGTATCAGGGAAGACCCGGCACTACATAGCAGTGATATATACCTTAAAATCACTATGTATTCTAGCAGGGAGGCCAATATACTACAAAGTTGTTGGTAGATCTAATGGAAATTGTATGGATCGATCTTAAGGTGTATGGGGGGCTTTAGGTGTATGTAAAAGCCAATCAACAACCCAGATGGTGCTTGAGCAAGTCCCTCGCCTCTCCTCCTCTGTTGAGGGGGATCAGCAGACAGGTGAGTGCCTATGTTCCCACTATTCCACCAATGAACAGGGGTGATTGTATAATATATATTGGCGCACATAACAATGTTTATGACACAAAATGTGCATTACCGCACTACAGTCTTCTCTAAAGTATCATTTAAAACTAGTTTTCTTATTTAAAAATTAAAAACATGGCTTCTAGCTCTGCCTGCTGTCATTTATTCATTAAAAAATGTCAGTATAGATTGACATTGTTATGTTGGGCCTTTTAGTGATGCCGAGGGCCGCACTTGTGGCCCTCCATATCAACTTAGTTGGCCATCACTGGTTAAGACCCAGCCTAACTACAGAAATAATCTCACAGAGGTGTCACAATCGTGTAAATCCTGATGCCTGTGCAGTTTGTGGAATAGAGCGTTAAATAGTTGTAGAAATTTTGCAAATTGCATGCAGGCTGAAAATTATCCAATCAGGTACAACTGATGCTGAGGTTGATTGGCTCAGTCTCCTTGGCGGGGATGCCGATGGTCCCAATCCACATTACCTTCCTACCGCACCGGCCGGAGGTTGACGTACTGCAGTACCCACGTCTGTAGGTTACATAAATATGACTATGGTAGGGCCATAAGATTGTGAGGCACCACGGCGATATGGGATCCGTTGGCATGCCTGCAAGAAATGTGCTTACCGCAGGGGGTGCCGACGGATACTTGGTTACATAAATATCCCTATGGTAGGGCCATAAGGTTGTGACCTCATCAGGCAGTGATATGACTATATATCCCAGGTGCCCAACTATACATCCCAGGGCCGCATGTGGCCCTTTGGGTGTTCATTGGTGGCCACCCTTAGTCTTCCACTTGCGACCCCCGAAACCTAACTTCTAATGCCTAGGGCATAGTAACTCACCTGTCCACAGATCCCCCGCTGACAGGTCCTCGTCTGGGATCTTCTTAGAGGGGGAAGAGGTAGAGAGGCAATTGTGATTCGTATAAGGCAATCAGCGTCCCAGATGGCGCCTGAACAAGTCTCTCTCGTCTATCCACCTCCTCTTCTCCTCTAGTGTTGGCGGGTGATCAGCAAACAGGCAAGTGCCTAATACCTCACTATTCCACCAATGAACAGGGGGTGATTGTAATATATATATTGAGGCACAAAATCTATGACGATGTATATGACACAAAATGTGCATTACCGCACCACAGTGTTCCCTAATGCTTGAAGTGTCATTTAAAACAAGTTTATTATGTGCGGCCCTTTAGTGATGCTGAGGGACGCACTTGTGGCCCTCCATATCAACTCTCAACTTAGTTGGCCACAACTGCTATATATACTGTGTAAAGTCAAGGGGGGGGGGTGCAGGCGCTTTCTGGGCAGCTGCCCACCGTCAGCACCCCAAAAATCCTGCCATAATTGGGAGGAGAGTGGTAACATACTTCCTCGTGCTTGCAGCAGACCAATGACGTCATCTCCTCATGATTCCTAGGCAAAGTCACCGATCGTGGATCAAAGGAATATTAAATAATGATAAAATAATAATGTTGCTGTATTTTGGACTAGAAGGAATATATTGTATAGCGGACAGGTCCACTTTATCTTCAGTGCACGGTAGATCCAACCAAAGATCTAGAATATTTGCGATTATGAAGAGATATTCGCAAAAGAATCTTAGCGATCGAGTGTCCGCTCGCACGAACAACCTTTCCTCCTCCACATTCCCTCTCATCCTGGCACATCCACATGACGGGGAAACGGAGAACCTTCCAGAAGCCTCTCTGCTCTCTCCAATGTCAGCAGTTCAGCAGATCTGGGTCGCCATTGGTGCAGCTCGGATTCGGGATGCCCGATTGGCTTATAAAGGGCTGGAATTGGATTCCCCCCCCCCCCCCACTCTGACGTCTTGGTGCAATGCAGACATTTTTTACTTGGACTGTTTGTGTCAGAGAGAGAGAGAGAGAAAGAGAGAGAGAGAAGGGTTTGTTAAAGGAGCTTGGCCTGGAAAGCCCCTGTCCGGGATTTAACGTCTTCTACTATACACAACCCTATATACAACCCTATATAAGGGAAGGGCCCGTGTTGGGGTAGAGATTTCAGCAGGGCCTGATTAACCCTTGATCTGGTGTAATACGAATGATGGAGATAATGCAGGTTCAGCAAACTCACATGTCTGTCCTTGTAATGGCATCGGGATCAATTGATCCCGCTTTAATAAACCTCAATTGAACAGGGAACGAACATTTCTTAGGATGGGGACCGAGGGATAAATTGAGCAGAAGTGCTGGGCATTGATTCTCCGTTCAATCGACAAAGCTCGATGATGGCGTCACACCACACAACGCTAGGGTTCGTCGTTTGAACGGGTATCGACCTGTGTATGGCCACCTTTAGAATCTTTGGTGAATATGGTTACTGAACTCAGTACTACTCACCACCCCCCCGGTAGGTTAACATTCCTGCCCTTTCCACCTCAACATGGCTGCTGCTACTGTCTATGGGGGGGGGTGTTCTACTGCACTATGTGATCCGTCGGGACCCCTACGTTAAGCGCAGGCCGGGGTTCTGACAGATCACATACACTTTAGCTGGCCAGCTGATGCTGTGTTCTGACATCTGCCAATGCAGTAACGTACTCGTCTATGTTAACCCCTGCATCGGCAACACGGCTCAGCGCCATAAGAACAGAGCAACCACCACGCAGGTAAAGTGTACGTGCTCCATCGGAACCTCCGGCCAAGCAATGCGCTTAGCATAGCGGGTCCCAACGGATGTGGAAACATAGCCTCTATCTTGCACAGGCCCTATATGTACTATACAGAATAATATTTTCCTGTACTCAACCTTCCCCTTACACAGATACTAACGCTGCATTCACACGGTCGGTGTCATGGCGGCAGACATAAAAGCCTGCCTGAAACAGCAACCGCACAGTTGCATTCAGATATATGGCCATGTTGCGTACACCGGGCACCCGCGGTTCCCTATTCCCAATCAGTGGGGGAACAAGGCCTTCCAAAGCAACCATGTGAATAAAGCCTCATCTATCAAGCTCTAAAAGGTGTTCGTTTACCTTTATTGTACATTTACATGTTAAGCGCTCGGCGCTCAATTCCGCTTGAATAAAGCTCAGTAGAACACGGAAACCAACAGCAACCAGATACCGGCGGAGCTGGGGAGACAGCTCTGCTCTCCTCAGCTCAGCCAATGCTTTGCCTGGAGACCAGCGGTCTCTATGCAAAGCATCGGACATCGGCCATATTTACGGTCATGTCCGATATGGCTGTTTTCCACCACCCGCTCAAAGAAAGCTCGATCAAATGAAGTGCTGCGCGTCGATTTTACGTTCAATCAATGAAGCTGGACGCAGCTTTGTCATCATGCCGCACTAGAGGGTTCATCCATTGAACAGGTATGAACCTGTGAATGGCGATTATTTATACGAGCAACCGGGCGCTTCTGCATGCACACTTTGGGGGTGTTTAGGTAATGCCCCCATGACAGCTCTATCAGACTTATAAAGGTCCCCATACACACTGAAATCCGTGGCTGATTTTGCAGCCTATAAACTGACATGTGTGGGTGCACATACGGGGCAGAATTCTTGATCGGCCAGGAAACTGATATGTCGGTAAATTCCTAGCAGATTCCATTACTTTGTATATGCACCAGCACCCCCACACAAAGGGTGCCTGGCTGACTCTCGGCACTTCCAGCGGGTGCTGCCAATCTGCCAGGCAGATCTAAATGTGTATGGCAGTGGTGGGCAACTGAGTTGATATGGAGGGCCACAACCGCGGCCCTCAGCATCACTAAAGGGCCGCACAAAACATTTTCAACCTATACAGCTTATAAAAGGTAATATGCCCCTATACTCAGGTTATGTGCCGCAATATATGTTATACAATCCAATCAACCCCCGTTCATTTGTAAAGTAGTGGGAGCATAGGCACTCACCAGTCTGCTGATGCTCCACCAACCATACAGGAGAAGAGAAGAGGCGAGGGACTTGCCCAGGCCCATTACGCAAGTTTATCCTCCTATTCCCACTCTAAGAGGCTCCCGGTTGAGGACCTGTCAGCGGGGGATCGGAGGACAGGTGAGTTCCTATGGCCTATGCAATAACAGTAATGTTTTGGGGGAGGACCAAGGGGGGCCACCAAAGAACACCCAAAGGACCGCAGGTTGCGCACCTGGGGTGTATGGGCACCTTAAACCTGAAAACAGTTTAGTGACCGCCTTATGTCGCTTTTGCCTATTGCTTGTGCTGATCATGCATTTACCGGCCAGTTGACCACCGCCTACGCAAATGACCCTGCCAATACTATTGTGTGCCAATTCATAGGGGGCAGCCATGGTTTCCACACTAGCTGGACTTGTCTGCCTTAAATTATCTCCATCTCGGACTACTGAGAATTTCATCAGAGGTGAGTTTATGGAATTAGTAGTTTCTCGAATTAAAGCCAATGCATTTTCCCTTCACAGTGAAGGATCTGGCAAGGTCAACAGATCTTTTCTGTACTTGCTGAAAAAGGAAAACCAATGCAGCTACCAGTTTCTTAGCACCAGTAACCTACAATGTTACATGTTTATTATGCTGGAGTAATCAGTAAAATGCAGCTGGTGGGCTTACCTTGTAGAAGTAGCCTAACTGTTTTTCAGCTTATTATACCTGGTGATCCCCAAAAAGTTAGTGTTTTAATGGCCACACAGAGTCCTCGCCGATAACTGGTCCATGTCGTCCTGTCGGCATGTAGCGGCTGCACACAGCATCTGGCAGCAATTAGAAGAGGTTTGGGAGGAGGTGGGCTAGTTATCAGCCCGGAAGCTACGTACAATTGTCATATAGAGTTTTGGGGGTTTCTGAGGGGGGTCATGAGGTGTACTGATCCAGGCACCTTAACATAAGGCCAACCTACCTAGAATGGTGAGCCTGGCCGTGTTTTCCTTTACTAGAATAAGACCATTGACAATACTGGCAAAGTGTTCTGTTAGAGACCGACTAGCGCTATCAAAGCTTTCTCAGATCGAAATTTTAAAATAAAATTGCATGCATTGGCAGGGTCGTACCGAATGCATTGGCAGGGTCGAATAAAATGCATTGGCAGGGTCGAATCAAATGCATTGGCAGGGTCGAATCGAATGCCAAACACACATGGCACACATGGACTACACACACTGTACATACAGGGATGGGGGCACACATGACTACACACACTGTACACACAGGGATGGGGGCATACATTGACTACACACAGTGTACACACAGGGATGGGGGCACACAGGGACTACCCACCTGTACACACAGGGTATGGCGGGCACACAGGGCTACACACCCTGTCACACACAGGGATGGCTGCGGCCACCAGGGGACTACCACCACAGTCACACACAGGGATGGGGGCCATCACATGGGACTACACCTCTGTGGTACACACAGGGATTTGGGGCACATATGGACTACACACACTGTACACACATGGATGGGGGCACACATGGACGTACACACACTGGCACCCAACACAGGGATGGGGGTGCACACATGGACTCCACACAGCACTGGTGTGAATGTAGCAGTGTGTAGGTCCATGTGTGCTCCCATCCCTGTGGTGTACAGTGTGGTGTAGTCCATGTGTGGCCTTGCCCTCCTGTGTGGGTACAGTTGGTTAAGTCCATGTGTGGCCCGCCATCCCTGTGTGTACCGTGTGTAGTCTCATGTTGTGCTCCCATCCGTGTGTTATCAGTGTTTGGTAGCCCTGTGTGCCGCCCATCCCTGTGTGTACAGTGTGTGTGTCGCATGTGTTGGCCCCCATCCCGTGTGTGGTACCGTGTGTGTAGTCCATGTGTGCTCCCGCAGCCTGTTGTACAGTGTGGGTATTCCATGTGTGCTGTCCCAGTCGCCTGTGTGTCACAGTGTGCTGTAGCCCCTCCTGTGTTCGTTGTGTAGCTCCGGTGTGCGCCCCCATCCCTGTGTGTACTAGTGTGTGTAGTCGCATGTGTTGCCCCCATCCCTGTGTGTAGGCAGTGTGTAGTCGCATGGGTTGCCCCCAATCCCTGTGTGTACGTAGTGTGTTGGTCCATGTGTGGACCGATGTGTGTGATCCATGTGTGCCCCCATGCCCTGGGTGTGGACAGTGTGTGTAGTCGCATGTGTTGCCCATCCCTGTTGTGTAGTCCATGTGTGCCCATCCTGTGTGTACAGTGTGTAAGTCCATGTGTTGGCCCCCATCCCTGTGTGTGCAGTGGTGTGTAGTCGCATGTGGTAACCCCCATCCATGTGTGTACTAACCGTGTGGTAGTCGTCCGTGGTGCCCCGATCCGCTGTGTGTACAGTTGTGTAGTCCATGTGTGTGCCCCCATCCCTGTGTGTTCAGTGTTGGTAGTCCATGTGTTGGCCCCATCCCAGTGTGTTGATCAGTGTGTGTAGTCTCATGGGTGCCCCCCATCCCTGTGTGTAAATTGTGTATCATTGTGCCCCCGATCCTGTGTGTACAGTGTGGTATCCCATGTGTGCCCCCATCCCTGTGTGTACAGTGTTGTAGTCCATGTGTGTGCCCCCATCGCCTGTGGGTTACAGTGTGTGTTTAGTTCGTCATGTGTGCCCCCATCCCGTGTGTCAGTGTGTGTGTTTAGTTCCAGTTTGCCCCCTCCGTGTGCAGGTGTGGCCATGTGTGCCTCCATCCCTGTGTGTCAGTGTGTGTAGTTCCGTGGTTCCCCATCCCTGTGTGTTGACAGTGTGTGTGGTAGTCCAGTGGTGTCAAACTCCATGGGTCATGGTGTTCTGAAGTTTAACTATAATTTTGAATAATAAGGGTTGGCTCTATGACTTTGTCCAAAAATGTCATTGCTGCCGCTGGTCATTTGCAGTTTTGACCGCCCTCTGCCCTATGTAACAAAATGGTCATAGGCCAGGTAGCAATAAAAAGTGTGTCTGTCACCCTTGAAATCATAATTTGGCACGTAGCAGGGGGTCTGTGACAAACCAACGAACGCTGACTCAACCCTAACAGCATACCATCTATACGACGGAAGCATTTGAGGCAAAGTTACGCCTAGTTGGCATGTCCCTTGCCAGGGACTGTGATCAGGGTGGTGGGCAATCCATTTTGTCACCCCAGCACTAGCACGTCAGGGCCTGCGTGTGCTGCCACAGAAGTCCATCGCTGCCAATGTTATGTCGCAATCTAACGCGTCGTTCCTGCCATTCACATACATTCTTCTGGAAGGGCAAAACAATCCAGTTGTTTTACCTAGTCCATCGGGGTATACAATGGGGGCCTAGGTTTACCCCCAGGGAAGCCCTGTGACAGGCAGAGGGGGGATGGGGAGAGGCGGCGTTAATGGCTTGCCAGGTTAATAGCTGAGAGAACTAACTCTGCATCTCAGCTGCGGAGAACCATCAGCCTCCCATTTACGCAGTAAAGACGTGCTAAATTAAACCCACACGTACGGCTGTCAAATCCTGACGATGCCAAAAAGGAGGCAAACCACATCCTGCTGCGTATTACTGGTCACAGCATGGAGCGAGACACGTTGCAAGTGGGCGCCTCGATGTCACCCACACTACAGGCGAAAATGAGGTCTCTCTAGACGAAAAAAAAAACGAAAAAGGAACCCAAATTCTTGCAACGAGATCCACAAAAAGATAACCACCAAATGAAACACAAAAATTAAAACGTCTCCACGGATTTTGCAAATGGCGGAGGAAGTCAAACAGTGCACAGATCGGAATAGGCAACACGTTGGCAGTAATGGCCCAGGGAACACTGTGCTGGGAGGGGCAGCTGTCTTGCTAAAATTCACACCCCCCCACCTACATTAAAATCACATAAACCGAACTCACTCTTGTGCTTGGCCGAAGGGTCTCTTAAAGGAGGCATTTTAACCCTTCGGTGTGGTCACGAGAGAGGCCTATCAGCCTCTGACTACCAATGTCTAACTATAACACTATAAACCCCTAAATGGAACGGTACATAACACACGCGACTTCGTACTTCCAGGATAAACTATAATGACATAATACGATAACATTCTTATTAAAACACTGTGTTATTAAGCTGATATAAAAAGACCAAGCACGCTGGTTGGAAAAAGAGACATTCGACGTGTGGTTTCTACTTCACAGTTGACATCCATTATTATCTGTGTTCGTGGCCACATCGAACCATAGATCGCTGGGATTGGAAGGAAAAAATGTCACAAAAAAAAAAAGGGTGGGGGGAAAGTAAAAAAAGGTAAAAGGTGAATAACATTAAGGACAGTCGGAACATATAGGCCGCGTTGCCGTTAGCTGCAGGGTTAATGAAAAGAAACAAAGTGCGTGTTAGCAGGCATCCTTCGGATATGAACTAGGCCCCCAAACATGTCCTCCCGGGACCAGCATTTGTTTGTAGGTTTGAGTTCCTGCAGCGAAGGAGGTGGGGGAGGGTAGGTGCTGGTTGGGGGGTCGGGGGGGGTTAAAGTGTCTATTCCTCTGTGTCTTGTGTGGCTTCTTGTCTTTCTAGTGGTCAGGGAAAGTGTAAAGTTGCCTGTAGTCAGATTTTGCCATGATTCTCTTTGCTTGACTCATTGCTGAGCTGTGTTAGCCTTCGCCATGTTCGCCCCACAGCAGCGACATGTGACAACAGACACATCATGGCAAAACAAAAAAAGATAGTCCTTGTGCAACATTGGAAGGTGGGAGGCCCTTGAGGCCACACCCCTCCAAAGAACAAAAAAAAAAACACAGCGAGCGAAGATTGCCCTTCTTCTGGGCACCTTTTACGTTCACCAATTCCCCAGCAGCTCATTGGCTAATGGCACCAAACCATGTGACCCCCAAACACTTTTCAAACCCTTTCCTCCTCCTTTGGGAATGTCTGTTGAGGTTGGTGCCGAAAGGTCATGGAGATATACAACCTGCAAAAGCACCAATTTGTCTATCCTGAGAAAAAAAAAAGGGGGGGTTTTAACGTATCAAAAAAAAAAAGGATGGGCTTTACCTCTTTGTATCTTGTTACCAACAGTGTTATGTCACTACTTATATAACATGGGGACATCTGCTCATTTCTTCATGACCAGAAAGGGCTTGTTCACCCGTGCTCTTGATGATCATGACGGGATCGTCTCCTAGTTCTACCAGCCTAGGCGAGTGGCTTGGCCCTTTCGGATCGCCTGTGTCTTCTCATCCGTCGCCGGGCGGGATTGGCGGTTTCTGGCTCCGGAGTTTTGCGGGCGGGACTTGGCCTGAAGCCACTTCCTGAGATTTAGCGTTTTGTAACAGCACTTAGCAGTGCCCGGAGCGCCATCCTGTGGCACTGAGAAAAAAAAATAAACAAAATAAGGAGTTCCAGGCTGGAGTTAGGCCTTTATATTATTTTAAACTTTTACTGTTTATTTTAAGACGAGGATGAACAGAAGTGTGTTTTGTTGAGAAAATCTGACTGCACGCGTGTGACTTTGTGTACCCCAGTAAAACCAAAGCCCCAGGTTGGTGGCCGGCGTTTCTATGACATGCAAGCTTCTGTTTTTGCGCACATTTATTTGTTTTTAACTATACCCAAAAAAAAACACAAGTACTATACCCTGATGATAACACAAGGTTCACCCACACAACTGCATTTTTCAAACCTGTGTGTATAATTTCCAGGCAGCAACCCGTGATCATTAAGAGAGAATAAAATCGATGCCCAACATGACCCCAGGAGGTCAGGAAGTGTCGAGGAATTCGCATTCCAGCCCGTGTTCCCAACGAACCTTTTATCCTCCCATCCTACAAGGGCCAGCGAACACTGTCCTTAAAGCAACAGAGAGAGCGAAAAGAGGACAGGAAAGAGAGAGAAGAGAGAGAGAGAGAGCAAAAAAACTGAAGCTTCCCTATGGCAAGCTGCGAATTGACAAAGCATTAACCCCGCGTCTCATGCTCTCTCCGAGGAGAGGCCTGCAGTGCGTGCACACTTAAACAAAAGAGGGAAGAGGTTCTTCCCAATTGTTGTCCTAGGCCATCTTATGTAAATTTACACCCCGGTTGGCCTTTAATGACAGTAGGACTGGCTGCCAGGTCAGTTGTGGTTGTGAGGGTTTAGACACAACGCCGGTATATAATAATTACAGGTAACGTCCTGCACATGGGGGGGGAGCGCCTGGATTTGGTTACATGCCTACGCGGTCGATCAACTTTTTAAACATCGTTTATTTTAAACAACAAATCGATTCCTTCCCACCTGGTACGACGGACCACAAAAGTGATTGCAAGCGACCAAGAAACTATAGGATGGTGTTGGTAAATTTAAGTAGATTGTACATATATTTATTTTGAAGGACCTTCATACACCTAAAGAGGGTACAGACAGCTCGATATTGGGCGTTCCGATGTTCCCTGCAGCCATGCGAGACGTATCACACTTCTGTCAGATATCGTAGGAGCCGGGGAGAGACGGGCTCTGTCTCTCAGGCCTCAGCCGAAGCTTTGCCTGGAGGTTTTGGGGGGGGGTGACCCGCTGGTCTCTAGCAAGCTTCGGAATCAGCCTGTATGTACGGTCCTGTCCGATATGGCTGTTTTCGAGTGGGATTAAGCATGATATCTACTTCCAATCACTATGCTATTCATCAGGGAGGACCCGGATTTACATAGCAGTGATATATACCTTCCAATCACTGTTGTATCTACCAGGGAGGGCCTGGCACTGAATAGCAGAGTGATAATACCTTCCAATCACTATGGGTTCTAATATCAGGGAGACGGCAATACATAGCAGAACCTAATTACCTTCCAATCCACTATGTGTTTATCAGGGAGGACCCAGGCATATTACATAGCAGTGATCTAACCTTCCAATCACTGGTATTCTACCAGGGAGGACACCCGGCTACTACCATAGCCAGTGATACTACCGGCCAATCACTAAGTACCCGGCAATACATAGCAGTTGGTGATTATAAACTTCCAATCACTAAGTATTTCTAATCAGGGAGGGACCCCGGCCGGCAACTACAATAGCAGTGAGCTTATACCTCTCCAATCATAAAAAGTAGTGAATTATTAGTATACCTCCAATATACTAAGGGATTCTACCAGGGAGAGAGGACCTCGGCACTCATCCCACGGCGGGCCACTTAAATTAGCAAGTGAATATACCTTCCCAATCACTAAGTATTCTATCGGGGAGGGGCCAGGCACCGGCCCCGGCACTACATAGCAGGAGTGTCTGTACCTTTCCAATCACTATGTATTCTTGCTATCAGGCAGGGACCCAGGCACTACATGAGCTAGTGATATCGAATACTTCCAATCACTATGTATTCGTATCAGGGAGCGGGCCACTCACTACTACTAAAGTTGTCCTGCGTTGTTTGGCTAGATCTAATGGAGATTGTTATGGATACGATTCTTAAGGTGTCCGTTTTTGGGGGGGTGGGGGGGGGGGCTTGGAAGGGGTTTTCTGAGGTTTCAGTGAGTCAATTTGTTCACGATCGTATTATTAAGGAAGTTGTAATCTCGATTGACAACTAAAAGCCCATTACAAGTACCGGCAGGGGGCAGGGCCGAAGACAGTATGAGCAATGGAGTGTGTCCAGCGCAATGATGCTTGGCATCACGACTTCTGGCTCACATCCTGCTCAGAGTGTTTTGGACGGGCGGCCACTTCTTTGGGTTGTATCGGCCGTAAAGTTGGACGGGGGACGCCGGTCTCCCATTGAAACTAACGGCACGGTTTTGTTCTCTGGCAGACCGGCAGCTTGCTTTGGGGCCCCACCATGTGGGCCCATATCACCGAGTCGGCGGGCCAATTTTGCCGACGGCCGCCAGCCGTTGGGTGGTGTGGGGGGGCGGCTTAAGAATTTGTAAATTACCCAATCTATATTTGCGAAAAAGGAAGGTTAAGGTTTAGCCATATGGCGGCAGGAAATTGCCAATGCACCGATTTTTCGGCCCCATTTTTTTATGCACCGTTGCCTCCACTTGCCTGCGCGAAAATCAGGCTTTTGCCCACCTGCGTTTTGCTTTTATTTTGTAGCTGCAGGGGCCACCTCCTCATAGAATACATAGTGATTGGGAAGGGTATATCTATCACGTGCTTGTTGTAGGTGCCAGGTTCCCTCCCTGATATAATAAATAGTGATTGGAAGGGTATATATCACGCTGCTATGTGGTGCCCAGGGCTCTCACTGATATAAATACATCGTTGATTGGAAGGTATAGTATCAACTGCTATGTTAGTGCCCAGCTGGTACATCCCTGATACGAATACATAGTGATGATGCAAGGTATATATCACTGCTATGTAAATGGGCCAGCGTTCTCTCCTGGATGAGATACTAGTGATTAGAATGTTGTATATATCAATCGGCTTTTTTGTAGGTGCCAGGTTCACTCCTGATATTAATACCAATAGTGATTGGAGGTGTATACATAACATGCATAAGTAGTAGTGCCCAAGGGTCCCTCTGACTAGATTTAGACATAACAACAGTGGATTGCGAAGGATTAGAAAGCCCTCTATACATGTAGAACAAAATTTGATTGTACAGAAATTGTATGGAAAGATTGTAAGGTGTATAGGGGGCCTAAGATTGATCGTGCAAAAGTTGACACGTTTATAGCTAGCTTTCAGCCGGCCATAGAGGCATAGATCTCTGCGTAATGACGTCATCACGCCGTGTCGATCTGACAAGGAATCGCTGTGCGGTGGTGCACATCAATTCCTGTACAATACACTGGCGATGTATACTGCCATGTATAGGAGGATTCAGTGTATGTGGTGATAATCAGGAAAAGAGAGGGGGGGGGCAGGAATCTGAAGCTACAGACCTGGAACCGACACAGAATGCACACCGTTATCAATCGCTTCATTGGGTTTGGTATTCATTCACAGGACATTGCTGCTAGCCAAGGCCCTGCCGTGACCTACGGGTTTTAACATGAATGAGGCCTAGGAGTCGTTAAACAGTGTATAGTCCATATGCTACAGATCTAGAACTTATGTAATGCACATCAACGTTGTGAGGATGATAAACGTCACAAAAATGAAAAAAGAAAATCCCTGATGTTTATTTCTAACAGGAAATACACATTTGCTTCTTTGTCCTCATATAGTCATACCTTGTGATCGGTCAACCACAGCAGTAGGCCTCAACACAACCCAAACAAGTTACAACTCTGCCCCCTGCAGGCCACCGCCCTATCTGCAGCTGTCTGGAGAAATGAATTGGACATAATTGGTGATAAATATAATAAAGTTCTTTTTACTTATTACATGAATAAAAACAAAACAAAACAAAATTTAAAAAGTGGGGAATGTAAAACAAGTATAGGATAACAAAGAAAAGAAAGAAATTAATTGATGCAGAGGAGTAGGCAGCTAAACTGGTAGGTGAATCTGTCCAGTGCGGTCGTTAGCTGTCTAAGCGCAGTAATGGGTTGATGAGCAATTCCTAAAATTTCGTAACCTCTTAAACTCCCTAGCGTTACAGGCTTTTCACGCCATTTTCATGCTGCGAAAAGCCGCTTTCTGGGTAATCTGTAGTCTGCTGTGACTGCCCACTGCCCTCCCGACTCACTACAAACAATTAGATGCAGGCGGTGTGTGCGGGGGGGGAAAGTGATGCACCCACAATTAACATGGAGGTCTATGGCACCGGCCCCCACCCCCTTCGGTGTCACGATGAAGGCGAACACACAGAGGCCGTAAAAGCTTCGTGAGCCTGCAGCTATGCAGAAATGCTGCAGGCTCACGGAGAGCCGGCGACCGCCCGAACCCAGCACGGGCGCAGTTTGACCTTGGCACTGGCTTTGGGCCTAAGGCCAAGGAGGTTAAGGTCTCAATACACCGATCAATTTCTCATTTGATTCTTGCTCGATCGTATGTATGTATAAACCGTATTTTTTCTCTATAAGATGCACCCTACCCTCCAAATCATGGGGTTAGCCCAAGTTAGGGCTTGTCCCCACTTGTGCGGCCAGTCGCTTCTATTGATTCAAATATCCCTGTCCTCACTCAGGTAGGCGGCCGAGGTTTTGCCACAAATCGTGCTTATAGACATGAATGGACAGGGTCAAAAACAGCGCCCAATTATTCTCTATGGATGGGATCCGGGGTGATCGGGGGCCAATGCACTGACTCTGCATGTTTAAAAAAAAAAAAAAAAAAAAAAAAAAAAAAAAAACACTCCCCACGGCCAGCCGCCAAAGTGGGGACAAGCCCTTAGTTTGCAGTGAGTTTGTTTACTAACAATACTCACCCGAACTACACTCTGGCTTACTTACCTGTCCAGCGGGAGCCCGCCAATCTTTCGGGGTCCCACACTGGTAATGCAGAAAAGGCTGGAGGGGCACCAGTGACCTCCACGTAAAGGCGGCATTGTCGTTTTTTTCCCCCCAGCACATCCCCAGTGCCATCGGTGACTTGTGAAAAGGGGGAGGAGAGGGCGAGGAATTGTGGCAGACTACGCTGTGATCTGCCATCATTGCCTGTAATGCAGTTTTATAAATAAAATTTAAAAAACCGCCTAAAGTCCCCCATACACCTTAAGATCGATCCATACAATTTCCATTAGATCTACCAAGAACTGTGCAGTATAGTGGCCTCCCTGATAGAATACATAGTGATTGGAAGGTATATATCACTGCTATGTAGTGCCGGGTCCTCCCTGATAGAATACATGTGATTGGAAGGTATATATCACTGCTATGTAGTGCCAGGTCCTCCCTGTAAGAATCCATAGTGATTGGAAGAATTAGAAAGGTCCTCATATTACATGGGTTTGGTAGAACAAAAGTTGATTGTACAGAAATTGTATGGAAAGATTGTAAGGTGTATGGGGGCCTTAATGCACAGAGGGTTTAAAGGGCTCTTTCACACTAGCCGCATTGCAATCCTTTTGCAATTGCAAAAACACACACAAACTGTTACTTCACACCCAGTGCAGAAGAGTGAACCACAGCAAAAAGTATGGGAGCTTTCATTTGCCCCGCCTCATTACCCTGGAACCCCTTGAAGGGTTCACATACTTGGTCCAGGTAGGTGAAGTCACCTGATCCTAATTCCTATCCCCCCGGGGTCAACGATTCCAGTTCCCCAAGTACTAAGCTTCCCTTATTGGAGGGAGTGCTGGGTCAAGGCCATAAGTACTCCTTCCCCAGCACTTTTGAGTCCTTAACCTCCTGGGCATTCTGCCCGAGTTAACTTAGGATGAGTTTCTCCGTAGATAAAACTAACCTGTCCGCCGAAATCCTCAGGTGAGTCCTTATATTGGCGTACCCGGAAGGCAGGCAGAAAAGCGTGCCGTGTGCATAACGCCCAGGAGGTTAAAAGGGACATAACGAACATACTATTGAAAAAAAAAAAAGCAAAACGTGTAAAGAGTGAGGGAAAGACTAACATGCTGAGGAGCCTTTAGGGTGACTAACAAAAATTCCTCTGGCCGTGGCCAAAAACCCAAAAAGGCTTAAAAATAAGTGTTAACCTGGTGGTTCGCATCCACCATGCAAGTTTATGGCCCCCTTGGACTGCCACCGCAGGGGCACAGACACAGGGCTCATCTACCCGACCGCTGACCAGACCATGGCACCACCGTCCCCATTTAGCATGTACTAAAGGTGCCCATACACGCATAGATATCCACTAGTTTAATGGCCACTTTGAGCGCCGTGCGCACTTACGGCCATCTATCTGGGCCATATCTAATGTAGCTATCCCTGTCTAAACAGGGTTATCGGACATGACTGTAAATCACGGTCGATGTCAATTGCTTTGGATAGGGACCACGGGTCCCCAAGCAAAGCATCGGCAGAGCTTGATGACGCAGCAGTGCTGTGCCTCCAGCTCTTTTGGTCGATGCGCGATGACGTCATAGCGCTGAGCTTGAAGGCTCATCTATCTCACGAGAATTGACCCATGTATGGTAGCCTTAGGGCCCCCATACACCTTTAGATTTCTCTGTCAGATTTCCTTTAGATCTCATTTTGTATTACCAATACCATGTAATATGAGGGACTTTCTTAAGCCCCCCATACACCTTACAATCTTTCCATACAATTTCTGTACAATCAAATTTTGTTCTACCAAAGCCATGTAATATGAGAATCTTTCTAATCCTTCCAATCACTGTGTATTTTATCATGGTGGACCCGGCACTACATAGCAGTTATATATACCTACCAATCACTATGTATTCTATCAGGGA
>CM070042.1:30998579-31010382 GCA_036250615.1 Ptychadena robeensis
TACTGAGGTATGAGATCTGGGGGTTCAAACGGTGTTGTACTATGAGAGTTACATTTGACCTAAACCCAGCTGGTGATCTGTGAATGGAGACAGCTAATCAGAGGATCAATCAGGAACAGGGAGGTCCATCTGCAGCAGAATCTACCATGCAGGAGGCTGACAGAGAGGACAGTGAGGAAGACCACCCTACATATGGGGTGAGTACCAAACACCATCTCCTAGTACTCATCTGAGGAGCTCACCCAAAAAAAGTTATGTACACCCCTGCATAAATTAACTCTACAGGTGTCCAATGGTCAGGGCCTTTTCTTCCACCATGCCGAATCTGCATCTACATAGGGTCTCGGTACCCTGGTGCCCTGGTACCCTCCCTCATGCACATGTCTGGGACCCTCCCCACCCCGGTTGATAGCTCCCCCAGAACCCTGGTCGAAAGGAAAGAAACGGCACTGCAGATGCTTTACAACATGGCGTGCGAGGAAGCGCCCACACACGGTGTGAATGACCCCTGCATATATTGTATATTGAGCCATCTCAATTATTATTCAGTGACAACTTCTATGTCTTGTGTCAATTTTATTGCTTTCACTTAGTTGAATGGTCTTGTGTCCCCACTTCAACTAAAGGCCGTTTGGGAGCTGCCACTGTGTGACCCGTGATCAGAATTGCAGCTCTCCATGTTTTTGATCGCAGGGTGCAGGCGGATGCGATTTTTCAGCCGATTGCGTCCATTCATGTCTATGGGCGCGATCAGGGCTAAAAAAAACGCGTCCATTCGCAGGGATTATGATCAAGTGTGGACGCGATAAAAAATTGCGTCCATTCATCCTCTATGGGCGCGATCAAGTGGCAATCTGGCATGGTTTCTAATTTTTTTATTGGGGATGGTCCTGTTACCCACAATGCACTTTTTAAAAAAAATTGTGTGTAAAAAATCATGTAGTCAATCACACGCTATCGCTTCAGAAATCACAATTTAAATTGCGTCTGTAATTATACTATCTTGTATAAAAGCGGCTTTATACTCAAAATAAAAAATCACATACAATACATTGACATAATACTCACCTGACAGCAGATTACATTTGTGAAAACTGCTACAGAATAAAAAAAAAGTACTTACCATCCTCACTTCCTCATTCCCGAAGCCAGCATGTTTAGTAATGGCAAAGAGAAGCTGCTCCGCCCACACTTCATAAATACTTCATTCTGACTATGGAGCTGTAATTTTACAAAACGGCCACTAGATGAAGCTCGAATAACATTAGATTAGATCCTGCAGATGTGAAGCTGCCATTAAAATCAAATAAAAAAGGACTATGGCACTTCATCCAAGGTGCACTTGTGGGCAGTATTTCCAAAAATGCTGCAGGGGGTGCGTCACACAGTGGGAGGAGAGATCCTGAATTCACCTCTCCTGCTGTAAGAAAAATTTTCTAAAAAATTTTTGCAGAATTTTTGAGCAGTGATCCTACCGATAATATAAAGTGTGCAGTGAGGTGGTATGTCCGCTTTAATTTTGAGGTGCAAGAAAAATGCACTAGGGCTTAATTTTGGGTAGGTCTTATGTTTACCAAGAAACTGTTTTGACGCAGTATATAGAATGATCACTAGATGTCACTGCCGTCTAAGCCTGTATTTGTGGGTTCCTGGTGCCTATTCATGGCGGCATACAGGTTTCCTCCCTTCGGGTTTGGGGCAAGCTGCAGACTTGTGACTCTGCCACATTAGCCACATTTAAGGTGGCCATACATGGGTCAATATTTGCATCGATTCCCAAACAATTGTTTACTAGGGTCCCCATCCAAAGTATCGAACGGGAATCGATTGTGCAAAGTGGTGCACATGAATTTGCTATTTAACGGACGAACGCTCGATCGCAGCGTGCTGGCGCCATTGTGATGTCACCACTCTGAAATAGAGTACACGCCGCTCTTCCTTCCTTGCCCAGCACCCTCGTCCCCGAGGGAAGCTTGCGCTGTTTAGAAATGCAGCGTGCATGGGGAGGGCAGTTAAAAATGTACTCTTCTTGAAATTCCTGCCCTTACCCGCCTCTGTCCACATCGTCGGCCTCATCAATGACGCCGGTGTCGTGGGGTGGGAGACCGAGGCCCTCCATTAACATGGAGGTCTATGGCGTGGCCCCCCTCATTCCCCCCACCCCTTCATTCATCATCGGGGTGGATGCGGAAACCCGGATGACGCCGATATAGAGAATTGCCGCAGCTTTCTGGGGTATATTGAGTTCTCCAATCCCCGCTCCTGTAGCGGTTGGGATGAACAAACTGGGTTCATCTCTCTAAAAAGCCAATCAAAACAGATACAGAAGTACATCACACCGATCATACTCATTTATATTACATGTATGTACATATTTTGCTGAGAATGTCGATGCATTTCACAACTCTGCTTCATCTGGAGGTCAATTATCTAGTGTTGATCGCGAATATTCTAATCTCAAATTTTAATGCCACCTATCGCGGTCCTACCACCTCTCACTGGGCACTTTACACTATCATCAGCAGCACTGCTGATAATTAGGCAATTGCTGCTCAAAAAATGCTCCTAAACAATCAGGGGACAGGGACAGCTGGGAAGAAGTCCATAGTCTCGTGTGACTTGGAATGCAGCTTCACATCTGCAGAATCTAATGTGATGTAATCGAAGCTCCATCTAGAACCAGAATGAAGTATTCCTGAAGTTTGGGCGAAACTGCTTCTATCTGCCCTTAATAAATATGATTTCTCCGGGAATGAGGAAGGTAAGTATGTTTTTTTTATTCTGTAGCAGTTCCGTCGGGGACTGCTGTCCTTCCATTTCTGAATGATCGCTTGAACAGTGCTGCGTGGGATGTTCAAGGCTTTGGAAATCTTTTTGTAGCCTAAGCCTGCTTTACATTTCTCAATAACTTTATCCCTGACCTGTCTGGTGTGTGCTTTGGACTTCATGGTGTTGTTGCTCCCAATATTCTCTTAGACAATATTCTCTCTATGTCACAGAGCAGCTGGATTTGTACTGACATTAGATTACACACAGGTGTACTCTATTTAGTCATTAGCACTCATCAGGCAATGTCTATGGGCAACTGACTGCACTCAGACCAAAGGGGCTGAATAATTATGCTGCACACCCCACTCCCGCAGTTATTTATTTGTAAAAAATGTTTGGAATCATGTATGATTTTCCTTCCACTTCTCACGTGTCACCACTTTGTATTGGTCTTTCACGTGGAATTCCAATAACATTGATTCATGTTTGTGGCTGTAATGTGACAAAATGTGGAAACGTTCAAGGGGGTCGAATACTTTTGCATGCCACTGTATGTCTACTCTGACTTTCGTCCAGCAATTCTCCAACACCCTTAGAAGTCCAATCTTTTATTTTTCTGATTAGTATTTTACAACGGAGAGTATCTACCTTCACACCCCTAAATGTAACCTTTTATAGTTATAGTATTGTTTCCCTTCGGTTTTTCAATTTACATAAATTGTATAAATTTAACAATAAAAACTAAAAGAATTCTGGTAATCTAAAAAAAATGTGTATACGTGATAAAGTCAAGTTGTTTGCACAGATATTTGAAATGTTTTAGTTTTATTTCAATTGAAAAACAAATCTCCCTGCAATATCAACTTCAGCCAAAAGATGCCCCTAGTGAACACTTGCCGTCAATGTACAGATCATGTCACAGTCTTCTTTCTGACACATCAGTGGAGAGGGGCACTGTGTGCTGCAGTTCTCTCCTCTCTCAAAGCTGAACAAAAACAAAACTGAACTCATTATCTTTCCCCCTTCACCTTCCAAGCCTCCTCCCCCCAACATCTCAGTTATACACCAATCATTTCCCCCATTCCACAAGCTCGTGCCTTGGTGGTCACCTTCTGACTCTGCAACTCTTTCCTTTACTCCCACAAATACAGAACAATTGTCTAGAGTCCTGTGCCATTTCCATCCTCCACAAACATCTCCAAAATCCGCCCCTTCCCTCTCCCCAGAGACACCGAAAGTCCTGGTACAACATAAAAAACGCCTTAATCATCTCAGTTGTCTAGGGACTATACTGTAACATCATCCTCTGCTGGTCTCCCTCTCACAGACTTGTTTCGCCTCTTCAGTCCATCATGAAATGCTGCTGCTAGAACGCATCTACTCCGTCTATAACCGATCTCCTCATCTTGCTGCTTCCTCTGCTGCAATAGCTCTACAACTGGGCTTCCAATTGTCCGAAGAATCAAAATTCAAAGTGCCTGTGGCCTTGCTTTTTAAAAATCACTCCACACCTCCTGGTCCTCCGGTACAATCTCTAACCTGGTACGACAATCACAAACCCCTAACCCAACCGACCTCTCTCCGCGTCCTCCAGTGCCGATTACTAATGACATCCCCACTCATACGCTCATCACATGCACAGCTCTCCAAGACTTCTCTATAGGTCTGGCTCCTACGTCTCTGGGTAAAAAAAAACTCCCTCCTCGCCCATTAGACTTGCCTCCTAACCTTTTGCCACCTTCAAAAAAGCTCTAAAACTCCACCTCTTCAGCCTCTTCTACCTCTATCATTCCATTGCCTAACATCACCACCATGCCAAGTCCCATCCCCCCACCTCATTGTAGTACCTTGTTCCCCCAATCTATTCAGATTGTAAGCCCGTTCCTGGGCAGGGTCCTCTACTCCTCCTGTGATCACTTTACCTTAGCCTGTGTGGTTATTGTGTTGTGTTGTATCTCCTACTATAGTATTGTACAGCGGATGCGTAATATTGTTGGCGCTATGAATAAATAAATGTTTAATAATAAAATCATAATTAGGTGATGGCTCCGAACCGCGGAATTTGTGATGTTCGTCGACGGTCGTAACTTCGAAACTTGCCGGTTAAAGTTCGCGAAGCCCGGCGAACCCGCGCGAACGTCTCCATTGTACCTTTCAATGGGAGGCTGAAATTTTAAAAAACAAGGGACCCCTTTTCTGGCCACAATAGTGGGTTGGGGGAAAGTTGTTTCAGGGTCCCAATGGTACACCTGGACAATGACAAATTGACAAAGAAGGGGAAATCCATGGCAAAACTCCCAATGAAAAATTTTTTTCACACTATAATAGCCGCACCAAGATATTTCTGCATGATCGTTCATGGTGAAAGAAAAGTGCAATGAGTGGAATTACCTACCCTTAGACCGTGTTGAATTGGATTATCTCCTTTGTTAATGACACCTGCCACAAACCTGTGACTTTTGCATCTTGTCGTACTGTTTCTTTGCACTCAACTCCCTAGAAGGGGGTTTCTTGGAGGAGTTTCAATTCATCACCGGTCTCAGTTCTCAGTGTGAGGTACCTTGTTCGCGTTAAGGTCTGGGGGCAACCGTTAGTCGGGTATCCAAAAATAAATTAAATTGTTTTCATACGACAAATTATTCAACCGATCCGCTTTGTGTCTGATCAACTATGAATGCAATCACCTTCCTCATCTGGGGTGTGCCAACATGGCAACACACTCATTGAGGTGTATCCGCTTCATTGTGATAACGCAAGCTCCCTTCACCACGTGCAAGTAGCGATCACGAAAGGGAAAGTGGCACATGGTATGTGCCCTTTTGTTAATTGCAAGTCACAGCCCAGAAGGCCAGAAAATGTGTGTCATCTACAGTTGACATAAAAATTAATGTGATGGTAGCAGCCGCGTTGTTTTAGCAGCGGCCAGAAAAATTGATGTTTTCTCAGGCAGAAATGGAAAGCGAACATTGCGTGCTGTGAACCCTAGTTTTGGTGGCGGAGGATTTCATGAAAGACATACCGGTATTGCAGCGTGGGACCATTTTTAGGCCAAGGTCATGTAATGCAGGCCTTTTGCTAGGCAAACGTATCCCCCACTGTCAAGTCCTTCGGTAATCCATGCCATCGTTCATCTTCAGTGAACGTGAGGTTGATCCACACTTTTATTTTTGACCAGGCGACTTCGCTTCTCGCGTCACATAGGCCGCTGCAAGCACTGAGAGTCCTTTCTGACAGACACTAGAAGCAGGAACAGGAAACAGAAGTTTCAAGAGCGAACTGGGATAAGCATCTTGGCACAGTTCCAAGTCACTGCACACCCAGTAGTCAGGGATGTTCATCAGCTTCTCAGCGTGTTCAATATCCTCAGATTTAAGGCCAGGTAGTTCTGCGATCTGTAGGTCCGACCGTTCTCTCAGGGTGGATCCCGAATGGCGGTGGCGTGTGCGTAGGACGTTAAAAATCTCCGCATGTCCTCCATCAAACGTCGCACGTTCTGTGAAACGCCCTGTCCTTGCCGGCATCGGGGTCCTGTGGTAGCAGAGGAGATTAGTGTCACCTAGTCTTCCCCGTAGTAAGAGTCACGTGTTGTTGACTGTGACAATCACCCTTAAAAGCGGTGTTAGTAGATGATGTTGTAGGCCTTTTTAGCTCTCAACTGCATGCATCCTCTCAGATGACTGGCGGGACACGCCTGGTAACATTTCCACTACTTTCCCTGCTTTGTATGCGGGGGGTTCTTAGTAGTGGTGGGCCACCCAGTTAGCAGGATCGTTGGTCCTTCATCCTTTTTAATCCAGTAGGTCCCAATCAACAGGCAGCGACATGCGAATGAAAGAAAAACCACCATGCGCCAAGAAGTAATGGATGCACGAGGACTATCAAATGCGAGTTACTCAAAGTCTCATGTGGTGACCGGGATGCGGTACATGGATACGTGCAGTATGAGTGGTGTCTGAGAGTGTGATAGCCTGCGGCGCCGCCTGAAGCCACATTACGAGGGGGACACGAACATAGGTCCTCAGATAGGTGACCAATAGTCAAGGAGCACCGTGGGATGTCTGCTGAGGTTGGTCCTTTTCCTCCCTCCTGAAAGGCGCCACCTTCCCTCCTCTTGACCTCCTCCAGACTCCCTCTTCCATCAGCGTTTGTCCGCATGGTCGGCAAGCGATGCTGCGTAAGCTGGTGTTCTGGTGTTGATGGTTACCAAACCTCTTCACTCTTTCGCGCTCATCCACAGCCTGAATCCAGCACTCTACATCTTCGGCACGGGCAACTGCTCCAGGAAGAAGGCAAATGTGGATGAGGTCTGCTGATTGTGCCGGTTCGCTGGCGACTGACAAGGTTTGTCACCTCTTGAAAGGACGTCATGAGCCTACAGGCATTGGCTGTATTGAGTCGTCCAGTAGGATGGCAAAATAATCCCTCAGCTCCGCAGATAGGCTGTCCTCCTACGACCCTGGTGATTACAGAGTACTATTCAAAGCTTTCTCGTGTTTTGGAGCAGGCGTGTCAAACATGTGGAGTGTGTGTAATTCCACCCGCGTAGGACTGGTCACAAATCACAGCGCCCTCACTGGCATGTTGTTTCTGCCGCTTGAATTTTCTGAAAAACTATAGCCCTAGCCGTGTAGGAACGCCTGAAATGGGCACACACCTTCCTAGCCTGCTTTGAGGACGTCTGTAAGCCTGGTACTGTGCCACAAGACGTTGCACCAATCATGATTTGGAATGACATGGTGCCATGCACGGCAACATGTGACCAACTTTGCCTCAACATTCAATGCAGCCAACAGATTGCTTCGGCATTGTGCACAACACACCACCTTTGCCAATTCCCCAGTTGGTGGCGGGGTCAGCCACTGATGCAACCTGTGCATGTAAGGGCTGAGACGGATGTGCTGGTGTCCGGTGTGGCTCTCTGCTGTTCCAGGCAAGTCAGCCCCAAGACAAAGCGTGACACTTGTCGTATCCGGGATGTGGAATAGCCCCTGGGTAGCTTGCAGGGATGGCAGAATGATGTGTGATGCGAGACGCATCAACAGAAATAGAGACATCAGCCGAGGAGGATGGGAGTAGGAGGAGTAGAAGAGGTGGCAGCAGGTTCCTGCCGTTCAAGTCTTGGCGGTGTCAAACCCAACTCGGCTGCAGAGCCACGCATTCCATTGCTGGGTCAGCTGTCAGCACGTGTTTACCCAATGCGCAGTGTACGTGGATGTACCTGCCCTGTACCGTTGCTTTGCAGACCTAGTATCAGTGTGGTCAGTATGTGAACCCTTGCCGCCCCAACACGTGTAACGCAAGGATGCCAATTGGACTTCTTTCTTTCCCAAGGGAAATAAAGATTTGGGGATTGCCGTGGTGTGAAAAAAAATTTCGGCCGAGGTACTTCCAACTGCAGTGTGTCCCAATAGACGAAATTTTTTGAAGGCCTCAAGACTCCACCAGCTGGTATGTGTAACAAGCTGTACGGTGCTAAGTAGCTCCTATCAATAAAAAGCCAGCTGTCCCTACGGCACGCTGGCAAGGGGGTGACTCCTTGTGACATTGTTGTTTTATTACGTCTCGAACAATCTCCTTCACTGACACTGACCGTGGCCAGATGAGCTGTGGACTGCTCAAAGCGAGAGGCGAAGTGGCTGGTTGGTTGATAGGGGGCAGAGAGGACAGCAGTGGTTGCAGTGGCTGAAGATAGGCTGGGACAGGAGGAGGAGTGGTGTCTTTTGAGTGTGTGGTCCTGCTTGTAGCCATGTGTTGATGCCCAAAGGCGTTTGTGATGGTGAGATCCATGTTGCCTTATCAAAGCAATGTTGTACCGAGGTTGGCCTTTTGTGACTTCCACGACTTCAGTATCTTATTGCACACGTTTTTTGCAAATGGCATCTGCTGCTATCAGCGGCAGACACCAACAAAAAATGCTCACACTGGTTGTTGAGCTTTTGCAAACTGATGGCATACTGGTGGTGGCACACAGTGGGTTGATTGGGCGTGCTGTCGGCGGTGACCCCAGGTGCCGATACAGTGCTTGCCTGACTGTTGCCCCCCACTAGCTTCCTTGGTGATGAACCTGCCTGCTTACAACTCCGTCTCCTCTCTCTCTCTGTTCTCTCCATCTGAACTTTCCCCCCATGTTCTTGCCTCTCTTCGTGTGGGCCTCACCAGGTTGACATCCACGGTACACATCATCATCATCATCAACCGCTTCAACACTGTTAATCGGACCACTCAGCAAAGGAAGCCGCAGCGGGTACAGACATCACCGGTCATCACACTGCACCTCCATGTGATGGTAGAATGCTACATGGGGGGGGTTCATGAGGCATTGGTCCATTGTCATCTATACATGCTTGGCAATAATTGGTTGAGCATCCACTCATCCCTCTCCTCTTCAAAAGGATGTGTGAACAACTCCTCTGATTGGATTCACAATGTAGCGGCTGTGGGTGCTAGTAATTAGGTGGCGGTGCAGGTGAGTGGCAACTTTGAGGCAGGATGGTGTGTTCAGTGTCAGAGTTGGATGGATTTATGGAAAGATTGGGTTTGTCCCTCCTGTGATAAACTTCACGTAAGTATCCACAGCATTTCTTACGTTTGATGGTAAGTGGCCTCTTGAACACTGGCCATTTAGTTCTAAGGTCCAAAAGGTAAATTTCACCACCGGGATGCGACCACCCACTATCCCTGCGGTGTATGGTTTCTGCCTCTGTCCTCTGCCTGTTCATTTTTATGTTTTTATGGTGTTTTACGAAGTCCCATGGTGTTGCAGCAGATAACGGCTCGGGGTGGGCATGGGACGGCAGTTGGGCAACAATGGCCTGTAATGGCAACAGGAAAGCCCTGCAACTTTTTTTTTTATTAATACCCTACAATAGGTGTTGAAAAAAAAAATTTGCTGGGTATTACCCTTCCACCAGATAACTGTTGGCGTGGCGACACAAGTTGGCACAAGGCTGTAGGATGCAAACGGAAGCCCTGCACTTACGTTTTTGGGATTGAATACCCTGACAATAGGGTGAAAAAAACTTGGGCTGGGTATTACCCTTCCACCGATATGAAGCTGTGGGCTGGGCCCACACACAGTTGGCACAAGGCTTGAATAGGCACAAAAAAGCCCCGGCCCTTATTTTAGTGGGTGAATACCCTGACAATAGGGTGAAAAAAATTGCTGGGTATTACCCTTCCACCAGAATAACTGTGGCTGGGTCACACACTTAGTTGGCACAAGGCTGCTGAAATGCAAACGAGAAGCCTGCACTTTGTTATATTAATAACCCTACAATAGGGTGAAAAAAATTGCGTGGGTATTACCCTTCCACCAAGATAACTGTGGCTGGGCACACACAGTTGGCACAATGGCCTGTAATGCACGGAAAGAGCCCTGCACTTTTTTATAATTACCCTACCAATAGGGTGAGAAAAAAATGTTGCTGGTGTATGTACCCTTCCACCAGATCAACTGTGGGCTGGGCACACACAGTTGGCACAAAGGCTGTAATGCACGGACAAGCCCTGCACTTGTTTTATTAATACCCTACACTAAGGAGGGTGAAAAAAAATTGCTGGGTATTACCTTCCACACAGATAACTGTGGCTGGGTCACACACAGTTGCCCAAGGCTGTAATGCACGGAAAAGCCCTGCACTTTTGTATTAATAAACCCTTCTATGATAGGGTGCAAAAAAATTGCTGGTATTACCCTTCCACCAGATAACTGTGGTCTGGGCACACACACAGTTTGGCACAAGGCTGTAATGCACGGTAGAAGCCCTGCACTTTCTATTAATTACCCTTTAGGGATAGGGTGAAAAAAATTGGCTGGGTATTACCCTTCTAACCAGATCAACCTGGTGGCTGGGCACACACAGTTGGCACATGAACAAGGTGTAATGGACGACCTGCAATATTTATTAATACCCTACAATAGGGTGAACAAATCGCCTGGGGTCAAGATATTTGTTGCACACTTGTTGTTGTGAGACAATTATGGTGTGTGCACTGGGTCAGTGTGGTGCGCACATCAACAGTTTGCACAAGCTGTAAGTTGGTGTAAAACTTAAAGTCACATGCAATAGCCTCGTTAAAATAATGTGAAGGAATCCCCTGGGGTTACCAGATTGTCACCAGACAATTATGGGTGTGGGCAACTGGGCATGTGTGGTCGCACACACGTTGGCACAAGGCTGTTAAGTGGTGAAAAACTTAAAGCACTTTGCATATACCCCTTAAAAATAGGTGTGAAAATTCCTGGGTTTAACAATGTGCACATGACATTCAACAATTAAAAAAAAATGGTGTGTGCACATGTGGCAGTGTGGGCGCACACACAGTTTGGCAGCAAGGCTGGTAAACTGTGGTGAAAACTTAAGTACTGCAATAGCCCTTAAAATAGTTGTGGAAAATTCCCTGGGTTACAAGGTGCCCACCTAGACAATTGAAATGGGTGGTGCACTGGGTGCAGTTGTGGGGCGCACACACAGTTTGGCCACAATGTCTGTAAGTGGTTGAGAAAGCACTGCATCGCCCTTAAAATAGGGTGAAATAGCCCCTGGGGTAACAAGTGCCACCAAATAAGGATCACTGGCAGTAAGGCAACTGTGTGATGTGAGGCCTTGAAAAATCACTGCCACGCCACGCAGGCAAGTGTAGCGAAAAATAGCCCTTTAGGGCTTTTGGGGTCTTTTTAGGACTCTGTCCTGATGCAGATTGAGAATCTGAGGAAGGAAGTAGACTGCAATGACACTGCCTAGCTTATATGTCCCCCCTATACAGAACACAGCCGCAGCACCTATCTAAGCTAACTCCTCTTCTTCAGCCATCACGATTGTTAATGGAGTCTCTCCTCTCCTGTGCGGTATTGGTGGTCGTGAGGTGTGGGTGCTGATTGGCTGTATTGTGTCCTGCTGACGTGCCCAGGGTCAAATTTATCCAATCAAAAATTTTTGGGGGGCGGGTCGAATCTTGCATAAATGTTCGCGAACACGCGGCGAACTCGAACACCCGATGTTCGCCGCGAAATTTCGCCGCGAACAATTTCGGA
>CM070042.1:31020719-31033767 GCA_036250615.1 Ptychadena robeensis
ATTTTGGGGGTGAAAAGGTGCATCTTATGGTCTGAAAAATATGGTATATTGAGGCAAATCCCCATTCGATCATTGAGCTGGGAGTGCAATATCGCGGGTGGCCACTGGGGGGCGTACAATGATCTACGGGAACTTGCCTCAATATAATTACGTAAATCACAAGATCACCCAGAAAACAAAGCGCTCTTGTGACGTGTTGCCTGAGATTGCAGCCTCTACTGGCCTGCCCACGTAAATAACCGCTGACCCGTTACTTTTTTTTCCCCACTTCCTGTTACAAACTTCCTAATCCTCGTCTCAAACTTCGTATCTACAAACTTAAAAGACTAGATATATATTTTTTTGTAAATCTCTTCTAGTCAACCAAGAGACGTGGGGGATTTGGTTATGGATGTCCAACTAAGGGACTGGCATCAGCAAACACCAAATGGCCAACTGAGTACACGTAGGTCCCGGTGCAGAGAGAGGCGGCTTAAACCCCCCTGGCGGTCTGACCATTAAACTTTTTCTTATGGGTCATGAACACATATTACGTAGTGTAGTTGGGTTGGATTTCCCTTCACCCCCCCTAACATTCCCACCATCACCTATGACACCAGGGACGTGAGGAGAATAGTAGAATAGGGGTGTAGTTGTGTTTAGGACCCCCATACACCCCCATGGAGGTATGGAGCTGTAAGATGAGCCAACACCTATGGAGCCTTGACTCACACGTGTGGATCTAGTCCATGGGTGGGCAGAGATCTAGATTTATGGGCCAATGGGTTTTTAAATTTGACAGAGGGGCCGGATAAAGAACCTGTAAGGCCCGCCCAATCCCATCCCAGCCTCGTTTGGGAAATTTAAACAGATTAGGTTGATATATTTTTCTTAGCAGTATGTAAAATGTTTGTTATAAAGAGGCTTTTTGTTTCATTTGGATATTAACCCCTGCGAGGGTGAGTTTGCTTTGGACAATAAACTTGGCCAGGAGCCCTAAAATGATAACAATCGCGTAGATTGATGCTATAAGAGCACCCATTTGAGTGTGATCCCCCACAGTGCGTATGAGGGAAGCGTTATGAAATTTTTAACAACCGTATGAAACCGTTTCCACTCTACATTTACCACATCCTGATCCCATTTCCGCTCCACTCAGCAAACATCACCTAGAATAGCAGAGACTGGGGGGAGTAAATCTCTTGATGATAATGAAACTGTTGGAGAAGTTGGGGAAGGGTTTGCTCCATGTTGATATGTAAAACTGTTCTGAGCTTGGAAAGACAGGCGGTGCCGCACATCGTGTCTTGCTGACTACAGTTCCAAGTTAAAACGTTTTGGGCAGGAGTTTTATTGGAACTCCGCTAAACTAAAAACTTTTCCTATTGTTAGCTTCCTATTGCTAGTTGGTTCATCAGCAGGACAGGAAACGAGGACATTTGTGAATTGAGCTCAAGGAGATAGTGAATAGCCAGAGATGGGGGAAGAGTGCGAGCAAAGGGGAAGAGTGCGAGTAAAGGGGAAGAGTGCGAGCAAAGGGGAAGAGCGCGAGCAAAGGGGAAGAGCGCGAGCAAAGGGGAAGAGCGCGAGCAAAGACGTTTGGTACAGTCATGGAAGTTGTATGAAAAGTCACCTGGTCGGGTCCCATCGGCATGCCTGACATTGGTAAGGAGTTCATGGCCATCTGCCCCATGTGGTTACCATTACTGTTCATGTGCATCATGTTGTAAGAACCAGGGTTGGCCTGGTGGCTGTACTGCTGCGGGAACGAGCTGCAACAACAGAATAGGAGCGGTCAGTAGGAGGATCCACCAAACCTAAGGGCATGTTTCCACTTGGGCGATCTGGCACGATTCTAATTAGGACACGGAGAGCACTAGAACCCAGCGAATCCAGGAAGTGGGGGGGGGGGGTAGGACAGGACATCTGGCTCCACCCCCTGATCGCACACATGGAGAATGAATGGGCGCGGTTAGACCTCAAAGAATTGAGAAATCGCGTCCATTTACAGTATGTCTATGGCCGCGATCAGGGTTGATCAGCCGCGATCAGGATGACTACATTGAAATGCATGGGCGTTGCGATTAAAGCTATGATTTCACTAGAGTGATCAGCCACAATCCGAATTGCCGGCGGAGATCGCTCATGATTTTTCGCGAGTACACAGGTTTTTGGCCACGTTTTTTTTGTCTCCTCTGATCGCGCCCATAGAGAATGAACGGGGACACGTTCAAAAATTTAGTCCATTCATGTCAATGGGCACGATCAGACGTGATCGTTTACAAGTGCCCGCAATAAAAAACACGGTAGGCCACGTTGCTGTAGTGGAATGCACTGAAATGTATGGGTGCGACCACCGCCGTGCGGTTAAAATCGTGGTCGATCGCACCAGTGGAAACATAGCCTTAAACTGCGGGTGATCGTGAAAACCAGGCCTAAGAAGGAAGGACTACAGGGAAGGGGGGTAAGTGCTCCTGAGAGGTGCACCATGGGAAAAATTACCTCGGCCTTGCTATACTTCCTGAGGGCCAGCCCTTCATGTCGGGTGATTGGTACATCTGTGTCGGCTGAGGGTGGGGGTTCTGAGAAGGAGGCATTCTGGATGGCATCATGGGAGTGGGGGAGCTGGAGACTCTGCCAAAGGTGGGATCCGCTTGTTGACTCATTCCTGAAAAGCACAATATACAAGAGTGTAAGGACAGAAGACATAATCTTTGGGGCGAGCCATCAGAACAGGGGTTTCTCAAACTTTATAGATCCACAACCCCAGAAGTGACAACCCTTCCTGTATATGGACCTGGGGTGGAGAGTCACTTCACATTCCAAATACACTCCGCGGCGTCACTTCCGGCATGATCCCTTCCCACCCTGCTTGTGCAAATGATGTGCAGGGTGGGAGGGTAGGAGGGAGAGTAACACCCCATCTATCCTAAGTTAGGAGAGGGGGGGGGGCCTTACACTCCCTCCTAACCTCCCACCCTCCTTGTGCAAAGGATGTGCGGGGTGGGAGCATATGAGGGAGAGTAACACCCCATTCATCCTAAGTTAGGAGAGAGGGGGGGGGGGGTGTTACACTCCCTCCTACCTTCCACCCTGCTTGTTGCTTTCCAGTGAACGCAGCGTCCTCTGTGAAATGGACGCGAGGGGGTTCCGAACTTGGAACCGCCAAGTTAGTATAATGTTGTTGCTACGAAAAACTGCTAATGATGGTCTAAGAGACACTTACCATAGTTAGGTGGGTATGAGAACTGCTGAGGAGGAGCCTGAGGCATAGGAGGTCCTGCCAGGGGGTTCTCCATACTGGCAGAGGCTGTCACGTTGGGGGGAGGGCTGAACCCCTGTGGCTGCCCCTGTTGCATAATCATGGCCATTCTCTGCTGGCGGAGCTGGTGACTGAGTAGTTCGCGGTTCCGCTGGGCGACCATCTGAGCGTTCAAAAACCCCTGCTGTAAAACACGAGCCACCATTCATCCAGAGGTTGGGACAATGAAGAGAAACACGAGGGGAACGACTTCATGATTTTTTTTTGTTTTTCAATGTTCAAAACGGCTTTACCTTTAAACCGTTAAGTAAGGCTATGTTTCCACATCAGTCGCTAAGCGCAGTGCTTGGCGGGGGTCCCGACGGAGCACATAGACTTTACCTGCTCGGCAGATGCTGTGCTCTCACTGTGCTGATGGAGGGGTAAATGTAGTCTAGTAGGTTAACCCTTGCATGGGCGGATGTCTGAGCACAGCATCCGCCGGCCAGCTAAAGTGTATGTGATCCGAGGAAACCCCGGCCAAGCACTGTATGTTAAGTAGGGGTCCCGATGGATCACAGAATGATGTGGAAGCCCCCCTAAACCTCTGATACAAGCCTCACTGCGGATACTACATACATACAATCCTCAGAGAATGAGGCAGCAAATAATGACCAAGAGATATGAACACCCACCATATGTATAGGCCAAATCTGAAACAGGTGTGACTTACCTGCGATGGTAGAGGCGTCTGCATCACAGGGCGCATCACCCCAGCGCTGCCTGCACTCATGCCTTCAACCTTCATCTCAAGTGCTTGTCTGCTTTGGTTCAAGAACTGAAAGAAAGACAGAAAGGACGATAATCATTTCTATGTGTCATAGTAGGAACACAATCCTATACAGAATCGGGGTTTAGGTGGCAAACCTTTGACCAGTAGCCGGCCATTTTGGTGGCCACTATGGTGTGGTCTTGAGGATTCAGCCACAGTGACACGGATGAGTAAATATGCTGCAGTATCATGGGACATACATGGTTAGATTGCATTGCAATCAAACGGGAATCAATGTGCAACACATGGGCACATCAATTCCCCGTTAGATGCGGACCCAGCACACCCGGTGTCTCTCATTGGCTGGGAACTGCAGCCAGGAGAGAAGACACAGCACCCCCGTCCCCTCCCCTCTCACAGGACACAGAGCGGGAGCTGATCACAGCTTGTAGGCTGTGTATTGTGAGAGGAGAAGTCCGTGGTTTCCATCCAAAGCAATGGACATGGACCATGGTTTAAGGTCATGTCCGATATCCCTGTTTTCAACCGGTCCCGCTCGAAAACATGGATGGCCGCATATGATATGGGCCAGATAGGTGGCCGTGAGCGCGCACAGTGCTCCAAGCGGGCATAGGTCTAGCGCATATCTACACGTGTATGGGCACATTTCGTTTGCCCACCCCTGCCTTAGCCCCTTGTACACATTGATGGCGCTAGGAATGTGAGGACCCGGGATGGGGGTATTTAAATACCGGCAAGCAGCAATGGCACCCCCTCCCCCAGGGGAATCACTGACATCATGGAGGTGGGTCGATTGAGAGGAGGTGAGAACGCAGACACTGCAGGATGGTGCGGGCTCCACTGGAGAAGGTAAGTAATCCTGAATGTGGCTCGGGTTTACTCATTTTACCAATTCTAATCTTCCCCAAAGTACACTTGGGATGATTAATGATAAATCATTGGTTTTTTTTTAAAATAAATCCACTCTGCCTACATGGCGCTTCAAGCTCTCCCCCATATATATGGTTTGGAGATTGCCTTTCCCATGGACACCTTTTGCAAGTTAGGAATTGATCTGAATTTTTATTTTATTGTTTTCAGAATGATTTAGACCCTGCTGGTGCGATTTCAGACAATTCCCTCAGCAGGTGAAAGAAAAGACAAAAAGTGTGGGTCGGCCCCAGAAAAGCCCCTCTCACCTGCTGGCCCTGGAGCCGCTGCTGTAGCTGCATCCTCAGCTGTTTGGGGATGTTGGTTCGAGGCCTCATGAGGGCGGCTCTGGGGTGCATCCCTTGCATGGGGAAATTTCCTTGCTGCTGGCCCATCTGTCCCATCATGGAGTTGAATGGAGGGTGCTGGCCCTGCATACCATTGAAGCCCCCAGGCTGCATAGCAGCCCCCTGTGTGGTATACGGTTGTCCATACATAGGGGGCTTCTGATCCATAAGCACCGGGGAGTCTTGTGGCTGGAAGGCATCTGACTGAGGCTCTAGTGCTTGGCCCTGTGAAAGAAAAGGAGACGTTTTAATGTAGCCACACGATCTTTTGGCCGCTCGACCGCCGTGCGCGGTCCAAATGGTCACCCGCCCGCAAATCGGGTTGGCTCACCTGGACAGATCAACCAGGACATGACGGTAAATTTACAGCCGATCCTATTACTTTGGATTGGAACGAACGATTAGTATGATTACTCGCTTGCAAAGTTTCATTGTAAAATTTGCATATTCATGACCTGCTATGAACTCTCATGACCGGCTTTAAACTCTGTAAAGCCCCCCATACACCTTAAGATCGATCCATACAATCTCCATTAGATCTACCAACAACTGTGTAGTATAGTGGCCTCCCTAATAGAATACATAAAGATTGGAAGGTATATATCACTGCTATGTAGTGCTGGGTCCTCCCTGATAGAATACATAGTGATTGGAAAGTATGTATCACTGCTATGTAATGCCAGGTCCTCCCTGATAGAATACATAGTGATTGGAAGGTATATATCACAGCTATGTAGTGCTGGGTCCTCCCTGACAGAATACATAGGGATTGGAAGGTATATATCACTGCTATGTAGTGCCGGGTCCTCCCTGATAGAATACATAGTGATTGGAAGGATTAGAAAGCTCCTCATGTTACATGGTTTTGGTAGAACAAAAGTTGATTGTACAGAAACTGTATGGAAAGATTGTAAGGTGTATGGGGGGGCCTTTACTTGTAAAGAACAGAATACTGATCTCTGCCACTGCCCATGTTCCTGATGTCTTTCGGGATGTGTAATCCCTATCCATAGGTATTTCTAACAATCCCTAGGACACTACAGGGTAGATTTCTTTACATGAATAGCACTAGAAGCTCTGGTAATAGGATGGCATAAAAAAGACCTGTAGGAGTAACTTAAAGCGGACCTACCACCTGGTGCCTCAGGAAGAGCCCGTCATTCAGGTTAGTACCTAAACTCTGCTCTGCATTTAATGTACTTTGACAAATTTTCTAATAGAAAACCATTACAAACGTCCCCCAGTGGCCACTTGCAATACTGCACCCCCAGTTACCCCCCGGAAGCCTGGCAAACATAGATAGAATCTCTTATACGATTCCAGGGAGCAGGTAAGTAGATTTTTTAGGATTGTGGAGTGCTAAGCCACCATCATACCAGCTCATTTTCACAGCGTCAATTTTAATTTTACATATGTATTTTTTTAGATTTTGAGTATAAATCCGCCTTAAACTTTGGATTTGACTTGTGGATTGGACTATTTGTAGTAGTTACACGTGACAAAATATTGCTGTGTACACTATGTAAAGCCCCCCATACACGTTCAGATTTTTCGTACGAATTTTGCCCGACCGACCGATCTGGTCGATCTGCTGTTAATAAATAGGGTCGGGCTGATGGATCGGTGATAATTCGAATTCCGATTTTTCGTGCCAACCGACCGACCATAACATTTTAGGTGAAAATCGGGTGACAGGATCGGACGAAAAATCGGTCGGGAGAATAATCGGAACGTGTATGGGGGGCTTTACCTTGGTTCACTTAGTAGTCAGTCGAGACAATGAGAAGTACACCAGGTACAGAACTAGGGGAACGTTTAAGGTTACAGACATAGACACTGAGAGCAAGTCTATGTTCATAAACACAAATACCTGGTTGACAAGCTCAGGGATCCCCAAAGCTCGATCTATTTCCTCAAGACCAGTAGGATCTGTATTGCTCAGGAGGGTATGGAGTTGGTCCAATAGGGCAATCTCATCGGTCTGCCCTTCCACTGTTGATGGAGGACAGAGGAGATCATCCAGGGAAGTCCGCCCAAGCTGCCTGGAAGACGTAGGTGGAACGGACATCCTGTAAGGAGAGAAGACAGATGACCATGGAATCACTATGACTGCAATGCAACACAACCTGAACTGACCGACTATCCCCTGGATACATCATACCTGCTCTGAGATCCGTTCGGCCCCTGATCCATGCCCATCATAGTATCTGGCCAAGATCCTGGAGGGTTAGATGGTGCTTGCTGACCATAAGGACTAGACCCCATTCCCATCGCCATCTCATTAGGCCCTAAAAAAGTACAAGGACACATTGGGCTCATTAACGGGACCCATGTTGTGAATGCAGTTCTACAATATCATTTCTAAACCGTGCTTGTCCAAACCTTGTCCCAAGGTGCAACCACCCACGGCCATAAGTGGTCGTGCTTTGGCTCTCCGTCAGCGTCATTGCTCTCCCCCCAAGAATAGCTGGGAAGGTGGAGGAGAATCCGCCCACGGGCAGATCTTGAAACTGTATGGCATTGTTTATATCAGTGGAGCCCTGCCGATATAAACAAAGTGGAAGCTTCCAGCTTTCACACAAACACAGAGAGAAGAGAACTGGCTGATAACACAGTGCAGAGGAGAGATCTGCCCGTGGGCGGATCTTTCCTTTGGCTGTGTGTTAACAGTTTGTGAGCCGGGATGTTTTAGCCCAACTCGTAGAGCTGTGGTGGGGCAAACTAAGGCCCGGTGGCAGGATCAGACCCGTTTAGCTTTCTTTTCTGGCCCTTTGTCACCTTGTTTTAAAAAATGCTCCCCTCCGCTTGTTCTCTACAATGAGTGGACATAATGCCTAGAGGGGTCCAAATGTTGCCTTGGGGTTGCCTTGTTCCCTGTCACATGTCGCCTATCACACATCACCGCCATTAGTGATAACAGCGATGCTTGTTATTGGCACACCTATGGCGGGTCAGCCATTACAGGCTCTTGGTCCAGCCCCCTCTATCAAATTTAAGAAACCAATGTGGCCCACCAGTCAAAAAGTTTGCCCATCCCTGTCAGATGGTGCAGATGCCCGCTGGCAGCTCTTTCATCTACACCAGTGATGGGCAACTGAGTTGATATAGAGGGCCACAAGTGCGGCCCTAGGCATCACTAAAGGGCCGCACATGACATTGATCCCCTAATCCTGCCCCTGGGTGCAGCGCTTATATGAAGACCTAGTTTCCCCGATCAACATGGACAATTTTACTGATGTAGGAGCCAAAGTTGGTTAGGAAAGCTGGGTCAGCGTGTGACCACTTCACAGTTAAATTGCTATGCCCTATGCATTAACTGTTTTAGGGGGCCTATGCATTAACGGTTTTAACGGGGGCCTATGCATTAACGGTTTTGGGGGCCACATGTGGAGGACCAAGGGGGGCCGCCGAACAACGCCCAAAGGACCTCATGCGGCCCCTGGGCCGCAGGTGGGCACCTAGGATCTACACTGTATGGAAGCTGCCTACCTCACACACAGCTCTGCCAGTCAAGGCTAGAGGCAGGGAGGCTGTCAGAGCGCCTTCTTGTGCAGAAAATAGGGTGTGTGTGTATACTTCTATACATATTAAATACAAACTAGATTTGTTAACACCTTATCGCCTATCAGAGTCATTCCACGACCTTAAGTGCGGCTACACACAGTACCTAGAATTACCCGCTTAAGAGTCAAGGTCCAAATAGTTGCCCATAGCAGACTGGGGGTGGTCAGAAAGCAAGGATAGGAGCGATGGTGTTACCGTTACCGGATGAGACCCACTAGGACGACCACGATTACATCTCTACACCAAAAAGCAGTTATGGGTCTCGGTAGAAGCAAATTAAAAAATTTATATGGCTTGGGGCGGTAGGGGTTACATCATGTCCATGGTACCAAAGGAAATATGAATAATACTGCCATAGCACGGCTTCTAGAAGTATCATCCCCATCGGTTCAGTTAATACGTCTGAGTATGGAGGAGCACCAGACCTCTACTTACACCCAGAATATGCTGTTCTTTGGCCGGCAGCTCAAAAGGAGGCGCAAACACAGGGGGTGGTTGTACAAGCTCATTTGGTTTAGACACAGCTTGAAAATAACAATGGGAATTCTTGGGAAAGGTGATGGGGATGCTTCAAGAGAACCTGTCACTTTCCTACGCACATGCAAAAAAAAAAAACCTTTATCGTAGTATTGTCCTGGCCCATCAATAAAACAAAGGACATCCTCTTTGGTGGTGTCAGGGTCACAGACGACCTTCTGTTTAATTCTCTAAATCAGCTGTACTGACGAGAAGGGGTTAAGTTAGTTATACGGTGAGAGGGAACAAACATTTCCAACTTCAGAAGATAGGTATGCAAAATCGAGATCCAGGATTTTTGTTTTTAGTAAACACCCTACAGAGACCATAGACACCTACTCATGGACATCATCTGCTGTGGCAGCACTGGCCGGCTCCCTGACATGCTGTTCGATCTTCCTGGAAGTCCCGGCATACTTGCGTTCATGGTAGGTCTCGGCATGGCAGCATTATACTCTGGCCCTTGTCTGCCCACCGGACCCGTGCCGGAAGATTCCATCCGGTTCACAGCAGAGTTCTGCATGGCCCAGTCTCCGCCTGGGTGCTGGTTCATCGCCCTGTTGGCTCCGTTCCCTGCAAAGAGCGAGAGGCAATGAGTATAGAGCCAAGACGGCCTCAGCACATGATCTTCAGAAAACAGAAAACAACAATCTCCATACAATGACGGTACCTGCACTGTCAACCTAGTGTCAGCTGAATCAGAAGCTACAACCGAGATAGAGAAACACAAACTCCAGATAATTACACATTATGGAAGACTGCAAAGAGCGTGTCACACGAGAATAAAGCTCCTACCCAGCATGACAAAGCTATCCTGGGCGTCCATCATTCTCGGACTTCCCATCATGTTCTGCTTGGCTTGCATCATTGGGAAGTTGTTAACGTTCCGGACTGGAGGCGTGGCGTTACCCGGCATAGTGCTGTCTAAGGACATGGCTCGGTTGAATGGCGGCCGCGTCACATGAACATTCTGAGGGCTTCTCATACCTGCAATATATAAGAAGTAACTTTACCAGGAGGCCGATCTTCAGAAATGACGGTAGATAATTAAACAAGGTGGCAGAATTTAACCAACATGGTTCTGGTAGGTTATCGCCACTTTGGTGGGATTGGCCAACAGACCCCTTCGCTGTCAAAGCAATTGGGGAGCTGCAAGATGAGAGCGGGTAAGATAATAGACGTAAGGAGGCAAGGGCTGTGCGTACCCATGGGGGGGGTGTCTGGAAACACCGGCGTCTTCGCTCTCAGGTTTCCTGTACTGGAACTCATGGGATTAGTATAGAAGTCTGAGCCTGCAAGGTCCCCGAGGATTGCATCCAAATTGTCCAAGTCGCCCGTCACCTAAAAACAGAAGCAAAGCTGTCAAAGATAGGCTGGGTCCACACTTCAACTGCGGGTGGCTTTATGGACATGTCGGCATTTGTTTCCGTTTAGGAATAGGCGGCACTATTAATTTTCATGAACCCGTTTGACCTCCTGGGCGTTGTGCATGTTGCGCTTTTTTTAGCATATATTAGATCAGTGGTTCCCAGTCTGGGGTAGGCGTCTCCCTCAGGGGGGTGCTAGAGATCACAGGTGGGTGCGCAACATCAGTGGGGTCGGAGGGGGTGACATCGATTGTCCTGCAGCCTCTGACAGACAGGAGCTGTAAACTCAGCTCCGCGTATTAACACATACAACACTCGTAAGCCCCCTCGGTTTACTGTTAGGTTAAGTCTCCACACGGCGGAAAGCAAGTGTTTTTCTGTCCGGTTTCCCCACTGTTTTATTTTATTTTTTCATTGACAATCTATTGACTGTCAATGGGCTACAACACGTGGCAAAACCGTGGCCGTTCCGTGTCCATTGATTTCAAAGAACATGGCCGGCGCGGGCATGCATTTGAGCCATGGATTGCCCTCGATGCAGTGCGGACACAGAAAAAGAAATACACAGTAAACCGCGTATTTCTTTCCCTGTCCGCACTGCGCCGCGGGCAATCTGCAGCGGTGGAGTCCGGCCCACTGGGGGTCACGGAAGCGGTTCAACCGCGGCTGAAATACTGCGCCACATCCACTCAGTGTAGCCTTAGGGTCACTATCGGCCCCTTTAAATCAATGGGCTGCCCAGGCACCTTAGCACGATGCAAGTATGACGCGTCCATCAACACGTCATAGGTCAAACCTCCGTTGCGTTCAGGTCAACGCGGATCTCCCGAGGAGATGGATCACGGACTATGACAGGGTGACGAGACAGCAACAATGGCGGGCTCATGCACTCCGCTATTAGTACCATGAGCCCCCCTCCCCATTCAAACACAGGTTAAGAATGAGGGCCAGCCCCCCCTCCCCCACGGAATACCTTCGCGGCCCCCCAGTTTGGGAACCACTGCTGGAAACAATGGAGTTGCTAAATGTAACTATTTAGGGTAAAGTGATTGCTTAACTTTAATAAAACTAAGATCAGCATACATCGTACCTCGTCAGTGGGATCACTCTTTATCTTCATGTCCTTGTCCTGGCTAGACGTCGGTGCAGAGGAACTGCTGCACTGGCCCATTTTGCCTTCCATAGGTTCTACTTTGGGTTTGATGTCCTTCTGGTCCTTGCCCTCGTCCTTGTCCAGGAGGTAGCGCAGGAGCGCATTGTTCTCCTTCTTCTTAGGACTCATCTGTTCCTGCTTCACTGTCGGTTCACAAGGAGCAGAGCCAGCCGACTCCTGCAAGCTATCTTTGCCGGTGGCCTCGGCGGTGATCTTGGCGACCTCGGCCGGTGAATTGCCGTTCTGTAACAGCTTGTGTAGGATGCGGTGCTTCTCCTGTAACATGGAACCGTGCAGGTTGGATGTGGAGCTGACACCGGTGGAAGTGGAAGAAGACACACTGGAGGGGCTGGTGACGTTGCTGGAAGAATCTTTACAGCCGGAGTCCATAGAGGAGTTAGCCATGGTGTTGTGGCCACGCTCGTCCGTAGGACACGTCAGTAACTGCAGGAGCTTTTTGTGGCCTTTGCTCTCCACCTGTGCCCGCTGGCTGTCAGGGCCTTCCACGATGTTCTCCTTACTGTCCTTCTCTCCGAGGTGCTCCCTCCCGCTGGACTGACAAACAGAACTCTCCACCTGTCCCTGTTCACAAAACAAGCCTGCCGGACTCTTACATTCTGCGTTCCCCATTTTGGCTTGCTGTGACATGTTCATATTGGGGGCATTCTCTGTTTTCTGACCGGGCGAAGACAACGAAGACAAAAGAGAGCTTCCGACGCCTTCGCTTATTGCATGAAGTGCACTGAGCGAACTGCTCGAAAAACTTCCCCCTCCTGCGTTTCCTGAGGAGCCCATCGGAGAGTTCATTCCTGCAAGATGACCAAGAACAATGTTCAGTACAGAAGTCATTAACCTCCCTAGCGGTCAGCCCCAAAATGCCGCGGTACGGGCGATCGTATGCTGCACCCCCGACCCCTCTCCACGTGGGCTTGGAAACTGACACCCCTTCATTACAAAAGAGGTCTATGATGCCACCACTTAGGCATCACCGATGATCTGTGCCATGCTATGGATAGGAGGGGAAAAGGTCCTAGTTTAAAAAGTTTACCATTGTGAACTTTGAGAATTGAATGCTCCACAGTGCCCCATACACCCATAAGGACCCCATACACCTTACAATGTCACCATACAATTTCTGACCAATCCACTTTTCTTCTAACGAAACCATGTAATATGAGG
>CM070042.1:31129025-31141870 GCA_036250615.1 Ptychadena robeensis
TCGTTATGACTGTTTGTTAATTGCGACATTTGAAGTAATTATTTTTTAATTTAAAAAAAATAAATTTATTCCCATTTAAATTTAGTAGGAGTGGGTCCATTTTTTGCCGACTCCGACTCCAGGGACCCAAAAATGTCTCCGACTCCGACTCCACAGCCCTGGATACAATGGACAAATATAGTCAAGCAGAACAACAAGCGATCAAGGATCTGGTAGCCCTATTAGAGGAACAGAGTATGGTCGCGGATCTGACCGACTGTTTTCTATCGAATTCCAAGAGGAATTGGACCCTACCAAATCTAAATTTAAAAAGAAATCTGTTAATTTTCCACCACTCTCATTAAATCCAAACATTAATGCCTTCATAACGCAAGTAACCAGAGCATTGGAGGATTATACTAAAACACAAACCCATATGAAATTTGATGTAACACTGATGCGGCAAACCCTCTTAAAACTCCAAAATGAACCCGATCTAGTCATAAAGCCCTCGGACAAGGGTGGAAACATAGTGTTGATGTCCCACAGGTTCTATCAGAACATGTGTCTAGACATACTAAAAGATAAGCACTGGTATTGCCCATATTCACGCCAATAGAGTATCAGCAACCAAAAATAGATTCGATCAATTATTGGTTGACAACCTAGCTATAGGAACTATCAATAAAAATCTGATTGAGTTCCTTACAGTAACATCACCTACCACGGCCAAGTTCTACGCGCTTCCCAAAACCCACAAATCTACCACGCACCCGCCTGGGCGCCCCATTGTCTCCGGCAATGGGTCCCTGACGGAGAACGCGAGTAGATTTGTGGATGCCTATCTAAGACCGTTTGTGGAAGCCCTCCCCTCATATGTGAGGAATACAGTAGACCTACTAAAAATTATAGATGGGGTGCATGTACCTGAAAACTGTATTCTAGCTGCTATAGATGTGGAGGCACTCTATAGCAGCATCCCACATGCCTCAGGCTTGAGAGTTATCCAGAAGTTCCTTTCGGAAAAAGATCAGGAATCCTATTCCATGAATTTATTCATACTGCAATTGTTGGAATTCATACTCACCAACAACATATTCTGTTTCCTCGATGCCCATTACCTCCAGGTGCAGGGGGTGGCTATGGGAACGTGCTGTGCGCCGTCCTATGCCAACTTGTACCGGGGGGGTGGGAGAGAGACCTCTTTTCGGACGAGGACTTGTCGATGTACCGGTGCCACGTGGCACTTTGGCACCGGTACATCGACGATATCCTGGTCCTGTGGACAGGCACACTGATAGAGTTGACTGAATTCATGTCGAATTTACAAAGAAACACTTATAATTTAAAATTTACAATGTCATCCTCATGCAACAATGTATGTCTCGGAAGGTAAACTATTATCCACTCTGTACCGCAAACCTACATCGGGAAATACAGTCCTACACGCGGACAGTGCGCACCCACAACCCCTTAAGAGATCTATTCCATACAGTCAGTACTTGCGAGTGAGACGCAACTGTACGACGGAACAAGATTTCAAACTGCAGGCCCGTTTACTGACGGAGCGCCTCCTGGACCGAGGGTATAGCAAAAAACTGCTCAAAAAACTTATCACAAAGTGTCAAATCTTAATAGACACCAGTTACTGTACCCTATACCAAAGATTACGTCCGAGTCAGAAACCATAACGAGATTAATACTCACCTTCTCAGAACAACATCAGCCCATTAGGGAAATAATCAATTAATATTGGTATTTACTGACATCCGACAATAGGGTCGGACGATATGTTTCAGAAAGGCCTGCTATCTCATACAGAAAGTCTCGATCAATTAGACTTTCTTGTGGAAAGCCATTATATCCCATCGAAATTACACCAACAACCACGTAAAGGCACCCACAGATGTGGTGGATGCAATCAATGCAAATGGATCCCAGGAGACACTACGGTTCTTCCGAATGGACAAACTCTCAGGCCAAAACAATCGGTCAACTGTAAAAGTCAGGCTATTATATATTGCCTTCTATGCGCATGTAATTGCTTTTATGTGGGCAAAATGAAAAGGGAATTCAGATTCAGAATTCGTGACCACATATTTGACATCAAAAATAGAAATGCCTTCAAGCCAGTGGCAAGGCACATCATGCAGAGACATATGGGGGATGCGAATGGACTTAAGTTCTTCGCACTGGTCCATATTCCTCCAAACATCAGAAGTGGTGATGTAAACAAACGCCTTCTCCAACTGGAGAGTAGGTGGATCTACAATCTGAAGGCTACAACCTCCCCGGGGCTGAATGAAGCAGTAAGCTTCAAATGCTTCTTATAACCAATAAATAATTCTCTCCTATCCCTGCCGTAGAGCAATAAGATGGGCGTTTAGCATGTGAAGTAACACAAATGGATGGTCTCTAATCACGAGTCCCTTTTCAAGATCAATGCCATCCAGGTTCGATCAGCATATGCTCCCTTTTAATTATACCCATAATTATCATACTATGGGCAACTTATCAATTAAAGGTTGAATTCCTTAAAAGGATACCATCTAAATGAGATATGATATATGTTGATAACATGCCTTGATGTTATGAGACGGTTTAATTACCTATGTATGTATATATTAATTTTGCTTTTGATTTTTTACATATCTTCCATGATTGATCCGCATCTGTAAAGGGTATGCACACCCTAGTATATGATCCCAGGTGATTAAGATGTATACACGTTTTTAAAAATATATTAATATGTTCTACATGGTAAAAGTAAACACCATTACCACTAACTATGTCTTGATTAACATGGCTTGCCCACGCTGGGTAATTATAGTGATGGTCTATGCGGAAGGTGAGTTGAGGAGCTATCGGTGGGGGCAGTGGGTTCCTCGCAAAGGGAAAAAACCACAGGGACGTCTTCCCTAAGATCCTTACTGTAAAGGATCGTTTCATCTAGGGAACTCAACTAGGAGATGGATTTTGTGGGTCAGACAGAGAGTGAGGATTGCATGTCCAAACATTGGTCCGACTCACTGTCAATCACCAGGTGGGGCCGTACTATTGGCTGTGTTGGAGTATTCTATCCCACCCACCCAACGGGGCGTCCCTGGGAGGTGAGTGACACGAGAAGTGACAAATCACCATGTTGATGACATCACTTCCGGTCCGAAGGTGATTCTGCCATTGCTCTTGTGGGCAGAGCATGTCACTTCCGCCTATACTGGAGCTTGTGACACTCCCTAAGGGGAGGGGAGACACATATCAGCCCCACTATATAGTTAGGGCTAATCAAGCATGACACCATGTGTTGGGGAGACGCTATCCCCCCCACGGACACCTGGACTAACGATTGGACAGGCATCTGGACCAACACAGACGGAGGACAATTTTTCCATTACCTAGAGGACCTGACTTCTACCTGAGACGTTCCTTACTTGGAGACTCTATATCCAAGATAGCACTTATAACCCCACAATCGTTAACAAGGTATGGACACATACATCCCCTGGGGAAAAAAGTATTTGTGGCCAGCTAATTGTTTATGTGCCCTCTTGATGGGGACAGTTATTAAGGATACACTTTTTCAGTAGGTGGAAACCTGTCTATGTAGAAAACGGACCCAATACCTTATCTGTGGGAAAAAAAGCTGGTAATCAAACTATCAACTAGGTAGGTCAACCATTATATGGATATGGGTAGATACCCTGCAGATACAAACAGGAAATGGCTTGGATAAAAACATTTTACATGGATGACACAATCTGTACTCCCTCTTTTCAGTTTATCAGCTGCTCCCCAGCAAGGTTGAACCCCAGTGGGGGATCACATGGCTCCCCCTCCTCCTCTGGTTTCCGTTGCCACCAGGCTACTTTTTACCATTGTTCAAACGGTGCGGACTCTCTCTCTCTCTCATTGGGGTTCTATTATGGATATGCTATAAGGTAGCTATAACTGAAACTACACCTGTGGAAAATAACATATAGAACGGAAGTGCATACTCTATGTTGCTACTCTGGATGATCTGTATATTTTGTTTGTTTGTATAAATGTCTAGGCTACCCCACTCTCCCTGAAGAAGCCCCGGCCTGGGGTGAAACGCGTAGGAGATATTTGTGGACTACCGTTTGGGGAAACCATCATGACCTTCCATAATTATGTTTGTATTTTAATGTGATATTGACATGCCAATCATGTTTACAGCCCTCTATGGCAAAGAGGATTTACTGTTTTTAATCATGTGTTAGTAATAAAATTTTGACTTTTTTCAAGATATATGATTGAATTGTTTGTGCCAAGAACAGCCCCATACATGTAACAACCCTCGAGAGAGGAATTGTTTCATTTCTTTTATACTATTAGCTGAAAAGGTGGCACCATTCTGGAACCACTGTGTTCATATAGGACTCACCCACGCTCCACCAGGAAAGAATCCCTCCACACCTTCACTTTCTTGTGCACTTGAAACCTGTAGTTATGGAGGATAAAGAAAATTATATTATATGTACGGTATGTATGTATACAAGTCGATCCCGCCATTGAAGTCTGATTATGACTTCCTGAAATGGGGGGTGACGCTGCTGCACTGCTTTTGAAATCAAAGCAGAGTTGTCTCTCTTATGCAGGCTGTGCCCACTTGTAGTAAAGTGGGAGGAAATTACTCTGAAGGGGGTGTGGCTTTCCCCACTTCTGCATGACATAACTGGGTTTGGGATTTGTCTGAAGTGTCATGCAGGCCGTGATTGGCGGTATAAAATGCTTACCCACGCCCCTGGCGTTTTTTGTTATCTTGCCCGACATATAACTAAAGTTATACGATGAGACCGAAAACTTCTATTCATTAAACCCGGACTCTCAGATGGACTCAAAGGCACTAATTAACCGTGGCCGCCATGCCGCAAGAACGAGGCCAATTAAGACCCTGTCTGTGGTAAGTTGGCCAATCAAATCAGGTTTGAGAAGTGGCATCTCCATGGATACCGGGCGGGTGGTACACCGCAGAGCAAGTCATGTGACATTAAAGGGGAACTGAAACCACAAAACAAACCGTTTAGACAGGAAACAGGAATTAGGCGTGGCCATGTGACCTGTGATCCATCAGAGAAGTTACATGACCCCTGTGACCCAGTGCTGGCTCCTACACCCGTAATCCATCATATTACTATAAACGCCACTTTATTTATTCTGCCACAATGACACTGCTTGAATTTGCAGAGGACGGGCCAAACGTCACACGCACCTCCTTTCCGCGCAGACTACATACCTCTGTCCATCCAGTCCCGAGACTTGCACAGCCCTGTCAGCCTGGGGACCGGATTTTATTCTGCTACGGTCCAGTAACACTGACAGGTCTGGTTGGGGATTGAGTTAATGATAAAGCAAAGTAATCCCACATGAGCTCCATGTGCTGCTCACCCTCCTCTGGTCTGAGCTCTGCTGTACAGAGAGTACACTGGCAGTACCTCAGGGGTCAGGTGACGTTTCTCACCTGTTTACCGGCCTCTCCGTGTCCAGCAGCTTCAGGATGGATTTCCCGTCCATGTCGGGGGGGATATCCAGGCCGGCGATGTCCATGATGGTGGGGGCCAGGTCGATGTTCAGTACGATATGCGGATTGCTGTCATCGAGAGAACATTAGGTTTTATTATATGTGTAGGTGACCAAGAGGCCTATAGACCCTCCCTGTAGGTGCCCATCGCTGAGATAACACTAGTCACCCATGGTTAGGAGGCACTCACAGGGATCCGGCCTCCACGTTGGGCCCCCGGATATAGAAGGGCACCCGGATATCGAACTCGTATGGCATAGATTTCCCTTTCACCAGCCCGAACTGCCCAATGTGGTACCCATGGTCAGACGTGTATATGATGTACGTGTTGTCGATCTCCCCCATCTCCACCAGGGTGGTGTAAATCTGCAGACACAGCAAAAAAAAACCTGCATTGTTACACCAGACCAGAGTACAGGTACTAAAGCATCACTCCACCAACAACCATGGCCAAAGAATGGTGATGTAACTACCAATTAGGGACTAATTATAGGTTGAGTGATCCTTTATGAGGCATACAGATACTAAAGAACTACTCCGCCTACAACCATGGCCAAAGAATGGTGGTATAACTACCAATCAGGGATTATTTTTTTAGGTGGAGTGATCTTATACGAGCCATACAGATAACAAAGTATGACTCCGTTAACGACCGTAGCTGAAGAATGGCGGTGTAACTACCAATCAGGGACTTCTTTAGGTGGAGTGATCCTTCATGAGGAATGCATATACTAAAGCATCACTCCGCCGATAACCGTGGCCAAAGAATGGTGGCCTAACAACCAATCAGGGATGTTTTAAGATACACACATACCAGACACAAGGATACTTCAAGAGTCTGCACAGACCACACATGACATAATAAACAACCCGACATTTGACTGTAGGACAGTAGTGAGGTATGACACGTGCCGTGAAGGTACTCCGAGTAACTGAATTCCCTCCGCATTCCCGGGGTGAGGAGCCGCCGCCGGCCGCCGTTTTATTCGCTCCGTAAACAAAAACATAAAATCGTGTTTTTGCGCATTAATAAAACTTTACCGGAATAAAATTGGCCGTCCGTCCGCTCAATCCCAACAAAGTGCGTTTAATGCTCTGGGCGCCGAGGGGAGAAAACGTAGAACAAAAGTCAAAGACGGAGAGAGCTTGTAAAATATTAATGGGCCGAGAAGAAGAGCGCGGCGGCGAGACACGCAGGAGCGCGATCCATCTACATGTATGGGGTCCTGGCACACGCTACGACATCATACAAGTGGACGGGCGCATGGTGAACATACAGAGACTTTATTCCAAGGTCACTGCTGAATCCTGACACAGATCAGCCTCTGACGCGGCACGCACAGGAAGAGAGGAGAAACCTTCAAATTGGGACACTGAAGAGATTTCCCCCCTCTTCCTGTTGGAGTAGTGGGATCCTGCCATTCTCAGTCCCTGAGACAACTTACCCGCTCCATGGAGTCCTCCACGGACATGAGGGTCTGCAGCCGCCTCCTCTGCAGCATGTTGGTGAACTGCATGTGGATGGGCATCATGGGGCCGGTGTACCTCATGATCCAGTGCTTGTCGGGGTTGGGAGCGTAGTTGTAGCTCGGCGTGCTGCAAGACAAGAGCGTAGAACAAACGTTATTTTTCTTTATTGCCTTTATGGTTTTACGAGTCAAACATTGTGAGTTTATTACCTCACGCTGTGGTAATGCTAGAACATATGAAACATATAGTGGAGACATGACCAGGAGCCAATCAGAGGAAGCGGCTGCAACAGGGAAACATGTTCCGCCTATAAGATGAGCGCAGCGCTGTGCTCTGACGCCCAATCACAGACTGGGGGAGGGGCAAGACCTGTAATATTTAAATGATGAGCCTCAGAGAAAAATCAGGTCTACTGTCCACTGGAGAGGGCTGTGTCATTTCTTAAATGGATATGGAGAGTTTGGAGTTCACGTGATACCGTTTATTGGCTAACTGAAGTCATTAGAGAAGCTAGCTTTCGGGATATCGCAGATCCCTTTCTTCAGGCTTCATAACAATTCTGGTTTTAGAAGCTCACATTTATACACAAAAAGTGTACCTTTTATGGACCACCAATAACTCTTCCTAATCTGACCACTTTCTCCCACTAATTAATCCTTCACTCTCACCTCAATCAGTCTAATGTGTCTGAGAAAACATTTGCTTTTTACAATATTATGTCATTTTGAACTTTTGTGTATAAATGTGAGCTTCTAAAACCAGAATTGTATGAAGCGCTGAAGAAGGAATCTGCGATATCCCGAAAGCTTGCTTCTCTAATGACTTCAGTTAGCCAATAAACGGGTATCACTTAAACTCCAAACTCTCTATATTATCGATGGCACAAGGGTGAACCACGGTACAACACTCTAACTATTGCTTAAATGGATATGAAAATATTATGTGACCCCCCCCCCATAATGTGCATATATATATACACACAAGACCCGCCCCCCTGGCCTCACCACCCCATAAAGGATCAGTGCATATATATGCAACCCCCCACTCTTCCTCCATAAATGATCATGGCCTATATATGCAACCCCCACCTCTTCCCCCATAAATGATCAGGTGCATTGCTATGTGACCCCTCCATAATTGTGCATGATAGATATAGTAGATATATATATATAATATATTATAGTATAATACACACACAACAAGACCCCCCCCCGCCCTCACCCCCCTAAAGGATCATGTGCTATATATGCAACCCCCCACCTATCCTCCTAAATGATCATGTGCATATGTATATGTGGCCCCCCCGTAAATTGTGCATATATATATATATCACACCACACAAGATCCGCCCCCCTCTGCCTCACCCCCCATAAAGGATCATGTGCCATATATATATATATATATATATATATACACACACACATACACACATACACAAACACAAGACCCCCTCTGCCTTAGCCCCCAGAAAGGTATATGTGCATATAATATGCAACCACCCACGACCCTATTCCCCCATAAATGCATCATGTGGCATATGTATGATGTGGACCCACTCCATAATTGTGCAGAATGATATATATATAATAGTATATATATGATAATATATATATTATATATATACACACCACACAAAGATCCCGCCTCACCCCCCACCATAAAGGATCATGGTGCATGATATATGCAACCCCCCACCTCTCCTCAAGAAGATCATGTGCATTATATATGCAACCCCCACCTCATCCCCATACAATGATCATGGGACATATGTATATGTGAAAACCCCCCCCATAAGGTGCAAGATATATATATTACACACACACACACGCCCCCTCTGCCTCACCCCCCATAAAGGATCATGGGTATATATATATATTGTGACCCCCCCCACACCTCTCCCCCATAAATGATCATGGGAATATATGGAAACACCATTAAATGATCACGGGATATATGATATGGTCCCCACCCCCTCAAAATGTGCACAAGAATATATATATATTAGATATATATAAATTAACAACACACACCACACACACACACAAGAACAAGAGCCCCCCCCCCCGCCTCAACCCCATAGAGGATCATGTGCCATATATATGCAAGGCCCCACCTCTCCCCCATAAATGATCATGGCATATATATATGTGGGACCCCCCCCATATAATGTGCATATTTATATATAGATATACACAAAAAAACACACACGACACCCATCGGCTCTCACCCCCATAAAGGATCATGTGCACATATGAATGTGACCCCCCCATAAATGTCAGTGCATATATATATGTGACCCCCCCATATAAATGATATGTGCATATATATATGTGACCCCCATAAATGATCATGGCATATATATATGCTGACCCCCCATAAATGATCATGTGCATATATGTGACCCCCACATAAATGATCATGGGGCATATATATATATGACCCCCCATAAAATGATCATGTGCAATATATATGTGACCCCCCATAAAGGATCATGTGCACATATATATGTGAACCCCCACCTATTCCCCCATAAATGATCAGGCATAATATATGTGACCCCCCCATAAATGCTCATGTGGCATAATATATGTGACCCCTTACCTCTCCCCCATAATAAACGATCATGTGCATATATATATATATATATATATATATATATGTGACCCCCCCCATAATGATCAGTGCATATATATATGTGGACCCCCCCCCCCCCACCTATCCCCCCATAACTGATATGTGTCTATATATATATATATATATATAATTATATATCCTTATATATATCTATTATATATATAATATGTGACCCCCTCCCCACCTAAAAGTATCATATGATATTATAGGACCCCCTCGGCCCCCATAAAGGATTATGTGTGTATGTATATACTATATATATATATATATATGTGTGTTGTGTGGTTTTTAAAGCCTCGCCCCCCATACATGATCATGTGCTGACATTCATTGGTGAGCAGACACGAGCTCCATCATTGCTTCCAGTGAGATGGTTCTAATGATGGGACGTGTCCCTGCAGGTGACCTGGAATGCGGGAAGCGAGCAAATGCAATGAGCGCGTCTCCGCGGGAAATCATTTACAACGTCTATTCTGCCCGGGGCAGCGGCTGCGCCACCAGAAGACTATTCTCTGGGATGTGAGGAGCGCGTCACTGAGATACAATCCCGACTCCGGTATAAGGTAATGACCTTCAGCTCAAAATGACAGCAGGCGCACTGTGCCTATGTACAGGCCAGTCCAGGAAATGCTGAAGCCAATGTCACACTGCACACCTGACCTTCAGGTTCCAATCCCTGACCTGGAACATGAGCGGATCGGGGTGCTGCACCTTCTGCAGAATCCAGAGGATAAACATAGTAGCCTGATTGATGACTTCATAAAACAGAGATTGATTGACTGATCTGAAGTAGGAGCAGTCAGTCACAAATATTCCTGTGCAGCCGCTCATGCAATGACACTCCTGTGACGTAGCACCCCTCTTGTGAGTGTAGCGCCCCTCATACAAGTACATCGTCCTACTTGCGAGAGTAGCACCTTGTGAGCATAGAACCCCTACTATGAGTGTAGCGCCCATCCTGTGAATGAAACATCCCTCATACAAGCATAACACCCCACTTGTGAGAATAGAATGACTACTGAGTGTAGCACCCCTATTGTGAGTGGAGCATCCCTCATGCAAGCATAACGCCCCTCCTATGAGTGCAGAGCCCCTCCTGTGAGTGTAGCCCCCTGTTGCTAGCATAGCACCAATCTTGTGAGTGTAGCATCCCTCATACAAGCATAACACACTACTTGTGAGCATAGAATCCTGACTATGAGTGTAGCACCCCCCTCTTGTGAGTGTAGCGCCACTTTTTTAGTATAGCTTCCATATTGTTAGTGTCGCGCCCCTCTTGTGAATTTAGCACCCTTTTTGTGGGTGTAGCTTCCCTCTTGTCAGTGTGACATCCCTCATACGTGCATAACGCCCCTCCTGTGAGTGCAGCGCCCCTCTTGCCCTCCTGTGAGTGCTGCGCCCCTCTTGTGAATGTGGCATCCCTCATACAAGTATAACGCCCCTCCTGTGAGTGCAGCGCCCCTCCTGTGAGTGCAGCGTCCCTCTTGTGTGAATGTAAAGCCCCTCTTGTGAGTGTGGTATCCCTCATACAAGCACAACACCCCTCCTGTGAGTGCAGCATTCCTGGCTGACCTGTAGGAGGCTGCAATGCTAAGATCAAGTTTACTTGGTGTATTGGTCAGAAGGTGTAAGTAGGGGACCAGGGTCGCTCGGCCTCGGGGGGTATACCAAGCCCCCCGTGCTGCTATTGGGCGATCCGCTCCCCGAAAGCTAAACGGGGAAGCGATCCGAACAGGAGCCTAGATCAGTGGGTACTCCTGTATAATCCCATGCATCAGGATGGTTCCTCCTCCTGATGCACCACACACGGTGCGGATCGTGTTGGCCAAGTCCCAGCGTGGGGACAGCGGCTTAGAAAGATTTCAGAAGACGATTATGGAAGGAGTCCTTGGACTGGAGAGGAAGCTTTTCTGTTGCGTCCAGTGTTTTCCCCGTACTGGATTTTGCGATGTCACCTTCTGGGACAGGGCAGGTCTGCAAACCTTCTGGGACAGGGCAGGTCTGCATGTTGCGTAGGGCGGAGAAGGCAGAGCACCCCCTATTGGAGGGGGTGGAATTTTTGTTCAGTGGGTCCAGGCAGCGGGTGCCACTCACTGTACATATGTACAACCCCTTCGTGAGGGACGAGGAGATCCGGGCGTTGTTGATGATGTATGCGGACTACGTGTCACCTTCGTCTAAGCGCCTCAACCCATACGGGTCCTGGAGCGACCAGCGTGTAGTCTGGGTCCAGCTCAAGGCTGACCCAGAGGGAGTTGGCGGGGTACGGCACCCCCCGCAGTCCTTCTCCATAGGAAGCAATCGGGGCTTCCTTTTTTACCCGGGTCAGCCAATGAGCCAATTGTCCGGAAGGGCGGAAATGCCACCTCTGTGGGGCGGAGGGACACCTAGCCCGCCAGTGTCCATCTGCGAGGCGGCCGGAGGAAGATTCCGCTTCTGGCTCCGACGGGGAGGCAGACAGCGATGGCGCATTCGATGCTGGGAGTGGGGGTGCGGCCCTGACGGGGGATCCGGAGGTGCCGGTCCCAGAGCCGGTCCCCCTGTTATCATATGCTGCGGCGGCCAGGGGAGCAAGCCTTCCACCTCGTTCCCTGGCGCACCCCCCAGAGAGTCCTCCGGTCGTGGCCAAGGTGTCCGTGGTCCCCCCTGTGTCGGCTCTGGATCCCGGTGAAGCGAGCAGTGCCGGGATGTTGTCCCTTTCCGGGGATTGCGTCCCGGAAACGCTGCTCGCAGAGGGGGAGGTCGACGGGGGGGGGGGGGGGGGGGGGGGGGGGGGGGGGGGGGGGGGGGGGGCGGTCTCTGGACCATGTCTTGAGGGGGATTCGGCGGCTGCTATGGACACTTCGGTGTCTCATAAGCGTAAGTTGCCGGAGTCCCCTGACTTGTCACAGCGTATTTCAGAGGTGGCGTCCATTGAGCCATGTGGTCTGCCGTCACCCGCGACCCCTGTGGCTGCCATTGAGTGCGACACCTCGCTGGGTGCGTCCGTGGACCCGGGGCAGTCACAGGACCTGCAGCCTGCGGTGGTGTGTTCTAAGCTTCCTCGCAATCAGCAGAGACCTGTGGTGAGTACCCCTTCGCGGTCTCCGAATCCGTCTCGGCGGGTGAAGAGTAAGAAGAAGGGGAAGTGACGGGTCTCTGTGCCATTCAGTAACAATACCCCCGATAAGCGCATGGCAGAACTCAAGCTGTCCTCCTTGAATGTGCGGAGCTTAGGTTC
>CM070042.1:31154016-31166771 GCA_036250615.1 Ptychadena robeensis
ATCTCTCCCCTAGTATCTTATTCCGTGTAGTCTTCTCTCTCTCCCCGAGTATCTTCCTCCGTGTAGTCTTCTTTCTCCCCGAGTATCTTCCTCTGCGTAGTCTTCTATCTCTTCCAGCGTATCTTCCTCCGTGTAGTCTTCTCTCTCTCCCCGAGTATCTTCCTCCGTGTAGTCTTCTATTTCTCCCCTAGTATTTTCCTCCGTGTAGTCTTCTCTTTCTCCCCGAGTATCTTCCTCAGTGTAGTCTTCTATCTCTCCCGCGTATCTTCCTCCGTGTAGTCTTCTCTCTCTCCCCGAGTATCTTCCTCTGTGTAGTCTTCGCTCTCTGCCCGAGTATCTTCCTCCGTGTAGTCTTCTCTTTCTCCCCCAGTATCTTCCTTAGTGTAGTCTTCTCTCTCTCCCCGAGTATCTTTCTCAGTGTAGTCTTCTATCTCTCCCTGCGTATCTTCCTCCTTGTTTCTTGTACCGGTTACTGATGAGTTAAGTTTGCATTTGGGGAATACTTGTCCTAACTTTGTGGAAGATTACTGTGATTAAATATTAGCTGGTACTTCTGGGGGTTTAAATATTTAACGTTGGCCTAGTTGCTGAGGACCTGGGGGAGTCCGGAGATGGCGGCCCGTGGATGGTCTGTCACTCCGCATTAGCTCTCTGCCTGCATTAGATCATATGTTTTGCTGTGGTGGATGGCGGTGTTGAGGTTTTATTAGAGACGTCGGTGATCTCAAGGGGGCAGCTCGGCATGTCGTGTTGTGTCTGCACAGATGCTGCTGTCATATCCAGGCAGACACTTGCAATGTCGTGTTGGAGAAACAACGTTGTATTCCTGCGGTGCTGCTAATGGCTCTTCTGCATTATAATGAGGGCGTTTATGGGGTCGGCTGCATTGGGTTTTAATGCGACGGTAGTTTAGTATCGGATATGTGTCAGCCATACAAGGAGGATCTATTCTATCGTCTCTTCCCAACAGCGGCTTCCCTTCATAATACTTTGTCATTTCCTTAGAACCATTGAATGACGCCCAAAAATATATGTCCATCTCATCAGTATTAGTTTCCTCTTTTCAGGCTTCCCCTATTTTTCTGCCCAGTAGCACATTCTTGGACCAAAATGATTGTCTAAATCAGGACTTTAAAATATCTCCTCCTCCACCATGACTGTCCCCTGTGTACACACCCAGCTACAGACATGGTATGATGAGTCTGGTGTGGAGGATCTCCAGTGTCCTGTACAGAGCCCTTATACTCAGGTCTATACAGTAGTTTGTTGTAGTTTGGGTGTCACTAGGTACAGCGGACTGTGGTACCACTCAACTCCTGTGGTTTTGGTGTATTCAGGCGTTTGTATTCTGAAGAACCTTCTCTCTCATCTGTCCACCTCTTTTCTTGGATCTGACCCCCCTCGTGTGTTCCTCTCCAGTATCTCTCCGTGCCCCACACACCAGCTTCTTGCTGAGGCGACACACGGACCCTGGCACGCCGTCCGGCCCGCTGCTCCTCCCTGGGGTTTGTTGGTGTTGGTGTGGGGGCCGGACCATTTGAGGGCACCGATCCCCACCACCTGCCAAGCAGCTCCTTAAGGGAAGATTTCAGCGGGACCAGACGGAAATATAAGCCTATATCCGCGCCCAATATTATCCTGGCTGTTCTGACTTATCAGACCAGATGTGGGAGCTCGGTCATGACCACCTTTGTGTAATGGGTAATTCTCAATGTCCATTACAGTCTGTTTTTGGTAGCGTCTTGGTGTACGCTCACCGTACTCTTAGTCAAAACTCTGTCCAACACTGTAATGGATCGACTGGAAAAAACGTGCAGAGGACAGGAGGGCTTTATTGGTCTCATGTGACCATAAAAAAAAACGACCATCTTATATTTTTTCCTTTTCTTGTACGGGTCCTGTCTGCCTTTGTTTTTCAATTAGGCGCGTTTTAGCTTTGAAAACCAAAGGGCATGACAGGACTAATACACGCACCAGGACCAAACGACGTAGTGGGTTTTTATCTACAGGTAGCATACACAGGTCTATTTTACACTCATTCCTGGCCGATCGATCACACCAGGCGCGTGCACGCCGATCGATCGGCGAGGAAAACTAGTGCAGCCAGCCCACTTTGACCGATCAACCCCGAACGTCGATATGGCCCCCAAATCGGATCGGCCAGGGAACCAACCTGTCGGTGTTTTTTCGGGTCGAAAAATCGGGCACACTCGGGGACAGGGGTGGCGGCGCCACGGAATTGATCATAAGGATAACATTGTCCGATCGCCTGACATTTGTGAATCGATGGACTGGTAACAGAATCGTCCAGGAATCGGTGGCCTAAGGTGGTAGGCACAAAAGACTTGTATGGTCAATAATTCGATCACGCCTATGACTTCAACCAAGAGTCGATCGGTCGTTCAAAAACGCCTCAGGAATCGACACTTTTAATGGCAGCTTTATACACAAAGAGGAACATACTGGCCATTCCACATAATGGACTACCATGTTCCTTACCCTACCTGTTTTCCTGTGGCATCCTAAAAAGCGTGTAAAACACAACACTTTTTCCTCGGGGTAGGTCTTATTGCAAGGACAGGGCTTATATTCGGAGTACAGGGGAACCATGAGGCCAGTGGGGTCTTACTTTCGGGGAAACACGATTGGTGTAGGTCCCCACCCCGATTGTGATGATGAGTGCAGGGTGGTTAGTTACTCGTCAGTGTAACATGCCCCCTCTCCCCCTCCCATTTCTTTACCCTCGCCTTCCTTACTTCCCCCCCCCGCCTTGTGTGCATCACCGCGCTGCTGGGAACAAGGCGAACCCCCCTGTAAAATGTACAATGGAACCCCTCTCAGGTGGTCAACGGCCCTCAGAGGTTGAAGACCCGCTGCTGTAAGTCCTCCTAGGAACAGGTGTGATTCCTCGATGCCCAGTAGCCCGGCCCCATCACTGAGGGTAATTGCCGGCGCGCATTGTGTCCCTGTGGCCGCTCCCCGGCTCAATTTATGTAGAATGGTAAATAAGAATTGAAATGTTCCCGCTGCCGCCCCTCCTTACTCAGCACTTCCCAAGCGTCAGTGGGTGGCCTGTTTACCACTCATCTGCATAAAGGGTGGACAATGTGCGGAAATATCTTGTTTTAATTTTGTGCAGAAACGCATATTCGTCCCCCCCCCCCACCCCCCCCCGCCCGGATAAATTCCATCTTCATCGTCCCCGTTAAAAAAAAAAAAAAAAATCCTCCGCATACATTAACTCTCAATTAACGAGGTGTTTTTTAAAAAAATACAGACTTTACCAGCCGACAAATCCCCAGACGGCGATCCGCAACCGAATGTATGGCTGTCGATCCGCCAATGCTGCCTTTGTATCCAGCCCGGTGACATTACCACCATTTCATCCCTCAATTAACACCCCCCCACCTCGGAGTCACTTCATCCTTCCGCGCGAATGATTCTGGCCCCTGAATTCACATGTCAAATGAAAGATTCAACTTTGCCGGAACGTCTCATGAAAGAGTATCTCTCGCTGTGTTTGGGAGGGAGATGGCCCACCCTCCCCCAACTGAGATAGTAAGGAGCCTGGAAGTTGGCCTCTCATTTTAGGGGGGGGGATACTGATATACACCATCTTCCGGTTTTTTTAAGTCTTTTCTTTTTTATAGAAGCAGGAGCGGAATAATCAAGCAAACGGTGCTCAGTTTCACAAACTTTCCCTCAAGCAAACACCGCAAACTAAGGCACGGGACCAGACTCCGGCCCATTCTAGCTTTTTCAACACCGCCCGTTTCACTTTGGTCACACAAAAATATTGCCCTGGCTTCCTCTTCTGCTGCACTCACTGTAAATAAGCCGTATTGAGTGTGCTGACACAGGGATTATTCTCATCTTGTGTATATATATTATAATATATAGCACCGACATATTACACAGCGCTCATCACTGAAGCATAATAGTCATATGACTACTTGTTTTTCAGAGGAGCTCATAATCTAAATGGTCCCTTAAATAGTCATGTATATGTAACAACACAGTCATATGTCGCAGGTCAAGTAATGTTAACTAACAATAGGATATTTTGGGGGGAAGTCAATAAACTACCCTCCCCCCCCATTATGGTTGTTAGGGGGTTTACCCAATGCTGTGGCCTGTCGATGGTGCTTAACCCATGCATTAACCCTACTATCAGGATGTAGCAGTAAGGTGAGTCAGTTGCTGGTGACCTTTAGCCTCCATAGTCTTCTCTCTCCCTCTCCCACCTTGTATCTTCCCCCCTGTATCTTCTCTCTCCATCCTGAGTATCTCTTCCTCCCTCCGTGTAGTCTTCTCTCTCCACACTCTTCCCCGAGTCTCTTCCTCCGTGTAGTCTTCTCTATCTTCCCCGGCAAATCTTCCTCTTTAGTCTTCTTCTCTCCCCCGAGTATCTTCCTCTGTGTTACTTCTCTCGCTCCCTGAGTTTTCCCCGTGTATCTTCTCTCTCTCTCTCCCTGATATCTTCCTCCGTGTAGTCCTTCTCTCTCTCCCCGATATCTTCCTCCGGGTAGTCTTCTCTCTCTCCCGAGTCTCTTGCTCCTTGTATTCGTCTCTCTCTCCCCTAGTATCTTCTTTTCCATGTAGTCTTCTTCTCTCTCTCCCCTAGTATTCTTTCCTCCATGTAGTCTTCTCTCTCTCCCCGAGTATCTGCCTTCGTGTATTCCTTCCCTTTTTTTTTCTCTCCTTCTCGGTCTGCTCGCTCTCCCCCTATTATCGTCCCCCCTCCTCATTATTCTTCTCTTTCTCCCCCTTCTCTTATTCCGTGGGTGGGGGGGGGGTAGTCCTATCTCTTTTCTCTCCTCTCTCCCCAGTATAATATATTTCCTTCCATGTAGTCTTCTCCCCCTCTCCCCTAGTATCCTTCCTTTGTGTAGTCTTTTCTCTTTTCTCCCCAAGTATTCTTCCCCCCCATGTAGGTCCTCTCTCCCTCATCCCCGAGTATCTTCCTCCTTGTAGACTTCTCTCTCTTCCCCGAGTATCTTGCTCCGGTAGTTCTTCTCTCCTCTTCTCTCTTCCTGATTATCTCTTCTCTCTCCCTGAGTATACTTCCTTCCCTCCGTTACAGATCTTCTCTCTCCATTCCCCGCGTCTCTTTTCTCCCACGTAGTCTTCCCTTTCTTTTCTCTCTAATCTCCGCCTCGTATATCCCTACTTCCCTCCATCTTCTTTCATTCTATTCTCTCTGCCAGCTCTCTCTTTTCCTTTTCTGTCTCTTTCTCTCTCCGATATCTTCCTCCTTGTAGTCTTCCCTCTCTCCCTGAGTATCTGTCCTAGTCTTCTTCCTCCGTGTAGTTCCTCTCTCTCTCCCTTAGTCTCTTCTTCCTTGTATTCCGCTCTTTCTATCTCTTCTATTTCTTCTCCCCGCTTATCTTCTTCCTCCTGTAGTCCTTTTCTCTCTCTCCCGAAAGTATCTTTTCCTCCGTGTCGTCCTTCTTCTCGCCTCCCCCGAGTAATCTTCCTCCCTCTTGTAGTCTTCTCTCTCTCTCCCCGATTAGCTTCCCTATCCCTCGTGTAGTCTTCCTCTTTCTCCTCCCCTATTATCTTCTCCTCTCGTTTAGTCTTCTCTTCTCTCCGCCGAGTATCTTCCTTCGTGTAGTCTTCCCTTTCTCCCCGAGTTATCCCTCCGCTAGTTTCTATCTCTCCCCTAGTAATCTTATTCCGTGTATTCTTCTCTTCTTTTCTCTCTCTCCCCGAGTATCTTCCTCCGTGTAGTCTTCTTTCCCTTCTTTCTCCCCGAGTATCTTCCTCTGCGTAGTCTTTACTATCTCTTGCCGCCGTATCTTCCTCCGTGTAGTCTTCCTCTCTCCCGAGTATCTTCCTCCGTTAAGTCCTTCTATTTCTCCCCTAGTATCTCTTCCTCCGTGTAGTCTTCCTCTTTCTTTCTCCCCGAGTATCTTTTCCTCATTGTATCTTCTATCTCTCCCGCTATCTCCTCCCCTTGTATGTCCTTCTCATCTCTCCTCTCCCCGCGTATCTTCCTCCTTTTATTCATTCTCTTCTCTCTCATCCGCCTCCCCCCTCTTCTGCTTCTTCTTCCTCTCCTCCTTTATCGTCTTCTCTTCTTCTCCTCCTTCGATCTCTCTCTGTCCTCCCTTTCTATCTTCTCTCTCGTCCTCCCCTACTTCTCTTTCCTGTGACTTCTTTTCTTCTTGCACTTTCATTGCCGCCTCTTCTCTCCCTCCATCGTTCTAGTCTTTTAACTCTCTGATCGGCCCTAGTATCTTATTCGTGTAGTCTTCTCTCTCTCCCACGAGTACTTCCTCATGTAGGTCTCTCTCTCTCTCTCTCTCCCCTCGTATCTTCCTCCTTGTAGTCTTCTCTTTCTTTCTTCCACCTCGTATCTTCCATAGGTGCCTTTTACTTCTTCTTTTCTCTTCTCACCCAACTTCTACATTCTTCCCGCCTTTCCATTCTTCTCCTCTCTCCCCCGAGGTAATCCTTCCTCCGGTGTGTCTTCGCTCTCTCTCCCCGAGTATCTCCTCCGTGTAAGCTTCTTCTCTCTCCCGCGATTACTCTTGCTTTCTTTGCTTCCGTTTAGTCTTTTCTCTCTTCTCTTCTCTCCCTCCCTTCTTATCCTCTTCTCCTCTCCCTGAGTACTTTCCTCCCGTTTAGTCTCGATTTTCTCCCCCTAGTATCTTCCTCCGTTAGTCTTCTCTTTCTCCCCGAGTATCTCTTCCCAGTGAGTCTTCTATTCTAACTCTCTCTCCCGCGTATCCTTCCTCTTTCCCTTCCTCCGTGTAGTCTGCTCTGTCTCCAAGCTTATCTTTCTTCTTTCTCTTCATCCTTTTTTCTTTCCCTTTCCTCATCCCCAAGTATCGTCCCTTCTCACTCCTTCTTCTATCCATCTCCCCTATTCTCCTTCTTCAGCTTTTACTTCTTCTTCTCCGCCTCATCGCCCTCTTACTTCCTCCACTGTCTTCTTCACTCTCATACCCCGAGTATGCTTCCCCCATGTAGTCTTCCTTCTCTCTCTTCCCCTAGTATCTTCACTTCCTTAGTCTTCTCTTTCTTTCTTCTTCCTCTCCCCTCTTCTCTTTCTCCCCCCGAGATATTCCTCAGTAGTCCTTCACCTCTTCCCCTAGTCTCTTCCTTCGTGTAGTCTCTCTTTCTCCCCGAGTATATTCCCCCATGTGTTGCTTCACTCCTCCTCCCCTAGTATCTTTCCTCCCGTGTAGTCTCTCTTGTCTTTCTCCCCGAGTATCGTTCCTCCTCCGTGTAGTCTTCTCTTTCTTTCTCTCTTCCCCTAGTATCTTCCCCCCCATGTAGTCTTCCCTCCTCTCGTCCTGATTCATCTATCTCCTCCTTTTTATTTCCTTCTCTGCTCTCCCCTATAGTCTTTTCCCCTCTTTTTCTTTCTTCTCTCTCTCCCTTTTATCTTCCTCCGTCTTTAGTCTCACTACATAGCAGTGATATATACCTTCCAATCACTGTATTCCATCAGGTAGGCCCTGGCACTACATAGCAGTGATATATACCTTCCAATCACTATGTATTTTATCAAAGAGGACCCGACACTACATTGTTGGTGGTAAATGTAATGGAAATTGTATGGAGTGATCTAAAGGTGTACGTATATATATATATATATATATATATATATATGTGTGTGTCTGTGTGTGTATATATATATATGTATATGTAAAAGTAAACCATGACTTACCTCTATGTGGCATAGTACTCTTCAATCCTCTTGTTCTCTGGAATCATATGAGACATTCCATATATATCTTCCAGGCTTCTGGGGGTTAATTAAGTGCAATATTGTGAGTGACCACTGGGGGCGCCATATAATGGTTTTCTATGGAGAAAACTACTGTGTGTAGTTTTATATATCTGAACGGGATTATGTATTATCTTTGCTGATTCTCTGAGAGATGTCAGAATTCTTCCTCTCTATATACCTCCCAATCACTATGTTTTCTATCAGGGAGGACCCAGCACTACATAGCAGTGATATATACCTTCCAGTCACTATGTATTCTATCGGGGAGGACCGGGCACTACATAGCAGTAATATATACCTTCCAATCACTATGTATTTTATCAGGGAGGACCCGGCACTACATAACAGTGATCTATACCTTCCAATGACTATGTATTCTATCAGGGAGGACCCAGCACTACATAGCAGTAATATATACCTTCCAATCACTATGTATTCTATCAGGGAGGACCTGGCACTACATAGCAGTGATATATACCTTCCAATCACTATATATTCTAGCAGGGAGGACCCGGCACTACATAGCAGTGATATATACCTTCCAATCACTGTATTCCATCAGGTAGGCCCCGGCACTACATAGCAGTGATATATACCTTCCAATCACTATGTATTTTATCAAAGAGGACCCGACACTACATTGTTGGTGGTAAATGTAATGGAAATTGTATGGAGTGATCTAAAGGTGTACGTATATATATATAATGTGTGTGTCTGTGTGTGTATATATATATGTATATGTAAAATTAAACCATGACTTACCTCTAAGTGGCATAGTACTCTTCAATCCTCTTGTTCTCTGGAATCATATGAGACATTCCATATATATCTTCCAGGCTTCTGGGGGTTAATTAAGTGCAATATTGTGAGTGACCACTGGGGGCACCATATAATGGTTTTCTATGGAGAAAACTACTGTATGTAGTTTTATATATCTGAGCGGGATTCTGTATTATCTTTGCTGATTCTCTGAGAGATGTCAGAATTCTTCCTCTCTGCTGCACTACGTCATTACAGAGGAGGGGCGATCAGGATTTACTCATTACTGGCAATATTTTACTAATTACAGGCAAGACTCATTACAGAGGATTTTTTTTTTTTTTTAAAGCTACGTTGTGACTTATTATCAGCAGTTCTGTTGCCGATCATACCAAGTGGCAAAAATGAGTGATAGGTCCGCAAATCAATCTTATCCGTAATTCATATATCGGTCTGAAGTATGGGTATGTCTCCTTAGCTCCAATAGTTCCGTTGGGGTTGAGGACACAGTCTGTCTGCTTTGCTCCCTAAGAAGCTGTGAGGGGGGGGGTTGCTAGCAGCTCCTCCCTCTCCCTTTGTGCTAGGCTGGCAGCAGGCTGTTCTCGCAGAGAATAGATGCTGTCTGCTTGGTCTCCCTAGCTGTCGGTGAGCCGACGGCCCTAGCAGCTAGAGGGACCCGACAGACAGCACTGGCGCACAAAGGGTGCCCGGGCCAATTGTAACCTGATGTTTCAGCCAATTGACTGCGCGTGATGACGTCATCCCACGAGGTCGATCGGTCAAAACATCGGGTCACAATCTGAATTTTCCTCCCCTCACCAATAGATGAGTATAAGCCGACCAAAATATAAGCAGAGGTACCTAATTTTATCTACTAAAATGTGGAAAATGTATTAAAAAGTACAAGCCTAGGGTGGTAAATGCAAAGCCAGCTAGTGGAGTTTTCTGATTGACATTCCCCCATCCCCAGTACGAATTAACCATATGTCCACAAGATGGCTTTGCCACCCAAGATTGTTTACATTTCACCAGCCAAGACCAGGAATGCCTCAGATAGATAGATGATAGAATACAGAATGCACATCGGACCATTTACAGAGGCTGCTGGCGCCCGCAGGGAGACCAGCGATCACCTGGACAGGTAAGTGGGACCCTGACTCGAGTAGGAAAGTCAGATAGTGGAGTTTTGTAAATAAAATTCCTCCATCGCCAGAAAAAACTTACATTATGTCCACAAGATGGCACTGCTATTTACATTTCACCAGCCGAGTTCAGGAATGCACAGATAGAATACCGAATACACATCGGACCATTCACAGCGGCTACCGGAGCAACACCCGGACTGGTAAGTGGGATCCTGACTCAAGTATAAGCCGAGGGTGGCTGCACATTTCTTGTGGCTTATACTCAGGTCTATACAGTAGTTGTTGTGTTTGGGTGTTCACTATGTACAGCTGGACTGTGGTAACTTCCTGTGGTTGTGGTGTATCTCAGGCGTTGTATTCTGAAGAACTCTTCTCTCTCTCTTGTCACATCTTTTCTGACCCCCCTCGTGTGTTTCCTCTCCAGGATCTCCGTGCCCCACACACCAGCTGCGTGCTAGAGGCGACACACGGGACCATGGCGAGCCGGCCGCTGCTCCTCCTGGGGTTGTTGGTGGTGGTGTTGTGGCCGGCCATTGAGGGCACCTTCCCCACCCTGTCCAAGCAGCGCCTTAAGGGAAGATTTCAGCGGGACCGACGGAATATCCGCCCCAATATTATCCTGGTTCTGACTGATGACCAGGATGTGGAGCTCGGTAAGTGTACCACCTTTGTAACTGGAAGTCTCAATGTCATTACAGTCTGGTTTGGTAGCGTCTTGTACGCTCACCGTACATCTTAGTCTAAAACTCCACGTTTGGATCGCAGGGAAAAAACGTGCAGAGGGGCTTTTGGTCTCATTGTGACCTCGGTTTTTGGTCCTGGGCGTGTACTGGTCCTGTCATGCCCTTTGGTTTTCAATAGGCGGTTAGCCTATTGAAAACCAAAGGGCATGACAGGACTAATACACGCCCAGGACCAATACGACGTAGTGGAGTTTTATCTAAAGGTAGCCATACACAGGTCGATTTTACACTAGATTCCTGGCCGATCGATCACCAGGCGCGTGCACGCCGATCGATCGGCGAGGAAACTAGTGCAGCCCACTTTGACAGATCAACCCCGACCGATCGATATGGCCCCCAAATCGGATCGGCCAGGGAACCAACCTGTCGGTGTTTTCTGGTCGATCGGGCACACATCGAGGGACATTGGTGGAGGCCCACGGATTGATCATAAGGATCATTTCCGATCGACTGACATTTGTGAATCGATTGACTGGTAACAGAATCGTCCAGGAATCGGTGGCCTAAGGTGGTAGGCACAGACTTGTATGGTCAATCGATCGACGCCTATGACTTCACCAGAGTCGATCGGATCGTCAAACGCTCAGGAATCGACACGTGTATGGCTAGCTTTAGACACAAGAGGAACACTGGCCATTCCACATAATGGACTACCATGTGCCTGTACACATACCCTGTTTTCCCTGTGCATCCTAAAAAGCGGGTAAAACACAACAGCTTTTTCTCTGGGTAGGTCTTATTGTCGGAGAGGGCTTATATTAGGAGTACAGGGGAACATGAGGCTAGGTCTTACTTTCGGGGAAACACGATTGGTGTAGTGTCCCCACCCCGATTGTGATGATGATGTGCAGGGTGGTTAGTTAGGCGTAAGTGTAAAGCCCCATCCCAGTTAGTTACCCTCCCTCCTTACTTCCCACCACGCCTGTGTGCATCAGCGCGCTGCTGGGAACAAGGCGACCCCCTGTAAAATGGACAATGGACCCCTCCAAGGTGGTCACGGCCCAGAGGTTGAGACCCGCTGCTGTAAGTCCTCCTAGGAACAGGTGTGATGCCCGGCCCCATCACTGAGGGTAATGCCGCCATGGTGTCCCTGTGAGCCGCATCCCCGGCTCAGATTTATGTAGAGATGTAAATAAGAATTGAATGTTCCCAGCTGCCGCCTCCTTACTCAGCACTTCCAAGCGGCAGTGGGTGGCCTGTTTACCACTCATCTGCATAAAGGGTGACAAATGTGCGGAAAGTCTTGTTTTATTTTTGCAGAAACGCATATTCGTCTCCCCCCGCCCGGAGAATCCATCTTCATCTCCCCGTGCCTCCGCATACATTAACTCTCACATTAAAGGTGTTTAATACAGACTTACCAAGCCGACAAATCCCCAGACGGCGATCCGCACCGAATGTATGGCTGTCAGATCCGCCAATGCTGCCTTTGTAATCCAGCCCGGTGACATTACCACCATTTCATCCCTCAATTACACCCCCCCACCTCGGAGTCACTTCTCCTTCCGCGCGAATGATTCTGCCCCTGATTCACTTGTCAAATGAAAGAATTCAACTTTGCCGGAACGTCTCATGAAAGAGTATCGATCGCCTGTGTTTGGGAGGGAGATGGCCCACCCCCCAACTGAGAGAGTAAGGAGCCTGGAAGTTGGCCTCTCATTTTAGGGGGGGGGGATACGGATATCAACATCTTCACGGTTTAGTCTTTTCTTTTTTATAGAAGCAGGGAGCGGAATAATCAGCAAACGGTGCTCAGTTCACAAACCTTTCCCTCAAGCAGACACAGGCAAACTAAGGCACGGGGACCAGATCCGGCCCATCTAGCTTTTCAACCCGGCCCGTTATCACTTTGGTCAAAAGATGCCCTGGCTTCCTTCTGCTGCATCACTGTAATAACCGTATTGATGTGCTGACACAGGGATTATTCTCATCTTGTGTATATATATATATATATATAGCACCGACATATTACACAGCGCTTCACTGAGCATATATAGTCATATGACTAGCTGTTTGTCAGAGGAGCTCATAATCTAATGTCCTTAAGATAGTCATGTATATGTAACTAACACAGTCATATGTCGCAGTCAAGTAATGTGTAACTAACATAGGAGATTTTTTGGGGGGAAGCCAATTAACCTTACCTCCCCCCACCATGATTGGTTTAGGGGGTTTACACCATGCTGTGCCTGTCTATGGCTGCTTAACCATGCAGATTATCCCTACTATCAGGATGTAGCAGTAAGGTGAGCAGTGCTGGGGACCTTATCACTCCATAGTCTTCTCTCTCTCCCCGTGTATCTTCCCCCGTGTAGTCTTCTCTCTCTCCCTGAGTATCTTCCTCCGTGTAGTCTTCTCTCTCTCCCC
>CM070042.1:31247922-31259318 GCA_036250615.1 Ptychadena robeensis
TGTTCCACACGCTTCTTGCGACCCTGTTGACTATTTTGAATGAAATGCTTGATTGTTCAAGGATCACGCTTAAGAAGCTTTGCAATTTTAAGAGTGCTACATCCCTCTGTAAGATATCTCACTATTTTTTACTTTTCTAAGCCTGTCAAGTCCTTCTTTTGACCCATTTTGCCAAAGGAAAGGAAGTTGCCTAATAATTATGCACACCTAATATAGGGTGTTGATGTCATTAGACAACACCCCTTCTCATTACAGAGATGCACATCACCTAATATGCTTAATTGGTAGTAGGCTTTCAAGCCTATACAGCTTGGAGTAAGACAACATGCATAAAAAGGATGATGTGGCCAAAATACTCATTTGCCTAATAATTCTGCGCTCCCTGTATATTACCCATTGACCTTTAATGCCAATATCAAGCAAACCTACCCCAACACCATACATACTTTATTTCAATGTATATATAACGTCTGTCATGCCTGTTGACCTTTTAATGCCAGTATCAATCATACCCAACCCAACCATACATACTTCATTTCAATGTATATATAACTTCTGTATTACATGTTGACTTTTAATGCCAGTATCAATCGTACATAACCCAACCATACATACTTTATTTCAATGTATATATAACTTCTGTATTACCTGTTGACCTTAAATGCCAGTATCAATCATACCCAACCATACATACTTTATTTCCATGTATATATAACTTCTGCGTTGCCTGTTGACTTTTAATGTCAGTATCAAGCCCTACAGGCATGACAAGCGTGCGGCACCATAAAAGCATTTATAATACTTTTTTTAATCACTTTTTACACTTTTAAAGGTGGGCTGACCAAACCATTTAACTATGGAATCATAGGCTAATCTTTATTAGAGTGAGACCTGCACAGCTACAGAATCACTTTAAATAAAAACTACATACACACTTGAACAACTAATACTGAAAACATTGATTTAATGCTACAACACAAGTACAGAAGTGAATGCATGAAAACAGATGGGCAGAACAGAATGCAAAAGTCACTGAACCAAAAGTCATCTTCTGTACAAACCAGTTCATGAATATGATGTCACCCGTGTTGGGCGGCCCCCTACAAATTTGCTGATGTGACCGTACTGTTGGACACACAGCATAAAACAAGTCCACATACCAAACATGTTTCAGCCAGAACAAAGTGTTTTGTGAGGGGAAGAAAAGGCACGCGCTTTTTGCCCACTGCGTCACACTAGGTGACTGCAAGCCTTCAAGACTGACAGGTAATTGGCCTGGGGGAAACAACAAGACCTGCGTCCTTAACCCATACACACTACTGTGAAACCTACTTCACACCCTTTCACTAAATTACAACTTCTATCCATCCTAAACACAGGTGACAAACCAACCATTTTCCAATCCCTGCCAGCCAGGTGGGTGCACCCGATTTGCAGCCAAGCGATCACCGCGCGATCACCGCGCGATCACCGCGCGATCGGCGGCAATGTGCACGGCGGTCAATCAGCCAAAAAATCATGCATCGTACCTAATCTAAAGCCGGCCATACACGGCTCGTCTTCCATTTGATTCCCGAACGATCAATAACAGTGCGCGTTCAAGGTGATCGATTGTTCGGGAATGGAACACCTGGATCGATTGATCCCACACCAAGAAAATGTCGATCGAACTGGGATGCGACATGACGGTATTTCCCTCTTTGATTGCCATGTATGAGGGCCAAGGATATGGGCCAGAGATCGATTCCCCCAAGTGGTGAAATCGTTCTGCGATTCTTGCGTCCCACCGTTGGGATAGATCGCCGGGCAAATGAGCCGAGTATGGTCGGCTTAAGATACACAGCTCCAGCTTTTTTTTTTTTAAATGCTGGTTGATATAAGATCGTTAACCCCTAACAATTAATTAGCTGTCTCTGATAGAGAGTTAAAAAAATATTAACGTTATGGGCCAGGGACAGTCAACCTGGGGAGGAGAAAGCTAGATGATGCTGGAAAATGGGGGGGGGGGGGGCTACCTTGTAATGAATGCCCTGTCAATACTCCTGTCAATCATACCCACAATTAGAACAGAGCCCAAGATGGCAATGACCCCACAGACATAAATAAATAATATACATCTTGTAAAGACATACCATGCATCTGATACGTGTATGGAGCTTGTCCTGGCGGTGGTGTACTGAAACTTGAACTGTAGCTGAGAAAACTGCTTTGTCCTGGGGAATGGCTCAGGCTGTCCTCTGTCTTGATACCTGATAAACAAAGCGATGGCACCATGAAAATGTGACATCTGTACATAATAAGAAACAGCAAGTCATACTTTGTCATCAATGTCTTGAATGTATAGGCTAATGCAACGAGGAAGGTTTCTATTTTCATTTTTTTGCAAAAATGTACCCCATGTCTCTCTAGTAGGCGAGGAGAGGACGATGTTCATTCACATTACAGATAAAGAAAAGCCGGAAGAGGATGGAGTCGGTATTACATCTACTTCCCCAACAAAGCTGTGTTTTGTCTGGGTGGACGGGTTAAATTTATGCCGCTCCCTGTTAACAATAACACCTCATTGTTCCGGATTAGCGGCCAGGTGGGGACTCTACGCGCTCTGTACAGACGCTGACCCCCGATAGGTGATCTGCAGGATTTATATGCAACATATGGAAGTGGCATGTGGCCGCCCTACAGACACAATTCAGTAGCAAATGGCTCTTGCTTTCACCTGCTATGCCAGAACAACTGTTAGGTATTTTCTCTGGAAAATTTTCAGCCACCACGAACGCTGCAGCCGCTCCGTACAACAAGCACATTAAAAAATAGAAGAAGGATTTGTCTTTGGAGGGAAGGCGTCAGTTCTATGTACAATGATGACGGATCTGAGGGATGTCCTAGGTCTTGATGATGTGGAGATCTGTAGAAGTGTTTGTATTGCAGTTATGCTGCCTCTAAACCAGGGTAACTGTATACAGACTGAAGGAGTTTGGGTGAAGTGCTAGTGCAGAATAACGAGTTGGTTAATAAATGAACCAACATGTCCGATCATTTTTCGATCAGTTTTATGTTCAATCACATTTTTGGATCTAACATGATCCAATAAAAGGAATCTATTTTCAAACAACCAATGTAATCTCCCTAGCAGTTAGCCCGTATCGCGCCAGGAAAGCGGCGCTCCTCCATTAACGTGGAGGTCTATGGCATGCCGCAGAATCGTTGTGGGCTCGTTGCACGATAGGTCGAGTGTGGGGCAGTCAAGGAGGGTAATACAATCGTTGTTTGAGTTGATCATATGGAAAAATCAAACCATGTATGCCCAGCTTAACACATTCACAGGGTTACTAAAATCCTTCTTTTGAGGTATCTGAGGAACCTCTTTGTGGTGGTGGAGAGAGCGTGTCTAAAAAAACTCAAAAATTATGGTCTATGGTCTTTCTATAGCAGCAGACATGTACTCGCACGGCACTCTTTTGTGCAAAAATCTATACAAAAATCTAGCTGTGTATGGGTAGCTTCAACTACAGGTTACCAACATGTTCGAATTCGACCATTTCGAGTTAATTGCACAGTCCCTGAACATCATCACCAAACTTGCTGGAGATGTAGAGAAGGGTTGGGGATATAATACAAAAAAAAAGTTTGTCTCTAACACATGTAGTTTTTGCAAAAATTAAGTTCAAAGTCAAGTCAAAATTTCGAAAATAAGACTAAGACTAAAATAAGACTAATTTTGAACTTAATTTATGAAAAAACTCCATGTGCTAGAGCCATTAATTTTTTTTAAATGTTTCCACAACCCTTCTCTACATCTCCAGCAATTTGGGTGATAATACTATGTTCAGAGGCTTTGCAATCAGCTCCCAAAGTTAGCAAGTCGAAAAATTCGACCATCTCTATTGGTAAACCTTGACTGATGCCTATCCTGTGAATGGGGACCAAGGGTCCCGAACCGAAGTATAGGAGCTGCTGCTTGATAAAGGGGAAGGCTAAAGGAAGGGGAAGATACCGTAAACGGCTTGAATATTGAGCAGTGTATTCCCAGCATTACACTACTGACTCAATCACTCTTTTTAAACAAGCCCTGAGGAAAGGGGATTGTTTTCCTCATTCCATTGGACCTAACCCTTTCTTTCATCTTTTATCTTTCTCATTTTTTATCTACCCTTAATTCCTATTTCATTTACTTTAGTTTGATGAATACTACAGCAATGTGACCTGGAAACTCTAATTTAAAGAAAAAAATACCATTGAACTAGCAAGGCAATCAATGACAGCTTTTAGGATTGTCTAGGAACCTCGGCCAAAGAAAAAATGTCACGACAAAGGATAGGCCAGTGTCTGCAGTCAGCACCCAAGGCAAAAAGGGGTGCGTTCCACCCATGAGCTCTGATCTACAGCAGAAGGTGCTGCTCTTTTTGTAACCCCCTCCTGCGGAAGTGTTGCCTTTCCCTATACCTTGACCAGCCCCTGTTTATATATACCTAAAGGTGGGTTTACACGTCTAGATGTTTTAGTCCGATAGATAAAAAAACAAACGATTTTTTGGTTGATTGAACAAAAATCTAGAATGGCAATTTGGTTCGATGGATCATTTTTGTTTGACCTCGAACAAAAAATCGTTCAAAAGGTCATCGAACATGTTGGTCGTAGTAATTCCGAATGTATTTTCATTCGATATCGGGATGGACGAACAAAAAAATCTAATGTTACATTCGATAAATAGACGAACGATGTTCGACAAAAAAAATCTACACGTGTAAACCCACCTTAATACTAAACCTAGGCTGATAAAATGGTACCTTACATACTTCATGAATAATTAATGAGTCTCCCCACAAAGAAGATTTTTGCCTAGCTTGCTTCAGATATTTTTCATGGAGCTTTTGTGTTAAAAACGACAATGGTCTATGTTGCTTAAGATGAATATAAAATAAAAAAAACCCTTTAAACCATCTTTGTTTATGGCTAACAGACTGTATATAACTTTAAAAAGGACTGCTAAGTAACAGCAGAGTGTGAGGCTTTTCTAGATCACAAGACTCTCTGGTATGGCCTGCTGTGTATTCCTGGTGTGGCTTTACTACATCTTCCTGCAATCCCTGCGCTCATTAGATGTGTGTGAGATTTGGCTGTAACATTGAGAACCCGCTGAGAGACGCCAGGAATGAAAGCTGCATTTCCCTTTGGCAAATCTCTCCGCTCAGATACCGAACATTGTTGCTGGTCAGTAAAATGCAGGATTCCATCCCCTGACCCGGATTTCATAAACCGCATCTGTGCTGGAAGTACATGTATGGGTGGGAAGACTTCTGTGGTCTGTAACGCTGCTTTTAGGGTACAAAGGGGACTACATAATTGTAGAAACCGAAAATACCCCCAATAAAGAAAACTAGACACTGCTGAGGGTTTTGTCATAGGCCTATGTTTGTTAACAAGGGCGGTCCTAGGGAGATCGGTGCCCTGGGCGAGCACCCCCTGTGCCCCCCCCCCATGAGCATCTCTTTTCACTCTTGGGGGGGCTGGCGAGTCACAGACTTAAGAACTTTGTGACTCACCAGCACTCCTAGAGAGACGATCTTTTATCTCCCCCGGCGGCCGCACACTTAATAGGGGGGCACACTGAAGGTGGAGGAAAGATTTTTGATGCCGCCCCCTGGTATGATGCCCCACTGGTTATTAATGAGCATTCCAATAACAAATACTAAGGGTGCCAGGTATCTGAAGTCATTGCGCCATCCCTACCATTGACAACAGAAAAATATTAACCTAATCAGGGAGCAACTCCTGATGGTCTTGTAGGCGCCTCAGAGATCAATTCTAAATGATGTGTCTTTAAAAAGGTCTTTAATGTAACAAAATAAATGGACCAAGCAATTGCTGGGGCCCTGTATGTGGGGGCCGACATACCTCCGGGTGAAACCTGATGTGGACCTCCTGGTCTGACTATTGCCATCACCCACCTCGAGTGATCCATCTTCTGCCCCACCTAGAGAGGAAAGCACCTGTTGCCTTCTGAAGGGCACCAAAGTGGAGGACCAGGTCCCCGGGACACTGAGACCGGCGCCACGGCTGGGTTGAGGTACATTTAGTCGCCCGACCTGACATGTGGTGAGGTCAGGGGCCTCTCTACCTGCTCTGTCCATTGGGGGCTCACATTGGGGACTAGGCGGGATTGTCCCCGGAGTGTGGAGATGCCAAGCCATGTGAATATTTAAGTGACCATTCCAGTTGTATACCCCCTACCTGACGAAGCCTGAGGGCGAAACATGTTGGAGGTTAAGGTTAATAATGGTTGCGCTGGAATACAGTGGATTGTTCATTATATATAACATTGGCTTGTTTATGTATCTCTGGCAATGTATTTGATTGTAACCAATGTATTTTATGTAAGACCTTTTTAAAGACACATCATTTAGAATTGATCTCTGAGGCGCCTACAAAGTCCCAGTAGGGAAGACCATCAGGAGTTGCTCCCTGATTAGGTTAATATTTTTGTGTTATTAATGAGCATTCCTCCGGTAAATGATGATAGGCCATCATATTCTGAATTAAAATTGGTGCTCTGTAAAGAACTGAGGGGTATGTCAACTTACAATGTACATAAATAGGTGTAGAAACATTAGAGTGTCAGCTTCTCTGGTACAAAGACTCGTATGGCTCAGTACTCTCAGTGCACCATGGTATACATCAGAGCTATACAACAATTTAAATAAAGAGACTGCAGGATTGATATGGCTGGTAACGTACTGTATGACGGGATGCCGTAGGCTTGTCCTGGAGGAGGGTACGTGGAGTATGCCGCTGCCTGTTGTATTCCTGTGCTGTACTGTGTCTGTCCATAGGTGGCCATTGCTGGGATGGACGGGGGAGACACAATGTGGGGGTAGTGCCTGGGGAGACAGAGAACAGGAACATTGATATTTAACTATTTAACATAATAAAAAACAGAAAATTATTCAACTCATAGAAGATAAAGCAAAGCACAAGGTTTTTATGAATCTTCCCATTGGAGGGATCTCTTGTCCCTTCCCACAGCGTATGGTTATCCCTGGGGAAGGAACCTCACAATTTCCCTCTCCCCACACCATCCAACTATATGGGATGGAGGTGCACTCAGTGACCAGTGAGAACTAAAGCCCCCCATTCACGTCTAGATTTTCTGTTCAATCAACTTAAAAAGCTAATTTTTTCAGGTCAGGGAAATCGGTGATTAATGGAAGGTTACCAATTGTAGTAACAGGTTTTTGATCAACTTTTTTGGGATCGACTGAAAGTGTAATCAATTTCAATACAACCAATTAAAATTTACCAGCACGTCCAATCATTTTTCAATAAAGTTTTTTCCCAATTTTAATTCAAGCAATCAAAAAAATTGATTGAATTAAGTTGATTGGATTAAAAATCTAGACGTGTATGGGGGCCTTAATGACACTTCTGTGAATGAGTAATGGCCTCTTCCAGATTACAGCAGGGCTGTGTGAGGCAGCACAATGTTTATCCTTGAAGCGGTAGAATCATGTTCAGCCCCATCTACAGTACAAGGAGTATATATTTTCTTCTTGGGTTTGTGCTGATTTCCTAAAAATTCTCTGGATTCCTCACTTGATCCAAAAGCCTACAGCAGCCGTGATTGGCTTCTGCCCAAATTAGCCTGGATAGTGTATGTGGGGCTGAGATGGCTGTGACTGAGTTCTCTGAATATGTCAGAGCTATATACGTCTATGATAACAGTGTGAAACTTTGATGTCCGAGTTTAAGCTCCTCTGATACAGAGACCAATAAAAAGCAAGCTTGGGTGGATGTATCAGACCACTCTTGGTTGATGCAATGCATAACTAAAGCTAGCCATATGCTTATCGATTCTGTGGTCAGTTCCTTAACGATCGATAGGTGTGCGGGTTTGTCGTCGTTTGGGAATCAAATGCGCCCACCTTAAACAATCGACCAAAAAAATGGTTTGAACAGGGATCTGTCAAGTCAGTATTTTCCTATTCGATCCCCATACAGGAATTGATTTCCCAAGGTGGTGCGCATTGATTCCCCGAACGATTGTTTGGCATGGTGACATTGCAAACAATCGTTCAACGATCAAAGGGAAATCTGTATGTGTATGGCTAGCTTAAAGGCCCCCATACACGTCTAGATTTTTCATCCAATCAACTTAATTCAATAAATTTTTTGGTTGATTGATTGAAAATCTATGGCAGCCCAAAAAAAAAATTATTGAAAAAGGATTGGACGTGCTGGTAAATTTAAATTGGTTGTATTGAAATGGATGACACTTTCAATCGATCCCAAAAAAGTTGATCAAATATCTACAGTTGGCAAACATACAATCAATCACTGATTTCCCTGACCCCCAAAAAATTATCTTTTTAAGTTGATTGAACAGAAAATCTAGACCTGTATGGGGGGCTTAAGGCTGCCCATACACGATATTCAGTTTGATTCCCAAACAATTGATCGCCATGCCCATTTGCGGTGATTGATTGTTGGGGAAACGAACGCTGCAGGGTCAATCAATCCCACACGAAGTAATGTTGATCGAACAGGGAACAAACATGTTGGTAAATTCCTGTTTGATTGACACTACTTTGAATGGGGACCCTCAAACCCCATCCAAAGTATCGAATGGAATTGTGAAAAGTGATGATCATCGATTCACCGTTCACCGACTAATGTGGTGACGCCACAAGCATGTCACTACATCTCAATCATTTATCCATTCATCGATCAGCCTAGCCTAAGGTTTGCACTACTTACATGCAACCTGACAGTATACTGCTGTTATAAATATATGATTTACCATATTACTGCTGACCCCTAAAAGATATTGCACCACAACATAGCTGTCACCTGGTTCAATTTATGAACCCTTGAGGGCAGCATGATGGCGTCACCACACTGCACTCGAGCTTTCTTTAATTGAACGGCGAATCGATGCGCAACACTTTGCCAGGGGACCAAAGTAATGCCAATCTATCACAATGGATTCTGGAACAATCAACCACAGCGACATGTATGGCAACCTTAAGCAGTGCATACTAGAGATGGACAATATTTTTTTTCGACCATTTCGATGATTTTGAGTTAATTGCAAAGCCCCTGAACATGGTATCATCACCAAACTTGCTGGAGATGTAGAGAAGGGTTGGGGAGTACACTACAAAAAGAAAGTATGTCTCTTACACAAATAGGTTTAGCACAAATGAAGTTCAAAGTCAAGTCAAAATTTAGAAAATCAGATTTTTTTGAACTTCCTTTATGCAAAAACGACACGTGCTAGAGCAATACTTTTTTCAAATATTCCCACAACCCTTCTCTACATCTCCAGCAATTTTGGTGATGATGTCATGTTAAGGGGCTTTGCAATCAGCTCACAAAGTTAGCAAGTCGAAAAATTTGACCATCTCTAGTGTATACAAATGACTATGGCTACCTATGCTGTCTGCACCGGCACAGTGAGAACGGAATCTTTAACATTCTCCCCATAACGTGGCTCACCTGGAATAATTCACTTCAGGTGCGAATTGCTGGGATTCCTTGTCGCTGCCTGGAGGAGAGAAAACAAAGAGTGAGAAACATGAAAATGATTTTCAGCAATCAGTTTATAACCTCCCAGTGAACTCACACGGCACTAGTGATGAGCGGCATAGGCAACATTCGTATTCACGGCATGCCGCGAATTTTTGGGAAAACATTCGGCAATATTCTTCTTATTGCGAATATCGTCAGTTTGATGCGATATATGTTTAACTTGCATTGAGGGGCGTGCTGAAAAAAAAAATTGGACGCCATCTAAGTGATTTTCGCAAATTTTCAAAAGTGCCGATTTTCGCAATATTCCGAATATTCGCATCACCCCAATATTGGATTTAAAAACTGTTGATGGTCGCAGGGAGTGTTGCTAAGCTCTTGTTGCAGCCTTCCCATTCGTCCACTTGCATTGAGAGGCATGTGTAATGGAAAAAAAATACCGAATATCCGGAATTGCCAATATTCGGCAATATATTCACCATCTTCGCGAATTTTCGATATTCGCGATTAATATTCGGAATACGAATATTCGTGATCATCACTACACGGCACCTCCTGCTATGGCTTCCTGATCTTTCTTTCTCCCACTCTATATTAAAGCGGACCTACCACCTCCGCATCTGCCTTCTAATAGGGTAGATCGGAGGACAAAAGAAAAAAAAAACCTACCGGGTAAAGCTAGACATAGACGGGTTGTTTTCCCTTCAACTGGCCAGCCGAGCGACATCACGCACGGCCGCTAGTGCCGAGAATCCCCATTACCTTGGGGATCTAATAGGACCGGCTGTGGATTTACCAGAACCATGCGGCAGATTCCTGGTCAATATGACCGGGGGGCGCACCCGATTCTCTACCGACCTGACTCGATTGCAGGAATGCGCACGGCGGCCGATTGGCTGTCGAAACGTGCTGGAATCTGCCCATCTATGCCCAGCTTAAAACTTTTAAAATACAGCGACGCTCTAACCCTCCAGTGACGTCCTGTCGCGGCGTGCACAAGGAGACATGGGAGGTTAGACGTCACTCCTGATGTCTACTTACCCATGCCCCCCATTCATCCGCAACGAGGCACATCTGAATCAGGTGATGAGGAGGGGCGGAGCGTTACCTGATTTAGATCTGGACTCTTCCGCTCTTGTAGCCTGCAGGAACGGACACTCCAGGCATGAGGGCGCAAGCGAGCAGGCAGGAAGTGGCTGCCCCTAGATGAAATCTGTTTATAGGCGAGTTGTGTATATATAATTATTTATTTATGTTTTCTTTTTTTTTTTTGAGTTTACGTCCTCTTTAAGTACAGTACTGCCAGGCAGGTACACACCTTGATTCCCCATGCCAGGCCGCAGACTCACATCCTGTGTTTATAAACACAGCACAAGGGGTAAGAACAAGCTGGAGGTTCATCCCGTGGGCTGTTTTCCTACCTGAATGTGAGGCCTCAAAGGAAGATTCTTACCTTGACCTATCTGGAAAAATAATTCAGGGAAAATTAAACTTTGCCCTCGCTGAGATGGGAAAAAGAAATAGACTTAATTGCTTATTTTAGTTTACAGAGGACAGCTGCCAAGAAAAAGCACAGAATTTCCACTAATTGGAGCTGAGGTCCCGTTCAGATGTAACCCCTTCCGCAACGTTTTCACAGATAAAATGACGGCTGGGAGAGAGTGCAGGATGTGACCTTTATTTTTATATATTCTCTGTTTCGGGAGCAACCACATTTTTTTACCACCATACCCTTACCCCATTTTGTTATATGTGCCCCAAACTCTAGAACATTTAAAGATATAAAGAGTAACATCCTCCTTCTCCTAGGGTAACATCCTCCCTCTCCTAGGGTAACATCCTCCTTCTCCTAGGGCAACATCCTCCCTCTC
>CM070042.1:31366045-31378528 GCA_036250615.1 Ptychadena robeensis
GGTTGATCGGCACGAGGGATGCGTCAGCCCTTTTACAACTAGGGTCCAAGGTCTCCATCCAATGTATCGACCTGGAATTGATCGGGCAGAGTGGTGAGCATTGATTCGGCAAACGATAGTTTGGTTATCTCGCTGCAATTGATCGTTCATCAATCAAACAGGTATCAACCTTTGCCTTACCCAGAGTTGGGCTTTAACTTTTTAATGGAATATCTATAGTAACACAACTGAAATGGAAAAGAAGATAGTTCCAAACCTTACGTGCTTTTATTATTTTTGCTCTTCTTTGTGAAACAGAAGTTTTTAAAAAAATATATATATATAAAATATTCCTTTCTATCTTAATTGGTTGTACAACACAGAACCAGAATCCAGGAATTTTCCACTTTATCAACAACCTATACAACAATCGTTATTTTCCTTGACAGACGTTGTGAGGTGTCCCAAGTGAATGTGGATGTAGATGGTATGATGGATGCTGAACATACCGGAGGCTTGAAGCGACAGTAGCTCCCTCGCTCCTATAAACTCGGTGACCCCGGCCCCTTTTCTGCCTCTGCTTTTATTAAGGTTTTATTCTCTGTAGATTGCCGAGCTCTGATTCATCCCCCCACGGCCGCTGTGTAAGGTGAAAACAATGATTTGCTTGGCCGGGGGTTTGGTAGTCTGTTTATGCCACACGGGCCCGGCACAGGCGGCCAAAATCAACAATCAAGTCGAGTTGAAACCACAAGTAAACCAAAGGCTGAAATTGTTCTTGGAGGCAGAACCGAAACCACAGGTGTGTTCTATATAACATGCTTGAGAAATAAATGTCCCGATAGCGAAATCATCGCTAGTACTGCCGCTTTTAGGCCATGGAAACAAATGTAATGTTGCTAGTAAATTTTACCCAAATCTAAATTTACCTAGTTTTAGATATATGAGGAAAGTTCAAATGTTATATTTATGTTTGTGACTCATTGGGGAAACTTGCCCTGAACACTGTGTTGGAGATCTCATCAAAGTGAAGGAAATTGGTAGAGAGTTGTCACTGACACAAGCGTCCCCAGAGGAACATTTCCTACATTCCTTTTGGTGAAAAATGTTCAATCCCTGCAGGATAAAAAAACAGGTAAACAGGAAAGAAAGAGGAGAGTAAAATCCTAAACTATCCAAATGTTAGTAAAGCTCCCCATACACTCTTGGATCAGCTTAAGAACAGCACTTGATTTTTGTCGGCCAAAAAATCGGGTGCCGATCTTAAGCATAAAGAGCCTAAATCGCCATTGATCTAAGCCATTAGAGACATGTCCGTTAAGGTCCACACACGTAGCGAGTGGGGACCGACAGATGAGCTGTGGAGTTAGTTTGGACAGGGACGCCGGTCCCCATTCAAGCTAATGGCATTGGCCATTTTTTTGGACATGTCCGTTCTCTTGCCAACCAAGCTTTGGGGCGACAGGGACCTGTCGCCCCACGTGGGCACCCATGATCCATTGCTCAGCGGCAAAATCGGGCGCCGTTCGTTAAGTGTGTGGGGACCCTAATTCTTAGATCGGTCTAATACTTTAGACAGGGACACAGTGTCCCCGTCTAAAGTATGGGTATGTCTCCTCACCTCCGAGGGATCTCAGATCCCTCAGAGCTGAGGAGACATACCCATACTTTAGACTGGGCTGAGGAATCATCCTGCCTGCTTCTGAGGGGGGAAGGGGTGGGAGGTGAGGTGCTAGCAGCTCCCTTCTCTCTCCCTTTGTGCTAGGCTGACTGTTCTCACAGCCGGCGTCCCTAGATGCTGTCTGCCGGACCCGATGGACAGCGCTGGCACACGAAAGGGTGCCCGGGCCAATTGTGACCCGAATTTTTTCGATTGACCGTGCTTGAGGACGTCATCGGCCAAAACATCGGGTCAAAATCTATAAGCGTATGGGGGACTTAAGAAATTAAAAAGTTTTGGATTTAGTTATAATCCCAGAGTTGAAGTTATAAATTACCGTTATCCAATGATTGTGCATATATTGACCTTGACAGTCAACCGCTGGACCCTGTTGACTGAAAGATGTCACTTCCGCTATGTATTGAAACTTTATAAATAAAACAAGCTTTGTGTGAAAGTGAGATGAAAGAATAAATATTGGACAGTTTATTATTTTGCTGTGTTTTCTTGGCTAGCATGAGGGTGATATCACCGGACCCCAATGTCAAATGTTAGAGTATGTTGCTGTACGGAGCCCAAGCAACTTCTAGAGGTTTGGTAATTGTGGTGACACCACCTACGCATACCGAAAATGGGGCAAACCATGGGATCTTAGAAGAGATTTTTAGCTTAAATTTTTTTCTAGTTAAATCTGTTTTATTGGTTCCACTAGTTTACTTTTAAGGAGGTGCAGCATGGGCCTCGCCTTCGTGAGAGGTGTCGGATGAGGCACAGAAGAATTAGATGTTTGTTAGGGAGATTTCCAACCATGGTGGCCACTGTAATTTCACCTTTTGATTCTTTTCATCTGCTTCCCTAGTTAGCTTTTGTGAGTAAATATTGGTATGTGTAAGCTTTTTAATAGGCTTTAAATGAGGCCGACGTCTCTTTAGACGGCAAACATCCGATTTGCAAGCTTTAGTTTTGTAAGGCCAAGGCTCCATTGAGGCGCATCATAAGCAGTTCCAAAGAAAATGCGCCTGAACCGCTCCCCTTTTAATGGGTTGGTTCTCACAGGCTGCCGCAACTGCATCCCAAACTCCTGGATTGGTTGCCGATCGCAATGCATGGCCAAAGCACCCCAGTGGAGTCTTGGACTAAGGCTCAGGCTCCACTACTGCGGACAGAAAACATGTGCAGAAATCTTGTGGTCTTTTTTGTGCGGATTTCCTGCTGTTTATAATTAACTAAAAACCGCATTGGAACTGTGTCTGATCCATCAATGGTCATGGCTGGCACAGCCGTGCATTTTGGAAGCTGTTGCAGTGTGGTGCGGTTTTTAAAATGCGGTACACCTCTGGAGACCCATTAGGGACAATGGGGGTGTTTTGGGTGCATCTAAAAAATGTGCCTGAGCCACTCCCAGACCGCCCCAATGGAGCCCCGGCCTAAAGGCCCCCATACACGTGTCGGATTCCGGCACGATCGATTCCGGGCGCGTGCACGCGAAACGATCGTGCCGGAATCGCATGCAGCCCACCTTGTCCAATCGATCAGGTCCGATTGTTCAGGGGCCCAGAATCGGATCCGACAGATTCTGATTCGATCCGATTCTGCCCAGATCAGGGGGAGTTGCCATTTGTGAGGTGGACAATCGTACACGGAATCGTCCCGGAATCCATTGGATTAAGGTGGTATGCAGCGATGGATACTCTTAATTGGCCGATTGATCACACCTGCGATTCCCGGCAGAATCGCCGGAATCGATCGGATGGGTGATCGACTGGCCATGGAATCCGACACGTGTATGGCTAGCTTTAGAGTGCGTTCCTGCTCCTCCATGCCCTTTCTGTGCATAAACTGCTCTATCACTTCATATGGTGTGTTGAAATTTAATTTTCTTATATTCTAGATTTCATAGCTGCAGTTCATGTTACACACACAGTCCCGGGAATTCACCCGGGCATCTGGGAACATCCTCAGAAATACCCTGAAAAAAGCTGAATCCACGAAGACGTCACTTTCTGGCGACCCCCAGTCAGTTTGCAGGCGTCTGGCAGATATGAATTACATAGAAATTTTTAAATAAACGGGGGGGGGGGGGGGGGGGGGGGGGGGGGTTGCAGGCGTACACTTTCTGGCAGCAGCCTGGAAATCACCCGTGTGAATGCTTCCTAAACCAACCATACATGTTACGATTCCTCTGCAATCGTTGTACCTTTACAATCATAACATGATCGTACAACACTCCTAGTGCATTCGGTAACCGGTTTCTGCTCGATTGCCCTAACCGTTTGAGGGTGCCCATCCAAAAAAACAGGCATGTCCAATCGCCTTTCGATCGATTTCTTATACGTTTTGTTTTTTTGGTGGATGGCTCAAGGTGGGCAGGAATTGATGCCAGAACAATCAACCACAACGATCGATCATTCAGGAGCCAAACAGAAAATCGATGCGTGTATGGGCTACCTTTAAGGGATCTCCACTACATATTTTCTCCACGTTCAATCATCGGCAGTCGTGCAGAAAAAATTGCGGGGTGGGGCAACTTGACCTCCTTGTGACCCCGGTACTTAGGCGAGTAATCCCACTGCTGCTGCCACGTCCTTGTGGGCTGAATGTGGAGAAAAGACGTAGTGGAGTTTTGGCTTAGTCTTTTTTGGAGTTCTTCTCCATTCACTTTCCACCAAGTGTCTCTATGATGAATGCTGGTATTCCAGAACAATAGGTCATTCTGTGGTTTCATGCATGGTCCTGTTATGTTTTACACTGGCTGCTATCAACACAGCACATTGCAAATAAGCAAGTTTACATCCTGAGGTGATGTCACCCATGGAGGCCGAAGCCAAACAGTCTTCGCTGTTCTTGCGTTTAATGCAGAGCTTAAAGTCCGTGGGTTTGGGAGTCTGTCTGACTTGCTGTGAGATCATACTTGGAACAGAACATTTTATCTCCAAAACAATATCTTCTTTCTGCCGGAGAGGGACTTGCCACTTGTGCCTACAGTGCCTGTGCTGTAACAACTACAATGAGAAAATAGGATAAGCACACTGATCTACCAGAACATCAAAACCACCTGCCTAATATTGTGTAGACCCCTTTGTTGCCCTAGATCAGCTCTGCTGTTTGTTGTTCGATGGGTCCTCCATGGTTATTCTAGACAGTACCGCAGATGGTCAATCACATTGCTTTCCTCTTCTCCCTTTAACACTTGACCAAATACCCTCTACCCCTAGACCAGGCACTCCTTCTAACCCTTGAAACCCCCGAAGTCCTGAAAAAAGCTCCTCACCTTGCAACATCATCCTCTCTGGTCTTCCTCTATCTATACTGTCAGCTCTTCAGTCCATCATGAATGGTGCTCCTAGACTAATTCACTCCTGTAACCGCTCCTCATCTGCTGCTCCTCTCTGGCCTTTCTCTTTCTAGACTGTCAGCTCTTCAGTTTACCATGAATGGTGCGGCTAGACTCATTTACTCCTCTAACCTCTCCTCATCTGCTGCTCCTCTCTGGTTTTCCTCTAACAAGACTATCACCTCTTCAGTCCATCATGAATGGTGCTGCTAGACTTGTTTACTCCTCTAACTGCTGCTCATCTGCTGCTCTTCTCTGGCCTTCCTCTATCTAAACTGTCACCTCTAAAGTCAATCATGAATGGTGCTATTAGACTCATTCACTCCTCTAATATCTCATCTGCTGTTCCTCTCTGGCCTTCCTCTATCTAGACTGTCAGCTCTTCTGTCCATCATAAATGGTGGTGCTAGACTCATTTACTCCTCTAACCGCTCCCTCCAGTGAACTAGTTATAAGATCTCCATTGATAATATTATCATTTGCATGCCTTCAAGACTTCTCTAGGAGCCACCCCTACACTCTCTCCCTCGTCCCATTAGACTTGCTGCTACTTTAAACACTTTTAATCAAGCCTTAAAACCCCCCTCTACTCTCTGGCCTACCCATCTTCTCATTCCTACCATTACCACCATGACAGCCCCCCTAAACCTATTTTATTCTTTGTCCCCCAACCTATTAGATTGTAAGCCTGAATGGGCAGGGGCCCTCTCCTCCTCTGGTGTATGTTGCATTGTGTTGCCTTTCAACCCTTATCTAATGTAGTAACCATTAACTTATGAAGGTATTATTAACCTTCACTAATAAAGTTATTATTAACCTCCATGGCAGTACCCTGACTGTAGCTTATTAAACAAACTCACCCCATGCTACAGTCAGGGATACTTGCCTATCCCTGGCAAGCCCGGAACCAATCTTAACATCGTCAGACTTGGCAGGGGGGGGGGGGCTTTGCCACTGACCTCTATGTTAAGGAAGCAATTTTGGTTTTCCTCCTCACATCCCTAGAGTCATCGATGACCGCTGGCCTGGCTTTTCTGGTGTCCTGAGCCTTCCACATGGGAAATTCATTCCATAGACCAGACCAACTTCCACTTTTTAAACCAGTCCTGATGGTCACTCTTGTAGGCTTTTGATGCTGGACACGGTACACCAGCTGTTTGTTCTGGTACCTATCACTTATGAATTCTCTTTTTAATTGGTTTTAATTGGTTTGAATTACAGTAGCTCTTTGGTGGATTACAAGTAACCGACGAATGGGAACAAGGAGCACAACCTAGTACAACAAGTAAGGTACTGTACATGGTTAAATAAAATGAAACAAAATAAAACAAAAGACAAAATACTCACATAGTTGGAGGTTTGCAATGATTGATCTCTCAGGGCCGTGTAGTTGACAAAGAGCTTCTGCTCGAAACGCGTCCCATTGTTCCTGTTGAGCCCCCCAGCATCTGTAAGTTGGAAGTGATCTCATCCCTAACCAGGAAGTGACATCATCCTGGAAAGCACACAGCCCTGAGAGATCAATCCTTGCAATCCTCCATTAATGTGAGTATTTTGTCTTTTGTTTTATTTTGTTTCATTTTATTTAACCATTTACAGTAACTTACTTTGTTGTACTAGGTTGTGTGTCTAGTGTCCTTGTTCCTATTTGTCTGTTACAGGGGGCCACACACCTCCATTTTAAGAGCTGCACACCTACACACAACCTAAACATGCACCCCTCATACTGACCCAGTGTCAGGATCCAGGACAGAGGGGGGGACCAGGCAACACACACTGAGATCCAGACGGAGGTGGTGGTGACAAAAAACAGATTTATTTGCAGACTTACAGGCAGGAACAAACGCAGGTAAAAAAAGTCAGAGGCACAGGGGGGTTCAGGGACAAGAAGCCAGGAAAAAATGAAGTTTAGCCAAGCAAACAGATACAATGAAGAGCCAGCATGGTCTGGATGAAGCACACCTAAATAGCCCTAAGCTAACGAAGAAGGTGTGAGCTTCACCCAGCCCATGCTTGCAGGGAGCCTCAGCAGGCGGTGACCGAAACAGCCAGGGTCCTAACACCCAGTTTTACTTAGTGATCGTTGCCCAGACACCCACTGAGGGCCCTTCTGGCAACTGATATCACTGTAACTGTGTAATCACAGCTGATGGTTGTGCGCAACTATCTATTTTTTCTTTCTTGATTTCAAATAACCGCCCGGTGAAGCCCAATTAGCATAATAAGCCAGATAGATCTATCACGGGTACCCCCGAGCACAAAAAATGCATGTGTTTAATGTAGCGCCCCCTTGATATGTGGTAGTTTGCCTTGGGTATCCATGACCAATGTTGCTAGTTAACCTGTCGATCTTTCTACCTGTTGACTACGTTTGGTAGATCCTGCCATAGAGCGGCCATTATGGAGATGTTCTGACCTTCTCCATCAGTCATCAAATCCCCATCAGAGTGGGGCCAATATCAAATGTTCCCAGCTCTTTCCACTTGCCCATTTTTTGTTATTTGGAACTGACTATTCACTTTGTGCCTAAAAGCAGGTTGTGGTTTTTACAGTTAATGTTGCTGTATATTTGTGAAACCAACATCAGACCTTTTTTTTAGATTCATAAAAGACCAATATCAGAACGCATGGTGCGTTGTATTCTTGGCTCCGAGGGGTGCTTATCCTGTTCATGGCAAACCAACAAAAAACATTTCAGAAACATCTGATAGATTTCCAACTTCACCACCAGTACAGTACACTCCAATTGTTTTAGATTATTTACATTTTCCATTCTGTGCCTTAACCGAGGACTGTAAATTTCTCTTTCTAACCCGCATGTCGTGTTCAGCAGCTCAGTTCAAGAAAGCCTTCCTTGTACTTGAACAATATTTGCTTATCCCAGTTCAGCTTCAATAATTTCATTGTAACAAGAGCCTTGTGTGTTATAAGGATTTCTGTTTCCTTTGTGGATTTTTTTTCACATCTTTTCAGTAATCCAATGTGAAACTTTGCCTATGTGTATAAACTTACTGTGGTGAAGACCGATCATCGCTGCTCTCTCTCATTGTACAGGGCGGTTGGTCTTGTCTCCACCCACTTTTGTAGTGAGTGTGCCTACTGGGTCCCTCTCAGCTACTTCATCTCAGGACAGGCTATTTTGAGTCCATAATTTATGTCAAAACTACCTTAGGCCCTTATACACGCTTAGATTTTTCGTCCGCTCACGGCGGTCGGTGGCCTGACAAAATTTCAATCAGGTCCATCTCTACAGGGGATTTCGGCCGACATGTGATTATGCCCATTGTTAGCCCGAGTTAACTTGGGCTAAAGGCCCAGGAGGTTAATAGGCCTCTGCCATCTCCTCCCCTATATAAACCAGAATGGCATGGCTGTCCTGCCCATCAGTTGCCTGGACTGCAGGGTTCCTTGCCCTTCTGTGGTTCCTAGGGTTGAACCATTGCGTATGACCCCCTCTTCTGGTTAACCCTTCGGATACCATGTCCTTTGGACTGATTTTCCATGTACGACCCCTGCCGTGTACCTGGTGTACCCTTTGGCTCTGTACTCGCTCCCTAGGGGTCTCTGGGCGGTTTAATCTTCCTCAGCTCTCAGGTTGGACCCTTTGTGTGCCATAAGGTCCCCATACATGTAGCGATTCCCCGATAGATAAGGGACCACCTGGGGAACCTTGTGATCCAACATGCGGGAGGATCCTGGTAGACCTGTCCAGGTGGGCACACCCGATTTGCGGCCGAGCGACCACCAGGCAGTTGGCGGGAACGTGCATTGGCTGACCAACGAGGTCAAGTGATCTCTCAGAGCCCTTGCAGGTACCATGGTCTTCGCTGGGCAGTTATATTTTGTGCTTGGCTTGGCCATTGGTGCTCTCTCTAGTGTTTGTGAGTCACGGCTGAGTAAAAGGACTATAATTAGATGCGGCCAGCCTGGAGAGGAAAGCAGCTGCTAGGACAAGGCCAGTTAGAATAATACTATTCAAGTTTGCGTTCCAAGAAGACCACAAAGGCTGATGAGGAAAACAGGAGCGAAATGCAGATTTTTGGAAATTATGTAGCTTTGTTGTTCATAAGGACGACCTTCATGTATAGACGCAACTTAATTTATCTAATCAACGCGTCTTAAAGCGGACCTACCACATTGTAGGTCACTTTGCACTATCAGCATCAGGCTGCCAAAAAGCTAGGGCAAATCACTGTCCAAAACGAAAATAAATAATTTTACTAGTCAGGAAGACCGTTTTTTTTTTCCGAGGTAGCACAACCCATGCTTGTGACGTTGAGTCCGCGTACGCCGGGCTCCGCTTGTTAGAGCTGACAGCTAAGTACTGGCCGGGAATCCGCTCTGAGTGGGGCCCCCAGATGCATCGCTCTGCCTCTGTGACGTGCCACTATGCACGCGTGGTGCTGGTGTCTGTGGTGCTCTCCCCCCCCTCCCCCCCCCCTTCCTCCGCCTTCTCTGTCTCGGAGTGTCATCTGTGAGGTTGATTGTGGGTGGGAAGTTTAGAGTAGACATTGCTGGGACCTGGGGCAGCGAGGAGGCAATAGATTATTATCTTATTTACACCCCGTTAAACCCTTCATGTCGTTTCCCTTGCATCCTGCCCTATACCATGATCTGGATGATGAGAACCTTCCCCATACATTGGAAGTGTGTCCTCTTCTGTGAGGTGATTGTGGAGTGAAGTGTAGGGAGACATTGCTTGGAGCTGGCACGAGTGAGTATACGATATGTTTATATACCTTACACCCCAGTACCCCCCGTCATGTCTGTCCTCATCGCTCCATGTTTCCCATGATCTGCGTGAATGAGAACCTTCCCAGACTGGAAATGTCATCTGTTGAGGTGATTGTGGTGGGTGAAGTGTAGGGAGACATTCGCTGGGACTGGTGTCAGGTCCCTGTCGCCCCCCCGGCAGTTCACTGTGCGCTTCTCACCCCTGTTCGGTGGTTTCCTCCCCTCGCATGGGGTTTTACCCCATTCGGGTTGTTTGCCACGGTTTTCGTTGGGGGCCCCTCTGGGGACGACCTTCCCCGTCCGCTCCTGTATGTGCGCGTGCCCCAGGTGCGCGTTGCCGCCGCCGCGTGCGCGAGCGAGAGCCATCACCTGGTATTGATGGATTTGACAGGAGGGTGTATCCAAGGCAGTGCGCTGGGGTTCCTCCCAGGGGGGTGGTGCTGGGGATGCCTTCCTATAAAAGCCGTGTCAGTCCACGGTCGTCATTGCGTGGATGATTGGCCAGCTTGCCTGTGTTGACCCATGCTTGATCTCTCCGTTATCTCGCCTTGACCACGCCGTTAACCGATCCCTGCTTTTGTCTTTGACCACACTATGATCTCTGGAACCCCCTGGAACCCCCGACCTCTGCTTGTTTTGTGACTATTCTACTCGTCTCCGCTGCCCCTGACCTATACGCCTGGATAACACCTACGCTTGAACTCTGCCCTGCCTCACCATTGTTGTGACCCCCCGACTACTCTTTCCTCTTTCGTCTTCTCCCCCTTAAAGGAACCTCCGCGAGGACCTGTCACCACACCTAGCCACCTACCTGGGGGGTTAAGTCGGAATCAGGACCTTGCCAACCGGTGCGGGAAAAGACCACAGGGTCCCCCTCAAGGGATCCTGCCCTATCTCCCTCTAGGGGGGTCTGGGAGAAGACCCCCGGTTGGGCTTAGACTCCCTGCTCCTTACAACCCTGCGGCAATCCAGGTTGTGTGGCGCAGATCATAACAGATCATCATCCGCCAGCCCTGTCAGTCCCTGGGGAAGAACTTCTGGACTAACCTATGTGAACAGCTTGCGTGACCTTCACCACAACCGTACGTCACCGACAGGCCGTCCAAGGCCACCATCTCCTCAAGGGTTTGGCTGGTCCCACCCCAGCCCACCTGAACCCAAGCTCCCGCTGCCCACCATGTTTCCTAGAATGCCACAGGGCCGGAATTTGAACGCCTTAAACATGAGGTGCTTGTCTCCCTCCACTTTACGCTACTGCTACTGCTTGAGGGCCAAGGACGCTTTAGTGAGAACGCATCAAAGTGGGTACCTGTCATGTCTCCTCCTTCAGGGCGAGCCGTAAGCAGAAATGGGCTTTTACCCACTAAACTCGCAAGCAAACGACCCTGCCATTAACACTGTCGATGCTTTCTTCCAAGCGGCTTTCTTCCATCGGCCTCTGGCATCTATACCGATCCCGCAGAGGTGAGACTGCTGACGTGTGGCTATCCGGGTTCCTGCGCCAGTTCCCCGTCGACAACCGTTGAAGAGTACGGTGGGCTTACTTCCCCCGGATTTCATCGGATCTCGAGTGGAATGACTCGTCCCTCCGAAGCCAGTTCCGAGTGTGTCTAATCGGAGGCCTGAAGGAAGAACTGGCCCCGCTGGGCATCCCTCCCTCCCCCTGCGGCAACTAATTGATCTGTCCCCTAGACATTGACCGGGGCGGCTCCGGTAGTGGCAGCATCCGAACGGGCGGTGCCACGTCCTCCGGTGACTTCCACCCGTTCAACTCCCACCACTGGCCCGGACTCGCCTTCCTCCTCGTGACCGCTCCCGGAGCACCTACGATCGGTGCTTACAACACAACAAACGGCCGTCCATTGAGCAGGCGGAACGCGAAAGACGTTCCAGAGACCTCTGTCTGTATGTACTCGGCGAGCAAGGACACCTTCTACGTTCCTGCCTTTTTCGGCCTCCGGGTAGGGATGCTCGGGCAGGCCTCCCCCCGGCGCCCAGTGATTCCACCGGGTTCTCCTCACACCTGTCCTCTCCCTTTTTCCATACAGGTCCCACCGCAAGGAAGATCAAGACTGAGGCCATTCTAATTCAGCGCCTGCGTTGTTTCCTGAGCCACTTCGCCAGCGCGCCACAGCACAACCTCCGTCTCCTGCAGAAAGACCCAAGCATACCCCCTTCGTCTCGCCACTCCAAGGCTCCCGGCTCCCCTCGGGTCCTGTGACTTGGGAGACTAACCTACCTCAATGCAGTCACTCCTTCTGGGAAGTCACTACTCTCCTTCTTGGACTCAAAAAAACTTCTGGGCATTCAGAGATGATACGTTTTCTTTCTTCTCCGTCATTCCTACCACCCTCTGTTCCCATGGGTTCTGGGATTACATGGCTGGTAAGCCACAATCCCGCCATTGACTGGCCACCGGAGATAGGTTCACCTCGACTATTGCCAGGGGTCGTCATTCTCCCCAAGTCCCCCAGGCCTCTCTCCTCTCCTCGCACTCACAAGTGTCCCCCCAGACTCCGTTTTCCTGGTTCCCGGTTCCCGCCCCCCTCCCCCCCAGTACCATCAGTTTCTGGATGTTTGCAGTAACGTGGGGCTGACAGATTACCGCCACACAGACAATCAAACAAAACACGACCACTAATGACTGCCCCATCGAGTTACTCCAGGGGGGCCCAAGATCACCCTACGGGCACATCTATCCCGCGTGGCTGAGAAGGAGTCCCTTGTGGCCTCTTAGAGAATACTCGAGTCCCCTCCTTGAAGAAAGGGTTCAATC
>CM070042.1:31415811-31426017 GCA_036250615.1 Ptychadena robeensis
AGAATGAGCAGAAGACAAAGGACCACCATTCACATGGGGGGGGGGGCAGCCAAAGACCAGCTGTCACACTGACATTGAACCTGTGGTTGTTGAAAAAGATTGGAGCCCTAGCGGAAAAAAAAAAATCAAATAGCCTGTGGTTGGAAACTTTGGTGCGGATCACACTGGTGCCACCCTTAGTGAGGCCGCTGCCTATAAGTTATATATGGGAAAACATGTTTTACCAGCTTTCCAGTTGACAATAAAATGTAAAATGTAATAAATGGACTCACCTTACTAATGTGGAATTCCAGTTTCCTGATGTGTCTCTCCATTAACCGAATTTCCTTACAAAAAAAAAAAAAATTATGAATGAATTCATGGAGACAAGAGTTGAATATTAATAAAAAACCAGGAACAATGGATGGTGGTTTGAGAGAGATGGTGAGACTTACCTTATCCAAATCATAGAAATACCCCTACAAGATACAACAAAGGAAAGGTTAGTGATCATATGCAGACAGACTTAAAAAGATTACATACTTTTTAGGAATTTATAGGGGCCCTCAAGAGCCCACTACACACAATACTAGGATCCGTGACTTTGGAATTTGAAATGCTCAGGGGACTCATTGAATGCCTGTTAGTGACTTTGTCTAAGTCAGTGGTCCCCAAACTGGGGCGCACAAAGTTATTCCAGGGGGCGCTGTGTTTGAATAGGGAACGGAGGTTCAATAGTATTGATAAACAGAAAAGGGGGGCCCTGCAAGGAAATTTTGGGAACCACTGGTTTAGTCTGAGATGGTATCATCACTCTGCTGCAGCCAGAAGGTAGGATTTTTTTAGTCTCCTCTCCCCCAATGATCAGAATAAACAATGTACCGAATCTTTGAACTATAAGATGCCCCCCTCCCCCTGAAAAAATTGTGTGTTTTATTATCAGTGCATCTTATATTGTAGCTCCCATGCGGAGCTGCAGAGCAGCGTCAGGAGGTGGGGAAGCCAATGACAACTTCCCTGCCTCCTCTAACTCCAGCTCTGCCAGAGCATTGACCGGCAGAGCGCAAGCCCCTGGTATTTTTACTGGGATGAGACGCATCATGCGTTGGATGTGTCCTATACAGCGGATCATCCACCAAATACAGTAACTTTGCAGCCAGGGACGTTTCTCCCACTATGCGGAGTATACCAGCCTTCATGGTCCCCAGTGCTCTATCCTGCACGCATATTTTGAATGCCTCCCGCCACAGCCACACTGACATCCGTGCCCCCAAATGGGCCTGTTTGCAGCAAGTCACAAGGGGAGAGACTGTAGCAGGGGCTGAGCTGTGTCAAACATTTGTGAACACAACATCAATGGATCTTTGTTGAGATCGGTATGGACACATTTTAAATTAAAAGCCAAAAATTCTTAATTATGGATAGAGTAAACATTTTTTTTTCTGTTTCTAAGTTTCTATCTGTCCTGGAGATGGCAGGAACTTTTAATATTGGCCACAGAAACAGAACCCTAGGTGAATTTTTCCTAAAGTGCCCCTGTTCCTCTTACTTCCTGTTGTGCCTCCTGAACAGGAAGTGATGTGTCTCCCGAACAGGAAGTAAGGAGAAATCTAATCTTTTTAGACACAATATGAAGAATTGCTTGTGTTACTTTGGATTGGAAGGGTGGGTTATTATGGAGGGACACTGGAAACAAAGTTTCAGTCTTACCAGCCTGGAGTTGCGTTTTATGTCTTTCTGCTGGCCGGCCAGGAAATCCAGCTGTGTTTGATGTTCTTCAAGGTACTCGCTGTAAAATGTGCCAAAGACATTGCAGGTTATGTCCATGCCAATCACAACACAGGTCAGAGATTACAGGGGAAACAGCTGGAGGTCGGGGCTGGAGATGGTAATTGCATAGTAAAATCCACCAATAAAACATGGACGGGCAAACCTGAAACTGTCAGGAGACACGCTGGAGATGTGACTCCCCATCAAAAGAACAACAGTTAGTTCCCTTTCCAATAGAAAAGTCTGCCTGTCAATCAGTGGTGTCACTAGGTTTGGTGTCACTGGGTGGAGAAAACCCATGGTGCACCCCATTGTGGTGTATATGGTGTGCTGTGAGTTATATGGCTGTCAAATTGTAGGGCAGTGTTGTACATGCTGAAATATATATTTATACATATACAGTATACTATGAGACTGAAGTAATTTAACATTGCTCATGTTAGAAAAATTCTGATAAAAATTTATCATCAGGTCACAGACTGCAAACATTAATTTCCCTCCCTGACTAAAGGGATGCCAAGGATGTATGATCAAGGAAGAGAAGAAGAATGTCATAGAAAGCGTCTGGGTGACCCGAGGCCGCACTGCCACAGACATCTCTATCACATGGAGGTGAGAAGTGCAGCTTCCCTGAAAAAGTCTAACATTAGTATTAAGAATGCATGTCTAAAGGGAAGCAGAGGATGCGCGGATAGAAATTTTTTATCAGGTCACAGATTGCAAACATTATTCTCCCTCCCTGACTAAAGGGATGCAGAGGATGCATGATCAAGGAAGAGAAGAAGAATGTCATAGAAAGTGTCTGGGTGACCCGAGGCAGCACTGCAATGGACATCTCTATCACATGGAGGTGAGAAATGCAGCTTCCCTGAAAAAGTCCAACATTAGTATAAAGAATGCATGTCTAAAGGGAAGCCGAGAATGCATGCATAGAAATTTATTAGGTCACACACACAAATATATACATACACAAATTAATCTCCCTCCCCGACTAAAGGGATGCCAAGCATGCATGACCAAGGGAGAGAAGAGCGTCATGGAAAGTGTCTGGGTGACCCGAGGCAGGACTAGCACAGACATCCCTATCACATGGAGGTGAGAAGCACTACTTCCCTGAACAAGTCCTACATTTTAATAAAGAATTCACATCTAAAGGGAAGCCGACGATGCACAAATAGGACTTTTTCATCAGGTCACACACTGCAAACATGACTAAAGGGATGCAGATGATGCATGATCAAGTAAGAGAAGAGAATCATGGAAAGTGACTTAAGGTGGCCATACACAGGTTGATTTCCCACACGATTCCTGGCCGATCGATCACCGGGCGCAGCCCAGCTTGACCGATCGACCCCGCCCGATCGACATGGCCCCCAAATCAGATCGGCCAGAGAACCAACCTGTTGGTGTTTTCTGATTGATTGGGCACACATCAAGGGGCGTTGACATTTTGAATCGATCGACTGGTAACAGAATCTTCCAGGAATCGGTACCAATGTCATTATGGCCATGTCGGGAGGCATGCAGGATATGAGGTGAGGTAGCGGCGCTATGCGTCCGCATACTCTGCATAGTGGGGTCTGGTGACACCACTGCCTTAAGTTTTGTGGAACATTTGGCAAATATTGGCTGAAGGTTTATTGAAATCCCTGAAAATAGCCAATACACGTGGCAAGATTGCACAGTGTGTGGTCGGCATGATCAATTCCCACCCAAGGGAGGGGTTACACCAAACTTTCCAACTGTGACCGTTTTTCTTAATTCCTATCTGCGTATCCTCGGCTTCCCTTTAGCTGTGAGTTCTTTATTCTAAAGTAGGTCTTGTTCAGGGAAGCAGTGCTTCTCACCTCCATGTTATCTGTGTACAGGCAGTTAGCAGTAACAAGGAAAGGGGAGCCCCAGGGAAAGTGATGTACAGGCTGACAGAGATGAGGACACAGTGGTGACCCCCATAAACTTTCCACCCAGAGCCTTATCACTTCCATAGGACAGATATCAGGAATTAATGAGGCGCCTTAAAACAGATTTCTCTGCATACCATCTACAGAGACAGATGTTATAAAGAAGGAGACAAGGGGATGCTTTGAACTCAGAAATGACCATCGCCCCCCCCCCCCCACACACACACACACAATAGTTTACTCTGCACCAGAAATGTAAATAATATCAAAAGCCATGGGTACATTTTTATTAATTGACCCCTTTTACTTGTCCTGGGGGAAGTGGCATCACTAGTCTAGGGGGTGGGGGGAGCACTGGGTGTCACCAGAGGAGACAACAAACTTTCCAATACATCTCCACTCTAATGTATTGTACAGCGCTGCGTAATATGTTGTCTCAGGTTATTATTATTATCATTTATTTATATAGCGCCATTTTTATTTGCATGCAAAAGTTAAAGCGGATCTATATTCAAAATCTAAAAAATATAGATGTAAAATTAAAGTTCGACATACCTCTGGGCTGGTATGATGGTGGCATATTGCTTTACAATCCTAAAAAATATACTTACCTGCTGTTCCCTGGAATCATAAGTGAGATTCCATCTTTATTTGCCAGGCTTCCGGGGGTTAACACAGGGTGTAATATCGCGAGTGGCCACTGGGGGCGTTTATAATGGTTTTCTATGGGAAAATACGTCTCATTCTTTTTAATGCCGAGATTAGAGATTTACCCCTGTATCTCTGCAATGAGTTCCGGACTTTTTTGCGGCTCATGTCATGGAGAGACGAGGGGCTGTGAGGGATCTCCATATTAAATAAATTACTCCATACAGGTTTTTTTTAATTCCTCCCTATTATGGGCACTTCTAGTGCCATTCGTGTAAGGATAAATTTCTGGTAGAAGGGCTGCTTTAACCTCCCTGGTGTTACGGCAGTTTTACAAAAAAAAATTCCGGCACCATATGGGAGATCTCATGCACTGTACTCTGCGGTGATTCCCCACCCTCCTCTCTTCACATTGCCAGAACCATCGTGGTGCTGGCAATGTAGACAGGAGAAAACAGCCCCTCCTCCATTAACATGGTGGGGGGGCTTTCTGCGGCATTGGCGAGGCTACAGCAATGCAGAATCACTGCAGGCTTGAACAGCACCGGCGTGTTTGCTTGATCCTGGGGTGGGCACAGTTTTTTTTAAGAACAAACTGTAAACGTACTGGGTTCGGGTATAATGCCAAAGAGGTAAAGGTAAGAGAAGCCCTATCTTCCTCAAGACCTACAGCTTCAAAATCAGTGTTAAAGCTGCTGCACTGCCTTTGACTTGTCACATGACCACCGATCCCCCACCCATTTGGTTTAGTCTTGTGGCACTGGTCTGTTCATGCAGCACCTCCCCTAGAACCCTGACCACATATATCCATTATGAAGGGGTAAAATCTTGATCCCAGATAAAAAAGGCTCTTGAAGGCGCCCGTGGTCATAAAATATTAATTTATTAAACATCAATGCGTTTCATGGTACCAGACCACTTCTTCAGGATGATAGGGCGTGTAGTCTCCTGGCTCTATAAAATACCTGGAAACCAGCTGAGCTATTCTTGAAGACTCCGTGGGCAGGACAACCACCTCCATACATATATCCATGCATCCTCTGCATCCCTTTAGTCGTGCGGGGAAGATTGGGGTTTGCAGTGTGCACAGGGCTAAGCACAGTTAAGTTCAACAGCCTAATAGTATGCGATTGCCCAATCCCCTGATGAGTGTATATATATATATAGTATTGGCTTTGTATAGCATGAGGGCAATTATATGTTCTTATGTTCCTTGCAGCACTGGGGCATCCTCATACACTGCTCTATAGGCCAGTGCTGTATACATAAGTGAATACATTGATTCACAAAGCTATATTCCTCCAGACATAAAACATCCGTCACTCAATACAGATGTGTCTATGAAGAGTGAAACACCATCTCACGATGTTCCTGGTCACACATGTTTCTGGTAGAAGAGTAAATGGAAGTATAATATATCCAGAGCAGGCAGAACACCCCCATTGGAGACATGAATGGCATACCTCATGTGGACTAAACCAAAGGGGCAGCTGTCCTCTATCCGCAAGGGCTTTAACCATGAAGAAATGGGACTAATCTGAATTCTTCATGAGTGGGGCCCATACAGAAAGAGGGTTCTATTTACTGTGTATGCTCTACCTCCCCCCACTAGTTCAGATATGTCTAAAATATGACCTACATACAATATAACGAATCTATTATTCCACTTACTTTAGTCCTTTCCTTAAGGCGTCACATATTTTCTTGACTTGGTGGGGATGCAGGTCCGGTCTGATGGATCCTTTCCGCAGGGAAGGGTACAACTTCTCCGAATGGACCGAAAACTTTGACTTGATGGAGCTTTTCCGGAGCGACTGTCTGAATAATACAAAGAAGAGGAGCATCAATCAATGCAGCAAACACAAGTCAGAAAATAAAAAAAGTTATTTCTGGTAAGAACTTTCTCTCACGGGTATGGTATGAGGGCTGTTCATTCAGGATTTGCTACAAGCATTCAATGCACAATCAATTTATAAAAAAAATATCTGTATAAAGGCCCCCATACACCTTACAATCTTCCCATACAATTTCTGTACAATCAACTTTTGTTCTACCAAAACCATGTAATATGAGGAGCTTTCTAACCCTTCCAATCCCTATGTATTCTATCAGGGAGGACCCAGCACTACATAGCAGTGATATATACCTTCCAATCACTATGTATTCTATCAGGGAGGACCCGGCACTACATAGCAGTGAAATATACCTTCCAATCACTATGTATTCTATTAGGGAGGACCCGGCACTACATACCCTGTTTCCCCGAATATAAGACACTGTCTTATATTAGTTTTAGGTGAGCAAAATGTCATCACGCTGCATTCCAGAGCTCATCGGAGCTCGTCTGTCGGCACCCGTCTGTGGGTGTATGGCAGGCTTTACCCACCATTGAGTTAAGGTCCACATGGAAAGTTTCCGAGCACAACTATCAGACATCCTAATAAGCGTCTGATAACAGAAGACAATAGGCTGTGATTAGATAATATTCCATACATGGGGATATGTGGATTCCAGTTGTGGTGAAGCAGGTTCCCCATACACGGGTGACAAACACATTCTCATATAGGACAGGAATAAACAGATTTATCACTCGATGCTCATTGGCAACACAACAGGAATTCCCATATAAATCACTGAAATATCTGCCTCATCGCAGAGTTATTGTCTCCGGCCGTCAGCAGAGAACAATCTCTCCTACAGACAGGAAGTCTAAACTAAACTTTCATGCATCTTCCAGGGAGATCTGATATATTCCTAAATGTATTTATTTATTTCCTGTCCCGCAATACAGGGAATGGCTTTGTGGCAGGGCTGTGCTGCCCTAAAAGTTCCTTACAATAAAATAAAAATAACCTGTCTAGTCACTTGTCTAGTCCCATCCAACCTGATGGAGCTTGGGTAGATCTACCAACAACTATGTAGAGCCGGGTCGTCCCTGATAGAATACATAGTGATTGGAAGGTATAGATCACTGCTATGTAGCGCCAGGTCCTCCCTGATAGAATACATAGTAATTGGAAGGTATATATCACTGCTATGTAGTGCTGGGTCATCCCTGATAGAATATATAGTGATTGGAAGGTATATATCACTAATATGTAGTGCCTGGTCCTCCCTGATAGAATGCATAGTGATCGGAAGGTATATATCACTGCTATGTAGTGCCGGGTCCTCCCTGATAGAATACATAGTGATTGGAAGGTATATATCACTTCTATGTAGTGCCGGGTCCTCCCTGATCGTACAGAAATTGTATGGTATTGAAAGGTGTATGGAGGGCTTACGAGATTCTGTTCCAGCACTGAAGCCTCCATCAAACTATTTGATATCACATATACACTCAGGGGTGTCACTGGGGTGGTGCGGTCCACTCTGGGTGACACAACACACTGCATAAGGATAGGGTGACCTGACCATTATTTCCAGCCCATCCATAGTGATTAGTTTCTACCTGCGCATCCTCGGCTCCCCCTTTAGATGTGCATGTTGTATACTGATTGCAGTCTGGTTCAGGCAGTGCTTCTTACCTTCATGTGATCAGTGTATCAGTGGCATACTGCCTCAGGTCACACAGACACTTTCCAGTACACACATTGTTTTATGTATCCTAATAAACGTATGTATTTTTATTGCAATATATTTCCTTGACTTTCCTGCCTTAAAAGTCCCAGGGGTTAGCCACCCCAATTGGTTGGTTATGTTTGTCTGACCAACCAACTATCCACACTTTCCAGTACACGTTTTTTCCTTTGATCAAGTCCTGTAGCATCTCCTCTGAAACCCTGGCTACACATATCCATGAATCCATGGCTTCCCTTTAGACGTGTATACTATATATTGGTGGATGTCTGGCTCAGGGAAGAAGTGCTACTTACCTTCGTGATAGTCATGTGATAGAAATATTTGTGTAAAGCCCAGCCTTCAGGTCATCCAGAGGTTTCCCAGTACACTATTCTTTCCCTTGGTCATGTCTTTAGAGCCCGTTCCTGCAGCACCTCCCCTGGTTTCCCGCCTACACATATTGGTGCATCCTAGGTTTCCCTTTAGCAGTGCACTCTCAATACTCCTGGGGGAAAAATTCTGGTGCTGAAAGACTAAACCTTTGACAGCAAAACAGGTCCATGATATGCCAATTGTAATCCCGCTTTGGGGCTAGCATTATGGAAGGCACACTCAGGTGTAACCCCCAGGACATCTACCAGGCTGTATTATATTGATCAAGCTATGGTCTACCTCTGTAAGCCCCATTCCTATGCAATCACACTTTCCCATGGTTGAATGGTTTGGGCGTTTCCACATTTCATCTCAAATATTCGCAAACAATAACCTGGAAGCTCCTTCAACACATTGTTGTGATCTTCCACTTTCAGCCAGGATCCCAAAATCTATCCACTTGTCTCTCCGACACCGAGGGCCTCCCTTCCAAACAGATCTGACCAGGCCCTCCAACACTTCAATCATCTTCCTTTTGAAAGGGTTAGAAAATGTTTGGATTTCAGCACAGATCTGGGAAAGGCTGGATCAATATATCTCTAGTCCAATGTAGTGAGCCTAATAGCATTAGCATGGAGAACACACAGTCCTCTGAAGTCTCCACCAATCAGTAGTGGTGAAGCTTCCGCTAACAGACCTCTTTTTTTGCCTATATGTTTTTATTATCAAAACCTTCCATGTGTATGCACACATCATCAATGAAAAAAAAAAGGCAGAGACTTACTGGCAGCTCACCCTAAAAAATTCTATTTACATATTCACTCAGGAGGAGGGGTGAGTCTCCAGCTGTGAGAGGAGGGAATTTATTGACCGCACTTGTAATTCCGTATGTAGAATGAGCAGCTCACGGGCATTACCAGTTCCAAGGTAAGCGAACAATGTAAATCTCTATAAATTAGTTTCTGGGCTCTGAGTAGTGGCTCTACTCCTTTTGAAAACCAGTATACAGTATGTTCCAGCCCTGCACACCCTGTAGTCTCTTCGGAGATGGGACATTTAAGCGAATACATACGTCCTGCATGGTCCAGCTCTGCACTCTCTGCTAGAACATGCTGTATATGCACTACAATTCAGGGGTTTAACCTCTCTAACATTATGGGCAAACCCACTGCCCGGGCAATAGCAGTGGAGTACACTGTACTCCGCCATGATTGCCGGTTTCTCCCCCCGACCCTCTACACACAGCTGGTGTCAATTACACGTGGAGGTCTATGGCGCCGCCCCCTGATGAAGCCAAAGACACGGGCCGGAAAGGCTCTGTGTGCCTGCAGCTCTGTAGAAATGCTGCAGGCACACGGAGAGCCGGCAGTTGAGCCCAATCCCAGCACGGGCGCAGTTTGATTCACGATCTAACTGCGCCCGTACTGGCTTCGGGCGTAGCGCTAAGAAGGTTAAAACTTAAATACACAGTGGGCCAAACTTTATATATTTTTAAAAATATAATTACACTGTGGACCATTTCTATACTTTGCCTTCCTTAGACCCAGGACAGCTGGAAGGGGGGACCTCAGATCCAGCAAGTATTAAGCAAGCAAAAATATTTGATCAGGGGGCCAAAGGTTGACACCTATGCTATTATTTTCCTAACCCCCTCTTATTGAGCACGTTAAAATAGTTCGATTTGGTTTGTGGATTGGTGTGCCCAGATTGAGCACCCAACTCCTGCTGTTTTTAATCAATCGCCGTTGTCAGAAAAGAATGTGAAACGCGTGGTTCGTACAGTAAATCGTTACAGATACCCTTTGAAAGCTTTTTGGGCTCCTTTTCAAAGAAAAATTTGAAACTAAAACACTGTATATCATAAACAATTGCAAAATCTCATGTCCTGCCAATTCCTTCATCCTGAGTACATACCGTGTTTCCCCGATGATAAGGCACTGTCTTATATTTTTTTGAAACGCCAAAATATGCCCTA
>CM070042.1:31470332-31481291 GCA_036250615.1 Ptychadena robeensis
CTGGCACTACATAGTTGTTGGTAGATCTAATGGAAATTGTATGGAGTAATCTAAAGGTGTTTGGGGGGCTAAAGTCCCAATTGTAAGTCCCTTAAAGAGTTCTCTGGGGGCTTATAGTGCTTTGGCTGGTTATGTAGAACCCCAATGATGACAACTATGTCTTACCGTGCAGTGTTCCCCACTCGCAGACTCAGACCATACGTGCGTCCGGCTCGGGCTGAATTCGGTGTTTGTTTGCAGCTGTCATACATGCAGGGCGCAGATAACGGGCTTATCTGGAAAGCCAGCTCAGCAGCAGCTCCTTCTATGAATTGTGCAGTGAGGGGAAGAGAAGAGGAAGGAGGGGTGGGATGCACTCAGCAAATTTCTAAAAGTCTGTAGCACCTCTGTCACTCTAGCAGAGGGTACCTTCCTCCCAGCCCCCCCCCTCCCCCCCCCCTTCTCTACTCAGTCCCAGCCCTCTGCTACCCCCCCTGGATCTGGCATAGGGAATGGGAAAGAACTGCTAATTGAAAGGACATGCAGAACTTGTGGTTGTGTCAGAAAGCCTTTGCTATTAATCAGCAACTATCTGATCCTAGGTTTGCTTCATCAATGGTGTCGCGCAGGGAAAATACGTTTTAAGGGTTTTTTTTCTTTGTTTACTATGAGTTTGCACAATGCTTTGTCCATGTTAATCACAAACAGATTTCTCAGGGAGAAGGGGGGAAAAAACTACACACCTCCCCCCCTATTCCCTTTAAGGAATTCATACTGGGCTGGTTCTTTGTTATGGGGGGCTTGTGACACAAGGTCAATTACTTGCCATGACAAAAGGACAAGGATTGGAGACAGGGCTACCACTTCCAAGTTTAATGGCGGGCCGCAAGTACCGCAACAACACGGGGAGGCCGACCACGCACGCCTGCCTTTGTCAATCAGAGCAAAATTATCTTTTTTTTGGGGTTGATGCCGGAGAAGGGGGAAGCCCACCACATGGGGAAAAAAAGAAATTTGACAAATCTATCACAAAATAAAAGAATTTCTTTTTATGCGATGAATATTCCATTTAATAACAGGATTATCTTCCTTATACACAAATGTTCAGAGTTTATATGCATGTAGGTGATCTAGGACAGCGTGTGTCAACAGCAGTGGTTTCCAAACTGTCCTTGCAGGGCCCCACTTTTCTATTTAGGGACATTATCGAGCCCCCTCCCCATTCAAACTCAGGTTAAGAATGAGGGCCAGCGCCCCTCTGGAATACCTTTGCGCCCCCCAGTTTGGGAACCACTGGTCAAGAGTAAGCTGTCATTGCAGCACAACAGATGACAATGCATCGCACCACAATGTACAGTATTCAGATGCTCACAATAAATGGCATCAAACACACTCCATGTAGGACAGGTGCATTGCCATGTATTGTGTTTAAACCCAAATTGCCACAATGAACAAGTTTGAATGTGTAATGGGTTCTACTTCTGAATGTATTAGGAGACATGGGTGTCAATAGGATGGTGTGGGGTGTGCGTAACGCACTGGTTGACACCAAGCTGTATCAAGAAAGGGTGCCAGACCTGCCACTCATTTTCCCAATTCCCTGCTCCTAGTGATTAATTCCTATCCGCACATCCTCTTTAGATGTGTATACCACTGTATTATGGTCTGGTTCAGTGGTTCTGACCTCCATGTGAAAGAGATATCAGTGGCAGTCCTGCCTGTGGTCACCACAGAAAATTTTATCTCCTTTGGTCATGTCTTCTCTGTCGATTTCTGCATCACTTCCCCATGATCCCTGGCTACACATATCTATGCATCCTCAGCATCCCTTTAGTCATGGGGTACAATTTATTTTGGAATGTATCCAGGCCGGTCATGTCTTCTCTGCCATTCCTGCATCACCTCACCATGATCCCTGGCTACGTCAAATTATTTACAGCAAGTATGGAATATCCACACAAGACCAGTAAAGTATACCTGTATAGTTTTTCAATAACATAATCTTGTTGGCAGCCCGTTTTCATACTCACAGAAAACTCTGAGTCCTATCCTGCCATGGCATCTCGGAGGACCAAGAGACCACTAGTTGGAATCTAGCCATGCATACCCTTTAGATGTGCGTACTGTTGTATTATGGTCTGGCTCAGGGAAGCAGTGGTTCTGACCTCTATGTGAAAGAGATATCAGTGGCAGTCCTGCCTCGGGTCACCACAGAAAACTCTGGGTCCTATCCTGCAATGGTGTCTCAGAGGACCAAGAGACCACTAGTTGTAATCAAGGTGTACATACAGAGACGCCATTGCAGGATAGGACCCTAGTTTTCTGTGAGTATGAAAACAGGCTGCCAACATTGCTTGACAAGATTATGATGTTGAAGTTTCTTACTGTCTAAAGCCAGCCATACACAGTCGGATTCCATGGCCGCTCGATCACCTATCCGATCGATTCCGGCGATTCTGGCGGGAATCGCAGGTGTGATCGATCGGCCAATTAAGAGAATCCGATCGCTGCATACCACCTTGTCCAACGGATTCCGGGACGATTCCCTGTCCGATTGTCCACCTCACAAATTGCAACTCCCCCTGATGTGTGCAGAATCGGATCAAAAAGACCAACATGTTGGTTCTCTGTCGGATCCGATTCTCGGCCCCTGAACGATCGGACATGATCGATCGGACAAGGTGGGCTGCACACGATTCCGGCACGATCGTTTCGCGTGCACGCGCCCGGAATCGATCGGCCCGGAATCCGACCCGTGTATGGGGGCCTTAAGAAATGTGAACTTTTACATGTATAATTCAAGAGACCAACATACCACTGATGAAGCCCCCTTGTGGCTTCTACCCTGAAGAAGCCACAAGGGGTTGAAACGCGTCGAACACAGGAGCAGCGAACTGAACCTTTAGGATTTGTTAAACATTGATTTTATGACTTTCACTATACAGGCATACCTTATTGGTCTCATTTGGATATTCCATACTTACTGTAAATAAATAGACATTTTAATCAAGATAGCAGTCTGTGAAACACTATGCACCTTAAAAGTCCCTGGGGGCCGGCCATCCCCTACTTGAGCAGCTTTGAGCTGAACTCAAGACTCTCTTCTTTATCTTTAATGACAATATCCTTAAGCTGGCCATACACGTTTCGATCTCTCTGTCAGATATCCTTTAGATCTACCAACAACTATGTAGTGCCGGGTCCTCTGTGATTGAACACAGGTAGACTTGATGGTTTAGAAAGTGCCTCATATTAGTAGTAATAAATAAAGTAGTAGTGTGAACGGTGCCATTCCCATGCCACGTCTGGGGGCACTTAGTGGGACAGAACAATGACCACAGTTGTATCACAATATCACATATGACCACAATATCACAGTTGTACTGTCACCTTGCGGACCCAAAACCATGTCATGCTCCTCTTCATATCGCTCCTAAACAAGAAACATAGGCAGCAATGAATGTACTCCCCATAACATTTTATTAGGAGAAGCAACAACACAAGAATGATAACAATAGAAGACTAATACGTTCAGATTCGAACAGAAAAGCAAATGTGATAAAAAGAAATATGATTCATATGAAATATGAAAAGAAAAATGAGTGAAAGTGCTCCCCCTAGAGGACGAATAGAGTGTCAGGTCTGTCATTCTCTTAATTATTTTTCATTTTATGTGATTTACATTCAATTGCTTCTGGTTCCCAACTTTCCTTGCAGGGCCCCCTTTTTCTATCTAGGAACATTATTGAGCCCCTCCCTCCCTATTCAAAAACAGGTTAAGAATGAGGGCCAGTGCCCCCCTGGAATACCATTGCACTGGTATAATACATCCTATCCCTAAATCTCACACTTGGTGAGAATACATTGTGGAAGACTGGGACCAAAAATAGAAATGCTTGTATACATAGATGTCCAACTGCTCTCTCTGTATCTCCCCCCCTCCCCCTAGTTCTTTCTATTTGTACCTCAACTTATCTGTCCACCCTCTACCAATCCTTTCTGTATGCCCACCTATCTGTACACCCCCAGGTTAACCTACCTGGACACTCAGCTATTTGTACGCTCACAGGCTAACACTTTCAGTCCCATCTATTCACTAGAGATGGTTGATTTTCTGGGGAAAATTCGACTAGTTCAACTTATTTGCATTTGCAAAGCCCCTGAACATGGTATTTATTATTATTAGTATTATTATCATTTATTTATATAGCACCAACATATTACGCAGCGCTGTACAATACATTAGAGTGGAGATACAACACAATATAAGGGCTTGTTTCCATTGTAGCGTTCCCGTGCGGTTGCAGCCGCGCGGCCACCGCACGGCCGCCACACACAACCGCATCCATTGGAAACTTCAATATAGTTTCCACTGGTGCGGTTGTGGGCGTTCGGGTGCGGATGCGGTTTAGGGCACGTTTCTGAATGCTAGCTGCAGCGTTTTGAAACGCATCCGCACCCCAACCGCATCCACATCTGCAATACAAAAAAAAATCGCGTCGCAAAAACGCGCGGCTGCGACCGCACAGGAACGCTTCAATGGAAACAAAGCCTAACACACAGGTACAGGTTATGATACAGGAGGAGTAGAGGACCCTGCCCAGACGGGCTTACAATCTAATAGGTTGGGGAACAAGGTATACAATTGGTGGGGGTGGGACTGGCATGGTGGTGATGTTAGGAATATGAAGATGGATAGGCGAGACTGAAGAGGTGGGTTTTTAGGGCTTTTTTAAAAGTGCCAAAAGTAGGAGCAAGTCTAATGGGGCGAGGGAGAGAGTTCCAGAGAGTAGGAGCGGCCCTAGAGTAGTCCTGAAGCCACACATGTGATGAGGTTATTAGCGGGGATGTCATTAGTCATTAGAGCGGAGGGGGGCGGTTAGGGGTGTATTTGTGTACCAGGTTGGAGATGTAAGGAGGACAGGAGGTGTGGAGTGATTTAAAAGCAAGGCACAGAAGTTTGAATTTGATTCTCTGGACAATTGGAAGCCAGTGAAGAGATTTGCAGAGAGGAGCAGCAGATGAGGAGTGGTTAGAGGAGTACATGAGTCTAACAGGGTCCTCTGTGATTGAACACAGGTAGACTTGATGGTTTAGAAAGTCCCTCATATTACATGATTTTGGTAAAACAAAAGGAGATCTAAAGGAAATCTGACAGAGAAATCTAATGGTGTATGGGGACCCTAAAGTAGGGTACAGACCTGCAGATATGGGCCAGATAGATGGCCGCTTCGAGCGCCGTGCACGCTCATGGCCATCTATCTGGCCCAAATAATATGCGCGGCTCTCCATGCAAAGCATCGGCTGACCCGGGGAGAGAGCAGAGCTGTGTCTCCAGCTCCTCCGATATCTGACAGCAGCGTGATGACGTCATCACGCTGCTGCAGGGTACATCGGACGGCTTGAATATCGAGCCGTTTGTATCCTGCTTAAAGGTTGCAGTTAGGGGTGTGAAATTGGGATGGTAAGCATTCGCAGTAAATTATTTACCCCCCCAAAATATTGGGCTTCTAAGGGTGTTGCAGATCTGGGGGTTCAAAATCAGAGAAGGCAAGAGTAGCTTTTACATTTCCAAACTGTAGTACGCCCCCCGGCATCCTGAGGGACTGTGAACTGCCCCCCATTTAAAAAGTTTGAGGACCCCTGCGGTACATGGTCCCTCCGGCACTTCACCGGTTAAATAAGTGTACCCATCGTGTATTTACAAGCTGTGTATATAACACAACGGTATGCGGCCTGGGTGACATTCTAGGCAAATTCCGGGGGAAAATATTTTCTGCAATCATCAACGTTGTGTTTATGCAGATGGGAAGCATGCAATAACCACCGCAGCTGGATTTAAAGGACCCCTGAGGACTGCGACCATTCTTTTTAGGGCTCCTGCCCGTATTTATTGGCAGCACTCCCAACACAAAATCACCCTCACAGGGGTTAACATAAGCCAAACGCAAGCCCTGAAAATGCCCAGCCTCCTGGCTTGGCACCAATCAAACAACAGTTCCTTCCTTTAGGAATCCTTAATGGCCTGCCATCAGCATGGGGCCACACACTCCGTGTGCCCTGTGTTTGCTGCACCCAGCAGCACCGTCTCCAACCTCTCTCAGGAGCCCTGACTGATCCCAGCTCATTTTGTGGAGACACACCCAGCCATCTCGTTGGGGTCCAGCAGGTGTGGGAAGGCCCACCCCTTCACTGCTACACATGGACCACTTACCCTATGACAGACCACCGGTCTGTCACAGTGCCCATAGCGCCCGCCCGCTGTGTGGGAGCTGTTTAGGGTGTGGTATTGCCGTTCAGGCAATACTGCTTCCTGTACATTACTATTGGCAAACCGTGTACTGCTTCCTATACATTACTATTGGCAAACCGTGTTCATTTGCGCACGTCACAAACCACACCCATTGTCTACCAATGGGCACCGTACATGTTTCCTGTGTGCCACAGGACTACCCTGGATACAGAATGCCTGGCCGGGCGTTCTGAATCTGCGCCCACTGCCGCGCCGCCCCCAACCGCGGGCATGATGCTCCAGTATAGACTGGCACGTCATTCCCCATAGGAATTTACAGGGGACGGCGGCACTGCGCTGTTTTCCTCGCAGTCCACAAGCAGGAAAGCCCCGCAGTTTTCCATAGTGTAGACACAGCCTTAAGCTAAGTTACCACATAGGCAATTAATCATGCGCGATTGCTCGCATGATCAGGCGCGATTGACCAGGCGATCTTCACCCACAATTTTTTTTTTTAATCGCCCCTATTATAAAAAAGCATTCGCGTCCATAGATTTTTCTATTGCATCCACGCACGATCAGAAATAGCTTCCATGTCTATGGGCGCAATCAGAAAAAAAATTGTGGATGCCTGCGATCAGAACATGGGGAGCCGCGATTGCAGCCATTAGTTGAGTGGAACAAGCCCATTCAACTGAATGGACGTGATCAATGGCAATTTAAAACGTGAGCGCGAGGCGATTAATCGCCTATGTGGGAACATAGCCTTAGCCAGTACGATGTACTGCAGGCAGCCTCTGATGATACTGACAGTGAGCAGAGCAAGACAACCATCTGTGATGTCAATGTGACAGCTGCAGCACAATCCTTGTCTTCCCCCACTGCCCCTTGTGGATGGTAGAGTCTTCTGCTAGATAGTGATGAACAGCATAGGCAATATTCTTTTTCCCCAAATATTGTGGATTTGCTAAAATTTGTGACCTCCATTTTAACCTTCATTGTGCAAATTGGCATGTGTACATGCCAATATTTCGAAAGCAATGCACGGTAGTGCTGCGTACTGAAAAAAAAAATTATATAGCACTATATTTGTGATATCCACAATTTCACATCCACAAAGTGCTGATATTAATAAAAATTTGTGATTAGAATATACTGCTAGTTACTGCAGCATCTCATATCTATGCATCCCCGGCAACTCTTTAGTAGTGGAGAGAGATTGATGCTATGCATCCCCAGCAACCCTTTAGTAGAAATAAAGTTGCACTGCTTAATATCTAGTGGCCAACATCCCCAAAAAAATAATCTGTAGGCTAGGAGGGAAGGGAAGCAAATGCGACCCAACCACTAGTTAAATTCCCCCTGGGAAACCCCAGAGGCAAGGGGACTTTAGCGGCCACAGGTGTAGGTCAAAGTAAAGTTATAGAGTGATTATCAAAACAGTATCAGACATTTAATGAGATTAACATAAGGTTAAAAACAAGGACATTTCCGTGTCTGTCGGTGTTACAGTTGTTAACCAACAGTTGTTAAGGGATATAGTTGCATAGATATATATCTAAAGACATGTAAAAACATACATAAAACATAAAAAAGTGGCAATCAGTGTGTCAGGATAAAGGTCCTGGATAACCAGGGTAGACCCCAACCCTTTAGTAGTGGGCAAAGATTGATGCTATGCATCCCCAGCAACCCTTTAGTAGTGGGGAGAGATTTGATGCTATGCATCCCCGGCAACCCTTTAGTAGTGAGAAGAGATTGAGGCTTAAAATGTGTTCAGTGATAAGCAAAGATAAATAATAATACCACTTTATCCTTATATTATGGGTGACACCTAACTTAGAGACTCCACTGCTTCAGTGCGATGTACAAAGTGGATTACATTGTAATATATCATAGATACCATAGATATATCTGTGTAATGGTGACGGTTGTGCTTCCTCGGCTTGCGGCGCCTGGCCCCCTTCTCATCCATCTCGGTCCCAGTTTGCATGCTGCAAGTTGTATTCCATAACTCCCCTGTGACCGCAGGATCAGATAGTAGCGCTGCCAGTCGTCAGGCCTGGCAGATTTATCAGAGGGATTACAGGGAAGACAGGCCATGCGTAGCACCCAGGGGACCGCTGGAATCATTGTCTCTGTAAGTTCAAAAAGTTAAAAAGGAGTAAAAAAAACATTGCAAGGATTTTAGTGAACGTTATTATGTGTTCCATTCTATAGATATCAAGGCTGCTAAATAGTTCTCTCAATCACAGGCATCCTTTAGACAGGGGCCAAGTTATGTGAAGTGAAATGTATGGGGGGGGGGGGGGGCTGACATTCTTTGAACCAAAAATTACAAATGAACGATACCAAGGGGAAGATCTTTCCCTTCACACATACTTGGCATTTTTATTGTAAAGTATTAGTCATATTTTATAACACTGATAAAGGCTGCCATTAGGCATGCTGGGACTTGCAGTCCTCCCAGCTGTTCATACACATCTCACCTAACCCCAGAAATTCTGACCATTCCCCTATCTATGACATATTGAAAATCAGTGAGAAGACTCCCAGCACTGCTCACCTTACTGCTGCGTCCTGATAGTAGGGATAAACTGCATGATAAAGCATCCAGCACAGACAGGCACAACACACAGCTGCAGGTTGACCTCGGTGTACACTCGAAATGTACCATTCTTCTATCTATGGCACATGACGAATAAGTGAGAAAATTCCCAGCACTGCTTACTTCAACGCTGCATCCTGATAGTAGGGATAATCTGCATGTCCCCCCAACCTATAAGATTGTAAGTCCGACCAGGCAGGGTCCTCTATTCCTCCTGTGTCATTACCTGTATCTGTGTGTTATATTGTGTTGTATCTCCACTCTAATGTATTGTACAGCGCTGCGTAATATGTTGGCGCTATATAAATAAATGTTAATAATAATAATAATAATAATGATGAAGCCTCAGCCAGCACAGACAGGAGCAACACAAGGCTGCAGGCAAAGCTTTGTGTAAACGTGGCTGTACAATTCTCCTGTCTATAATATATGATGAATAAGTAAGAAAATTCCCAGCACTGCTCACCTTAACGCTGCATCCTTATAGTAGGGATAAACTGCATGATGAAGCATCCAGCACAGACAGGGGCAACACAAGACAGCGGGCAGAGCTCTGTGTAAACTCAGGGCTGTACCATTCTCCTGCCTATGACGAATCAGTGAGAAAATTCCCAGTAATGCTCACCTTAACACTGCATCCTTAGAGTAGGGATAATCTGCATGATGAAGCATCCAGCACAGATAGGCACAATACAGGGCTGCAGGTTGACCTCTGTGTACACCCAGAAATGTACCATTCTCCTATCTATGGCATATGACAAATCAGTTAGAAAATTCTCAGTAATGCTCACTTTAACGTCCTAATAGAAGGGAAAATCTGCATGATGAAGCATTCAGCAGACAGGCACAACACACGGCTCAAATTGAGCTCTATGTGAACTCAGGCTTGTACCATTGAAGGGATGGGGGAGGGGGGGGGGCAAGCAAATGACTGTGGTGCACCTGTCACACTGACTTTGCAGCTCTGCTTCTTGTGAGTTGAAAGTCCTCTTACAGCACTAAACAAGTCTTTAAACCATGTATACAAAAAGACAAAACAACTGCACTGGTTGGAAAGTTTGGGGTCACCTCTCATCAGGGAGTGAAATAGTCACCCCAGTTTGGATCACCTCTGCATATCATTGATTTTATGTTTAGCTCCAGGTAGGTGGAAACTTTAACACGGGCCTCAATTGGCCCTCGGGCCAGACATGCCTGCCATAAGCCAGGTCTCTGCGACCTACATAGAGGATATTTGACATACAAAAAAATCTCCAGTCCAGGAGATAGTTGGTGACCCTTGCTATCTGGTGTCGTCACTAGGTTTGGTGTCACCTAGTGCCGGAAACCCATGGTGTCATCCAATAGTAGTGTATATGAAGTTGTGTAGCAGGCAAATTGTGTATTAATGTTCTACAAATATATACACACAGTAGGGGCCAAGTGCGATAATATACCATTAGGCTGAAGTTTAACTTTGCCCAGCCATGGACACACTACAAACATTATTTCCCCCCCACGACTAACAGGATGCAGAGGATGCACGGTAATGCATAGCCAGGAATCTATGGGTAGTGCTGTAGGAAGGGTCATAGAATACATGACAAAGGGAGAGAAAAGTGTCATGGAAAGTGTTTGGGTGACCTGCCACTGGCATCGCTTTCACAGAGCACTGCTTCCCTGAGCCAGACCTTTAGCATTATAAAGCATTCTTCTAAAGAGAAGCCAAGGGACTCAGGATTGTACCAACTGCACAGGATCCTGATTTTGGTATCCTTGAGGAACTGTATATATGCTTTGGGTCAATGTCACTTACCTCTGAGATGGAATGATGGTGGCGTAGCGCTTCACAATCGTAAAAAAAATATATACTTACCTACTGTTCTGTGGAATCAAAAGAGAGATTCCATATTTATCTGCTGGTTAACTCCGGTTGTAATATCATGAGTGGCCACTGGGGGCATTTATAATGGTTTTCTATGGGAAAATTTGTCTGTGTACTTTCAATGCAGAGCTGAGATTATGGATTGACCCAGCTGTCACTGTGCTCAGAGATGTTGGGCTCTTCCGGGGAAGCATGTCATAAGAGACAAGGAAAGAGAGGCTAAGAGGGACCACCTTACATTAGAGGTAAGCTTTTTGTTTTGGTGTGGGGGGGGGG
>CM070042.1:31499620-31510386 GCA_036250615.1 Ptychadena robeensis
ATATGGCCAAACTGGTGGCAAGTGGCATCTTGGCAGCTGCACGCTTGACTTTTCTCAGCTGCGCTCGAGCTTTTAGTGAACAATGAATCGATGTGCACCACATTGTGCAATCCATCCTATTCGATACTTTGGACTGGGACCTTTGGATGTTGGTTCCCTGTTCGATCGAACTTTCTTCAAATGAGATTGATTGGCCCCGCTTAAAGGAAGGCTGGATGCAATAGATTTATGAACAATCGATCACCGCGAACATGCATGGCAAATGATCGTGCGGGAATCGGTTCAGAAATCGACCTGTGTATGGCCACCTAAAAATCCCAAATCCTTATCAAGGATTGATCAAAGGACAAAGAAGCCTCTGCTTTCAGTCTTCAGAGTAAAGGTGACCATACATGGGTCATTTTTGTTAATTGATTCCCACACAATTGATCGGTGTGTGCGTTCACGGTGATCGATTGCTCTCGAATCAATTGCATCCCACCTTTCTTCAAGGGGCATTAATCAAGACAATTCGATAAAATAGGGAACCAACATGTTGATCAGTGGTCCCAAACTTTCCTTGCAGGCCCCCTTTTCTAATTAGGGACATTATTGAGCCCCCCCCCCTCCCCATGCAAACACAGTTTAAGAATGAGGGCCAGCGCCCCCCAGTTTCAGAACCACTGATGTTGGTAAACATTGTTTGCCATTACCCTCTGTTCCCATCCAAGATATCGAATGGGAATTCTCTGTTCAATCAACAAAGTGGTAACATCATCGCCTGTGTATGCCCACCTTAAGGGCTTGTGTTCACTTAGCGATTGTCTGCGGTCACGCGCGATTTTAATCATGACATGGTGATCAAGGTCAACGCCCATTCATTTGAATTGGGTCACCACCGCGATGGGCCAACATTGGACACGATGTATCCCGCAATCTGAAACGGCTTACCACGGACTGCTGGGGGCCGATCGCCCTTGACTGCGGCCACAGAGATGAATGGATGCGACATCTTGCTACACCCCCCACTTCCTGACTGCAGGTCCGTGAATCCTGAGGCTGGAGAGTGGAGTGAAGCCCAGTGGCAAGGACCACAGGACGCAGCTGGTAGCACGATAGAGCAAAGGCGAGGTCAGATAACAGGCAGTAGGTCAGGGCAGGCGGCAATAAGCGTAGTCAGACAATCCGGGTTAGCAGCAGTAAAGGTAGACAGTAGTGAGGGATCAGGCAGAAGAGTAGTCAAGGGCAGTTCTGAGGTCAGCAGTGGTTAATCGGTTATAGAAGAGGAGTGGAGGAGATGTAGCACGATCAAGGCTCAGAAGCAACAATAATCAGCAAGGGAAGGTTGCAGAGGGTTGGGCTTTTTAGCAGGTGTCAAGGATCATGGTAGTTAGCTGGGCTGGCAGGAACAAGGAAGATCAGGAAGATTCAAAAATAAGTAGTACATAGAGGATGATAGCCTAGTGAGCAGAGCCACTGCCTGAACTGCAGCCGGTCATGGGTTCAAACCCCAACACAGTGGGTATTTCCATGCCCAAGTGGAAACATGTCCTAAAGCAGGGTACACACATGTAGATATGGGCCAGATCGATGATTGCTTCTAGAGCCATGCGTGCTCACTGCCATCCATCTGGTGCATATAACGCATGTGGCCATTTGAGTGGGACCAATCAATCCTACTCAAAACATGACTGTTGCAGAGGAGCTGGGGAGAGCAGAGCTGTCTCCCCAGCTGCTCTGATATCTGACAGCAGCGTGATGACGCTGCTGCAGAGATCATCGGACGGCTTGAATATCGAGCCATCTGTACCCTGCTTAATGCTTATAAGTATCACTGGTAGATCTAATGAAAGCCATGTTCTGCAGCATATGCAAGACTTTGGCCATTTTGTGCTCGAAGTTTACTCAGTGCTCAACCTTCCGTATAATAAACATACCAGGGACGCGATCCTTTCGGAGCACCTTGCTGGACGTGTTTTGTCAGCTGCTGCATGAGAAAGCACAGGACATATTTAAATATAGATAGCATTGCCAATGCAGAAAAACAGGTAGGTCGACCCAACGAAATGCAAGGCTGCATTCCTTACGCTGCTGAGTTCTCATAGAAAACAAAGGACAAAGGTTGCTGCCTGATAATACGCCTGCCTGGCTTGTCAAACTGGTGACAGCCCAGCCATTCAAGTCTTCCATTGAGGTCATAGAATTTCCAGGGACAGACTCAATGCAAGGATCCGGTGACTGTAACACCAGAGGGAAAGGGAATCGTGTACAAGACATAGGCCTGAAATCTGATAGTTATGAACTTCGTAGGCTGTTAATGCACAAAAAAGTTTTATAATTCACCAACTTTGAGGAAGAAATCCAACTGCTCAGAGGCGTTCCTAGTCTGTCTGGTGCCCTGGGTGATCACTTCCTCTTGGTATCGGTGTCGGACCGGAGGGGGTGGGTTGTATGTGTAGGTGGGGTCTTAAGGTGTCCATACACTGTTTGATTTTCTGTTTGATGTATGGTTGATCGACATGCACGTTCGCGGCATTGGTCGATCCAAGAAAAAAAACTTTTTTTCCTTCCTTCCTTTTTTTCTTTCCTTCCTTCCTTCCGGGAACGGAAATGTCTGTAAATCCTGGTTGATTGTGGATGGGGACAACACAGCCCCTTCACAGCCAGCACTGTGTACCCCCGCTGTTGTGATATTTTCCTACCGGAAAAAACAGGTTAAGCTGCTGCACAAACATGAAAAAAAAATAGTGCACTACAGGAGAAGTATTTTTAAATTCCTGCTCATTAGATTATGCCAAATCTCAAATCGTAGCATAACCGCATGAGGGTTAGGTCAGTGAGTGGGATGGGGCAGTAGCTTACTGTAGAGACAGTCATAGGAGACATAGGTGGGCTATGGCATGCAAAGCGTATTACTCACTGTATTTTTTGGGGGGGGGGGGTTAACATTAAACACGTTAACTGTATAGGTCCATCTTAAATGCCATATCACAATGACTAAAAATCAAAACTATACATGTACACATTGTACATAATGCAGTTTGTCTCCACCCTTAATAAATTAGATTATATTTTTAGCCCCCTTGTAACATCATTTTACTGTATGTATGTATGTATGTATGTATGTATGTATGTCTGTCTGTCACATTCTGTGTGTTGAATGTGCCTGTTCCAGTATGTATGTATGTATGTATGTAGCTGTCACAATATGTGTGTTGTATGTGCCTGCCTGTTCCATTATGTATGTATGTATGTATGTATGTATGTATGTATGTATGTATGTATGTATGTATGTATGTATGTGCCTGTCACATTCTGTGTGTGTTGTATGTGCCTGTCACATTCTGTGTGTTGTATGTATGTTCCTGTCTGTTACATTATGTGTTTGTTGTATGTATGCGCCTGTCTGTTACATTCTGTGTGTGCTGTATGTGCCTGTGTCTTACATTCTGTGTGTTGTATGTATGTGCCTGTCACATTCTGTGTGCGTTGTATGTGCCTGTCACATTCTGTGTGTTTTGTATGTTCCAGTCTGTTACATTCTGTGTGTGTTGTATGTTCCAGTCTGTTACATTTTGTGTGGGTTCTATGTGCCTGTCTGGTACTTTGTGTGTGTTATGTATGTGCCTCTGTTACTTTCTATGTGTATTGTACTTCTAGAGTGCACTTCCAGAGTGTAGTTGTCTTCCAGAGTGCACTTCCTTCAACATACAGTCTGTGTTGGGGGAACTAAAAGTCTCAGCATTCTCTACTGTTCTTATAATTGAATGGTTGGTTTGACATTCAAACGGCAGGGCTTGTAGGTAGAATCTATAGCACAATTGTGTCATTCCTTCCTAAATTTAAGTGCAAAATATTATTCGGTATGTTTGAGTTTACCAATTAGGTCATTAATATTTTTTTTGTTTTCTTCCTCCTAGGTGCGTCTTATGATCCAATATGAAAAATACAGTTGTATGCAGGCATTGGCTTTTCATGATAATCTTAGTAGAGATGCGGAAAAAGTTGATATTGGCATACAAATGCAAATATAAATTGTAAAGACTGAAACTGAGCTAATCGAGCACAGCAGCAGTTGTCCCTGATTGGCTCAGTTTCAGTCTGCATACAATTTGAATGATAATGTTGTAATGTTGAAATCTCAGTATCAGTGAAGAACAACCAGGCAACAGCACTGGTATGTCCTGGTGGTTTTTTTCTACATTTAAATGATTTTTTGCTGTTTGTATACTTATATCCCTGTGTGTGTGCCTAATCGAAGAAACTCAATTGAATGGGGTTCCAACATGTTGGAAACCCCGTTCAATCTCCATTACTTTGCATGGAGACATGAATCTTCATGCAAAGTATTGGAGCAGCTACTGCTCCTGCACAGCTGTCTGCTGTCAGTGTGAAGGGGGCGGGGCCAGCACTCCTCACTCGGAAGCTGCTGCTGTGCGAGTAATACTGCTTCTCCCCAGCTTGTAGCATCTTCGGATTTACACATGCTGCAAGCTGGGGAGAACGGGTCCCCATTGAACGGGAATGGATGTGCCCATGTGATGGACATTGATTTCCGTTCAATTGATCCCTGATCAATCACAGGATGGTGACGTCACCATGCTGTGATTGATCGGGGGTGGATTGAACGGGAATCTACCCGTGTGTGCCTAGCTTTACTAAATTCATAATGTGTTATTTACCTATATACAAAATCAATCTTGTCAAAATAGCTGTTTTCTTTGACATGACTGAACAATAGAAACTCCTTTTTCAACTTAACTACGAATGAATGGATTTATAACATCTTGTGTAACAGTGCGAGATTACTACACAATACACAACGAGCATCCCAACAAAGGGAAGGGCAGAGTCCATGAAACCTTGTCCCGGGCCTTCCATTGTTCCATGATAGTCTGACACGTTAATTGGGATAAACAGATTTTTTTTTAGGGGGGGGGGGGGGGGGGGGGGGGTGTCATCACTAATTGGACACCTTGATTACTGGAATTTATCTGTTTGCGTGGAGCTACAATGGGTAATAGAAAGGGAAATTGGAATGTTAACTGGTTAAAGGAAAGTATATCACATTTTAAAAAGGGAAGATTAGCTTGTGTAATCTATTAAAAGCCATGCGCACTGCATGTACGTCCTGTGCAGGACGCATGGGGAGTCCTATTGAGTTAGCAGAGCAAAGATGTAGAAAAATGGCGTCCGAACATCATCAGGCACTCTTTTTTACTCTTCTTGGAAATACCTCCATTGATCTTCAATGAAGGTATTGTAAGAAGACAGGAATCAACCAGACGATAGAGGCAGCTGTTGATGCTCAAAACTTTTTATTTAACAATTAGACCCTAACGGGGTCTCCAAACACAGGGAAAAGCGGTGCTCAACAGTCCTCAACACCTGGTCCAGAATGAATGTCCAAAGTAGTAGTCACTGGTAAATGAGGAACTGACGGTCCTAGGACAATACCTCAGCCTGAGGAGGGTCACAGCTGATCGGCAAATCCACACAGCGGGTAGACACCAGATGGGTGGCGGAATGGCGGTAACGCTCCACAGGCACAGCCACAGATGGGTCGCGGAAACACAGGCACCCCCCAGCAAGGTCTGGGGGGGGGGCCACCCCACTCTTTGCTGAGCAGTCTGAAGAGAGCACTGTACTGAGTACTGAAGGATAAGCGAGTAGCTGTTAGGAGAGCTGCATACTATTATGCTCGCCGGCTGTATGCACGCCAGCAGTGTATGCCGTACTGAAGTCTGAAGAGAGGCACAGGGTATCCCTGTCGTATGTCCTCGATCCCCAGACTGAGCACCGCCTTTTCCTGGTAGCTTCCTCTTAAGCCTTCAGGTGGCCACGGCGTATGCTGGGACGCTCTTTTAAAGGGACCTTCGCCCTCCGCTTACCACAGCGTGCCCCTACAGTATCTCTAGGGGCCAGGAGTGGGCTGGCACGGGCAGCCAAGCCTACGTCTCACAGGTCTGGCAGGTGCAGGTAGGGGGCCCAATCGAGCGGACACACAGACCTGACTTCGCAGTGCTACAATGAAGGCAATGTGTCTATTTTTAAGGTTGGCCTACAACTTTATCCAATGTTTCAACTTGACCTGCTATGCATTTGAGTTTGACACCCCTGTACTACATATATGTTTAGTGTTATTATCATCTTTGTTTGCATTGCATGCAGACTGTCGCATTCGTGTTTTTGGTAAAAAGTCTGGACTGTGCAGAGTTGGGTGTGCTCCATTGAAGGTCAAAGTAAGAATTGCGGTCCTCTAACCACCCACATCCTCCTTGCTCCCTCCTGGAATTCCTGACGTTGGTCTGTTTTCTGTCCTCCGATCCTCCCGATGATGTAAAGAGTCCTGACCCCTAATTATTTCTGCGTGCCAGAAATACGAGCTGATCACTAGTGTGAAAGGTATGTATTCTCATCTTGAAAGCTAAACATGCGAAAAACATGAAGGTTGGCAGCCTGTGATCCTTCCTGTATGATGGAACATAGTAAAAATGACTACACCCTGCTGTGGAACGTCAGAAATGTCGAGTATTTCACTGAAGAACTCTGCTTCTTATCTTCTATCAATACACTCGATAACGTGGTCGTGTCTTGTTCAAAAACTATTTTTATGGCGCCACGTCTGTGATGACAACATGCGGCGTTTATCAGCCCTATAAATTCCATCTTGAAATAACTTTCTTGAAGGAGAGGACTCTGGGAGGTGATTGAGGTGGTTTAGAGAAGCGCTGTCGCTGTCATCAGTAGAAAGTGGCTGAGGAGCTGACGCTTTAAATGCTTGAGAACTGTGAGCTTGCTGAAAGGTGACTGTTGGGGTATTGTAGTAAAGGGTTCCCTTTCTAAAATTTGGGTGGTCGAAATGTTTCAGTCTAGATGAAGAGGATGTGCGTCAGAATAAGAACCTGAGCCAAATATAACTGGGTGGTGAATAACCATTACTTGCATGTCCATCATTGGACAATACAATCTCTGGCACCCTGATCCCCATGGGGGTCGTAGGCAGATTGGTGCCATGGTCGAGCAAACCCCTCCACCCCCCCAATTAGTTACTGCCACTTATGTCACTGCCGGGTGCTCTCCCTGGAGGGGGGGATGCTGGGGAGTCACAGACTTATGCTGGGCATACACGGGTAGATCCCCGTACGACCGATACCCAGCCGAGTGCAGTGGGATGGCGCAGCGCTCCAGCTTCATCTATATTGCTGTGTCATGGATATCTGCCTACCACTACCATATGTCCCCATCCAAAGTAATGGAAATCGAATACGTTTTTCCAACATGTTGGAAACCTGTTGGCCGAGCTTCGGAAGGAAGCCTGAATGGCTCAAGTTTTGTAATAGATTTGAGCAAAATCAAGTGCCATGAATTGTGTTCAAATCTATTACAAAATTGAGCCAGGTATGCCTAGCTTTACGGATTCTGGGACTCGCCAGAACTTCTCTCTCCCGGGCCGCCGCTAGCTTGATAACCCTGCATGCGGGGGAGGGGGGGGGGGGTATCGGGAAAAAAATTCAATGCCTAGATTCAGCCCCCCTAGCATGATGGGCAACCACACATATTGCCCCTATGTAAACCCACCACTGCTGATCCCACATAGATTGCACATGTGTAAAATAGTGGGATCCATGGACTCACTGTTACAGGAACAAATCTAAGATTTAGGTTCACACTGTAGCTGGGTCTTTTGACCAAGTTGCAAGCAATAAGGCTTCCTGGCTCCCTACACTCTGGGGCCCCAATGCCAATGCTGGATACAAGTCACTTGCCCAACAGCTCCTCTAATATCAGGTGGTTGCACTATGAGCTTCTCTTCAAAATGAGGGGCCAGGTTTACCTGCTGGCAAGCCCCTGATGGATTGTGGTAAAAGGGATCAATTCAACCCCCTTACCCTTCAGAAACTGCCAACCTTCATAGAGAATGAATAGACATGATTTATGATCGCATACATAGAGAATGAATGGACTCGTTTTTATATAATGGGGGCCATTTTTTTTTTTATCGCGGGTGAAGATCGCCTGGTCAATCACATCCACCCCGTGGCTGGTGGGAAAATAGTGTAAACTTGTGAAGCCACAATTCTGATCCTGGGTCTAACCACGTCCACGCCCAATGGGACAAGCCCATTCAACTAAATGAAAGGTATCAGTCGCAGCAAGCATCCTGTGTAGCCCTAAGATAGAGGGGATGATTGGGGAGATGGTTTAGTGGGCCCTGAAAAATTACCTAGTATAAGGTCTGGGCACGGAACAATCAGGGACAGGTAAGTATCCAGAAGTGTAGCTTGGAACAACTTTCTCCTGAGCAACATTCGGGGTCACCATAGGTAGGTTAAAGGGTAGTCCACTTTGATCTAATATTGCTGCTTCATGTTTAGCCCGGACGTCCAAGCTTTTACGTCAGGAGCATTGAGTTCTTTACATCTGAGTTATCAGATGTTAACGGTCAGGCTGAGCACAACATATAACTGTGTAATGCAATATTTTACATCCGGAAACTTGGTTCCAATATCAGTGTAGTGAATATTAATGAAAAACTTTTCCCTCTGCTTCATGACTTTTTTTCTAGTATTTAAAACCAGTGACCCCATGGGAAGAGCCCCCCCCCCCCCCCCCCCCCCCCCCACTCTAAAGCTAGCCGTACACTCTGAGATTAAAATTACGATCCAATAAAACAGACCAATGTATGTATCGGTTTGGATCGTAATATTCGGCAAAAAAGCTACCACATTGAAAATCCGATTTACGATTTTTTCCAGGATGTCATCGAAATGAATCGCCGTTTATATCGGCCATTAGGATGTATTTTTTTTTTTAAAGGGAAGCCTCTGCAGTAATTGGTCGGTAAACACTATGAAAACATAGTGAAGTTTCCCGATGTTCCCAGACCAATTAAAATTTTTGAACATGTCCAATAAATTACGATCGTAAAAAACAGCAATTACGATCGTATTTTATTGGTTGTACCATGTGGACATGTGCAGATTTCAGGACGATAAAATGCTTTCATTGGTCGGTTGTAATGGATCGTAATTTTAATCTCAGAGTGTATGGCCAGCATTCTACAGAGGTTAGAGGTTGTTGTAGGCTTCTCTGTGTACTCTGTAAACAGGATTTACCTTTCTCCCCTGAAAGACGGATAATTACCCGTCTCTGCTTTATTACAAACTTAAGGCCCCCATACACGCCCCGATTTTCCGTCCGATCGATTAAAAACAATTGTTTTTTGCATCGGTCTTCCAAAAATCGGTCAATGCCCACATGGTTCAACCGAGTAACTTCGATCGAAGTTTTGGGAATAATCGGTCGGACTGTGATCGGACATGTTGGAAAATTTCTCTCGATCGAATCTAAATTGTATTCAAATCGGCTACTATTTCTAATGACCCGACCAATTTAGGTCCGATCTAACTAATTATCATACTTTTACTTCCTGTTTCAAACGTTGTGGTGTGTGTAAAATCATCTGCCAGGTTGTGCTGCTAGGATGTATACATGTTTTAACATTCTTCTGTATTTCTCATGTGAACTAAACTGAAGTTGAGACCCTGTTTCCCCTATGATTAGCCATACGGACTCCAAAGTGGAAGATGAAACTGACAGGCTGAGACAGGTCGAGCATGATTTAATGTCTACTGACAAGCCGTTGGGGCCATGCGGAGGAGGAGGTTGGACCTGTTTGCCTCAGCTCCTCTAAACCATTAGTTCCGACAAAATGGTATTTTTCTTAGTGACAAAAGGGGAGGAGACCCGGGGCCATAGCTGTATGCGACACCCTGAGTCGAACCACGTGGAACTTCCAGTTGTGTTACTGCCTGATTGTCAACATGTTACCGAAAACGGGTAATACAGAAGTTCAGACAGGAGTCCACAAGCACTGATCTTGAGGTGGCCGCCCCACGGAAGAGAGCCAAGAAGGAAGAGGCAGTAGTTGGAGGTTCGGAAGGGTCATTAGATTGGGCGGGGGGTGGTGAGGCCCCAAACGTTCACCTCCGGATGCGTCCAGATCTCCGTGAAAACAGGGGAGGGAGAGACCGACGTCCAACGATGCAGTCAGACAGTTCATGGCCACTTGGCAGCGTGGCGTCTGGAGGAAGACCTTGCTAAGGGTGGGGGCTGTCTCAAGCGAGGTGAGTTCTGACAGTCCTGGCACCCGCAGGAAGGGGGAAGTGTGCAACACAGAAAGGTAGATTATGAGAAGCGGATGGAAAGATCTTTCAGCAAGGTATCTTCGAGTCGGTACACACTCCGGGGAGAGTTCCCAGTTTTCCTTGCCGGACCCAAAGGCATCCTTAGGACTGTCGCAGGAGGGGGAACGGTCGACTGGGCCTCTCTAGTCAGTACGTCTGTAAGGTGTGAACCAACAGTGGCGAAGAGTCGGACTTTAAGTGTGGGTTTGCACTGGGGTGGGATTATCTTTAGCGCTGGCGCCTGGGATTGCGTTTCTGCGGGGGGCGAAGTAAGTTATGGGTGGTGAAAGTAAGGTGGCAACGGAGCCCGCCGGTTCTGTTGTTCATTTCAATTGGTAAACTGTCCCACGAAGATGGGAGTTGTCTATATGGTGACCCTGAGAAAGCGGGTCTGCTCGGGGTTTGTTCAGTTATTGGATCCAATGAAATAAAGAAGCGAGGCGCCCACGCCCTTGGAATTGGGGATCGTGTAGCAGGGCCAGGGGGAAACTGGAACCGTCTTTACCCGGCAAGCACAAGGCTTTCCGCGAGTGATGAGTTTTCACCCGTTCCTGGCGTGGAATGCCCAGCGAAAGCCCGGCAGCGAAAGAAGTGATG
>CM070042.1:31518031-31530928 GCA_036250615.1 Ptychadena robeensis
CTCCTTGAGCTGAGTGCGACTCAAGAAGTCCGCTTTGATGTTGAGGGACCCCTTGAGGTGCACCGCTGAGAAGGCCACTACTTCCCTTTCTGCCCAAACACAGATTTTATGCGACAGGCTCTGTAGTGAACGGCACCTGGTGCCCCCCTGTTTGTTTAAGTATGCTACTGCCGTAGCGTTGTCTGAAAAAATTCGCACTACGCCTCCAGCCAAAGTGTTGCGAAAATGCCTGAGCGCACAAAACACAGCCAGGAGCTCCCTGAAGTTGGAGGACTGACCTGACTCTGACCTGGTCCACTTGCCTTGGGCAAAAGAATCCCCCAGATGGGCCCCCCAACCCCAAGCGCTGGCGTCCATGACCAAAAGGACCGGATCTGGGAAGGCCCAGAGAAGACCTTCCGACAATACTTGGTTCCTTCGCCACCACCATAGGAACCTGAGCACTCTTGGGGAAAGAAGGAGAGGCAGATCCAAAGTGAGGTTGCTCCCGTTCCAATGCGCCAACACGTGAGACTGTAGTACCCGCATGTGCGCCTTTGCCCATTGGATAGCCGGGATAGCCGACACCATGAGGCCTATTACCGACATGGCTGTCCGAATGGAGACCGTCCTCTGGCACTGCAGCTTGGCTGCAGCCGAGGAGATCTTCAGCTGTTTGTCTGGTGGCAGAAAAATTTTTTGGGGTGACTGAATCGACTAGATACCCCAGAAACTGGATCTTCTGAACCGGTTGCAAACTGGACTTGGTCCAATTCACTAACCAACCCAAGCCCTGCAGGACCCTGCAGGGCGTGGGACAAATTGGCCTGCAATTCTGTGCTGGTTCTTGCAAAGAAAAGCAGGTCGTCCAAATACGGAATCACCGGGACATGTTGGAGACGCAGCGGGGCTAATGCCTCTTCCATAATCTTGGTGAAAATCCGAGGAGCGGAGGCCAGCCCGAAAGGCAAAGCCCTGAATTGGAAGTGAAGAATGCTCCCTTTCCAGAGAACGGCCAACCTTAAGTACCTTTGATGACCCCCGAAGATTGGCACGTGCAGGTATGCATCTTGTGGGTCTATGGAAGCCGTATAACACCCGGGAAACAAGAGATTTTGCGTGGTGAAAATAGTCTCCATGCAAAATCTCTTGTAGGCCAAAAAATGATTGAGCAAGCTCAGGTTCAAGATTAGCCTGTATTTCCCCGAGGGCTTTCCCACCACGAAAACGTGGGAGTAGAACCCTCGGCCCCTTTCCAGTTCCGGAACGGGAATCAGCACCTCCTGTTCCACAAGTTCCAAAATGAGAGACATGAGGGCCCCTGCTTTTACGTGGTCCTGTCAGTGACTTATAAACAGCAGTTCATAAGTCTTTAGGAACTATCAATTAAACGGTTAAGCTCAAAAGATTTGATTGTTCCTAAAATGAGACGAATAACACCTCAAGAGTAATTTGATCGGTATAATGGTTATATTGTGCGGACAATAAAACAGGGCAAGCAATTATGCAAAATATATATGATTTATTTAACACACACGGAATAATAAAACACTAAAAATCTATTGAAACAGAATGGATTACAATAATGACATGTATAACACCAGAAAACCACCACGAGGTGTCTCCAACACACCTAGCACAGTAATATACTACCCAAGAATTTGTGCTATGCAAATGTGTTAGAATACAGGTTTGTATTGTATTAACAACAACTATATCAATGTAATATGTTTTACTGTATTGTCACTAGATGGCAGTGTTGTGAGGGACAGTCATGTGACATATAAGTTTCCTGTGTTTGCTATGTTCTGTTGTAATAAAGTTTCTTTTAAGAGCTGTGTGAAGCCACACTACAGAGACTGTCTGTCTGCCATTTGCTGAGCATCCAGAAAGGTTTTTCTATCAAAATGGAAACAAACACGCTGGCTTATACCGGCTACACACAAACAGAAAATGATGATGGCTAATACTTCTACAAAACTACGCCAAGACTCTTAGATAGGAAAATAAGTCTCTCCAAACACAAATTGACGTTATACCAATAAGGGAGAAAAAGTCCCCACAGAGATTTTTCTCTGAACTCATAGATAACTCAATTAATTGACAAGGTGCACTGTTATCAACCATTCAATATCATGAGTTATACTAGATCTAAGCTCTGCAAAGGGGCAGACTTAATTAGGTATCACCTCAGTATTTGGTTTGGAGAATAAGATAAAGAGATTCCTTACCAAGACTTGGAATTGCTTTGTAGAAAGAAGGCGTTGGCTGGGGAATGGGTGCTCCTGTCCTTTTCCTTTCGTTTTCCTTGTTTTTTTCTTTCCTCCTTTTTTTCTCTCCTGCCCTGTGCATCACTTTAAGTAATGATTTCATATCTCAAACACATACCTTCCACTCTCCGAATTCTCCAATTGACTATCTTAGATAAGAAGTGGGCAGACTTTCAAACATTGTGTCACTTTTAACTCTTTACCCTCTTTGGTAACCGTGTGCCCAATTAATAAGTACCTCAAGTGTCATCTGACCTTTGTGACCTCCAGATCATAAATAGGGGTGCACTTGACATTATGATCAGAAACCAGACGTTTTTACTCAAAGATGTATTCATACCTCATAGCATAACAATAGATATCCTGTGTAAGACATAATTTATGTGACACGTGCAGATAAGTTTGTACAAGGCCCTACCAGGCATGTATGAAAGCATGGAGGGGCCTCATGTTTTGGACCATACTTATTTTCACTCAGTGATAACCTTTATACAGACTTACTAAAGCAGTGATACAAAATGGAGTAATGTTATAACCATGGCTTTTAACTATACGCCATAAGATATATAATGTTAGTGCGTTTAATTAGTTGTATATAAAAATGTTATACCCTATGAAAATGCCTGACAAAATCCCCCTCATTACAATATAAGACATTCCCCCAGATAGGATTATATTGGAATGGCAAGAAGGGCTTTTCATACAGACTCAAAAGTGGGGCGTCCGCATCAAGTAAAAAATGCTCAAGCCAGAGCTTGGCCAAAACTCTTCTGAAAAACAGTTTCCAACGTCGTATCTCTTCGTGGCGGAAATCAGTATATGTTCTTTCAGGAATATAAAAGAGTGTTTTCAATCACAGAATATAGATCTGACAAATGTATAGATAGATATGTGGTTTCCTTTAAACGAACCCATCTCAAGTTCCAGTGTTTTGAAAGAAATGGAGTTGGCAGCCGAAACACCGGTAGCAACAACAGTGCCTACCGCGCCAAAGATTATAGCAGTTACAATTGCAAAAATTAATCTTTTCGGCCTTTGACTTGTGGAAAATTGGTCCTTGGTCAGTGTCTTCCTTGTCTGTTCCAGGATTTGCGTGATACGTTCTTGGGAATAACCGATGTACATCTGATACCACGTCTGGATCTCAGGAGACTGCATCTCAGAAACGTTGAACTGTCTTTCCACGAAGAAGAAGAAGCGCGGATCCAAACTGACATAGATCTTCTGGGATAGGATCCTCTTATTCGTCAAGATGAAACCCGAGGCATCCTGCAGCATGATCCCGGACGAAGGGCCTGGCACAACGATCGGTTCAGCATGGAGCTTCTTCCATAAGATTAGGATAGAGTAGATCACCACAAGAATCCTGGGCGGCATCTTATGCCTAAAATGTAGAAATGTAATGACACATATGAGTACAGACAAAAAATTTTTGTCAATCCGTTTTCCGGATACTCATACTACCACCTATCTAAGGCTTGGCATAGTTTCGTTCCGTACAAGAAATATAACATTTTCTCTCAATTCAGAAACGTGAAGAGATATTAGTTATAGAGGAGAACACATAAGGGTGAGTTAGTACATTGGTTACTACACCGATCCTAGACTCCTTTCTTTAGCTGGAACCTTGGTATCTCTCCGTCACTCATCATCTGGTGAACCTTCAATTTCACAGAGTTGTGACCTAGGATGACAAGCACGTTAATATGCACCCATTTTTCGACAATTTCATCCCCTTTGAAACTTTGATTTTGTAGACCACAGGTAAAAACGTGTTAACAACAATAAATGGTTCTGTCCAGGAAGGTAGGAGCTTTTCTTTTCAAAGTTGTTCACCTGTAAGGGAATAAACAAATCACCTACCTTCTCAATTACAGATTGAGTGTACTTGGTTAGTTCCACAGCTTCAAAATTCCTTATGAAGTTTCCAAGGGAATTCCTATGATCGACCGATCAGAAGGAAGGCCCACAATAAGTGTGGGATGTCTAATGACTTCCTTGCCTATTTTAAACGTTAACCATGTTGTACCTTTTACCTGTAAAGCGTCTCCACCTATGCTTATCAAAGAGCCGTCAAATGGTTTCAGTCTCTGCTTCTTTGCTGTCTCTCTCATCACCTGTTGGAAGTAACCATACGACAACAGAGTGGCTTGTGATCCTGTATCCAGTAAACCCTGAATCGGCCCGATTGATTCATCCTGAAAATGGGTGTTGACGAAGTATCTGGCCTCAGTCAGATCACATGAGTGCCCAGAGCTGTAGTGCAGCTAGGCGGCAGGGCACATTGCCTCAGGCATCGGCCAGGGCAGCCAAACGGAGTGACGTCAGGCCCTAAGAAAAAGGGTCAACAGGAAGAGGAGGGCCTCTTGTCGGCGCGGGACATCAGTGTGATCGCATCGCTGGATCTGTGAGTATCTGCCTCTTGCTTTGCACCATGGATGCTGCCCTTGAGCGCCTCTTCGCGCAGTTGCGGGAGCAAGCCACACCTCCGCCGTCCGGATGGCCTGTTCGATCCCGCCGGTGGGCGCCAGATCGCCTGTCCCCCTCGTCCACACCACCCCGTGCCCGGCGCTCTAGCTGCAGCCCTATTGATCCGCCCAGCTCTGGGCCTCAGGCGCGCTCTGGGACATGCTGTCCCCGCACTCAGGCCTCCTCTGCCCGCAGGCCCCGCTCCACCACTAGGCCCAGCTCTGCCCGGGCTGGCGCACGGGCCCCACACCAGGCCGCATCCCCTGTTCCCCTGCTGGCCTCTGCACAGGTCCCCATCCCGGCCACGGTTTCGGCCCACCTCCTGGTCCCCCCTGTCCTTGGCTCCCCTCCAGGCTGGGCCTCAGGCTTCCGTCATGTCTGTGCAACCGGCCCCATGCTTGCCTGGTAACCAGGCCGCGCCGTAGGCCATTTCTCAGCCTGATCGCCAGGCCGCTCACCCGCTGGACCAGGCCGTGGCCCGCACGTGCTGAGAGGCCGTTCTCGCAGCCTTTTCCAGCATCGTGGGACGACGCTTCTGGACCGTCTTCTGGGCAATCGTCATGGTCCGCGGCCGGTGGGACCAGTGGGAGGCTTTTCGTTCCAGCGGTGGAGGTGTTCCTGGCCGCCACAGCCCTGCGGTGCATCATGAGGCTGGAGTCTCTGTCCTTTCCATGTCTTCGCAGGTCGCTGCGGAGATCGACAGGGAGGACGCTGTGCAACGCGGTCACATGGATTCGGCTGGATGGCATGGCGACGCACGCGATGCCTTGGCTCTGGGCGGTGCGGGCGCTGACGGCGGCGTGATGGATGGCGGTTATCCGGCTGGTGAGGAAGCTTACACTACACATACACATGTTTCTCCTTCTGCAGTGTAGGTCACTGGGTCTGTGGATTTACAGGGTTCAGGTGGGGCTCTGGGGGCTTCCGGGGGGGGGGGCGCTGGGCCTAGGGTTCTCCCGGGGGGTCTGGGGGTGGCCTGTTGGGTTCTCTGCTGGTTTTTCTTGCATCTTGGGAGTTGGGGGTTGGGCCTGGGGCCTAGGGCCCGGCTCGCGTGTGGTCTGCGTTACCGCCCGGGGGGTCGGGGTCGGTCGTTGCAGGGAGCACGGATTCTGGGGTTGCGGCTGCTGGGTCGGTTCCTTCGGTGGCGGCTACTTCTGAGGGGTTGGTGGCGCCTGCTGCGCCAGTGGCTATGGCGGCTCCTCTGGTGGCAGCTCCCACCGCGCCGGCGGAAGCAGCTAAGGATAAGCCATTGCTGGTTTCTGATGCGGCGAAAGCCGCGGCGTGCACGGTGCCACTGGGCCCTATGGGGGCGCATGTGCGTTTGGAGACTCGGGTAAAGATATGGAAGCACGAATTCATAGACATTTTTACCCTCCTTTCGTTAGAGAGGTATGCGGTTGAGACATATCAGGGGGGAAGAATTGGATGCATGCGTTTGCTATCTTGGCTAGCGTCATCTGTGAGAAGACGCCAGAGGTGTCGGTTTCCTTGTTTCGATATTGGAAGGTGATTATGGAGGCGCACAGGACATATGGGGGAACGCTTGGATTTAGTATGACGAACAATTTCATTAGCGCTTGTCGATTTACCCCACTACGGGTTGGGACCAGAAGGATGTGGCGTTGTGGCTTCGGTTAATGATGGTGCCCAAACAGGCCGGTTATGGCAGTTTGGGGGGCTACGGGGAAGCGTCCATGGGTCAGGCGACGTCGTTTCCAGGGGGTGCCGGCGGTTCTGGAGGGGGGGCGCCGGCGGCCGGGAAAAAGGGCTGGTGTTTCAATGACGGCAGCTGCAAGTGGGGCAACCACTTGCCGCTGTCCCGACATGATTGCTTCGCTGCAGGGGTGGAATCCCCCCCTTAGCACTTGTATCAATACGGTGGAAAGGGTGAGCCGGGCACGGGGGGCCGATCTCCTTGGGTAAGGGGGGTCGCCGGTGATCGTCCGATCGGATGGTCCCCTGGCTAAATAGGTACACTGATAGGGAGTGGCGGATTCGCTCTAGTTGGTTTTCGGATGGGTTTGGATCCCTTACGCGGGGGAGTGGGGGAGGGCTGGGTGTGGCAACGTGATTTCCGTCGGGAGCGCCCTCAGCTGTGTTGGATAAGTTGCTTAAAGAGGTGAGTTGGGCAGGATGGGTGGCTTTTCGTGGCCCTCCCCATGGTGATTTGATTGTTTCCCCTTTGGGCCTGGTGCCAAGAGGGAAGCGGGAAAATTTTGGCTCCATCCACCACCTGTCGTTCCCCCCAATTTACGCGCGGGGTTTCCTCGTAATGATGGTATTGATGTGGAGCTGGTGGCCGTGTCTTACATCCGGGTGGGCATCTCACGGGCGTGGGGCAGGGGGTGCGTGGCTGTGCTAGGTGGATTGGAGGCGGCGTTTCGCCTCCTGCCCGTTCACCCGAGTTGCCAGTTTTTGCTGGGCTGTCATTTTCAGGGCAGTGGTTTGTTGGACAGGTGCCTTCCCATGGGCGTGTTCCATCTCCTGCTCGCTGTTGAACGTTTTAGCTCATTTCTGGAGTGGTGGTCAAGCAAGCACGGGCTTTGGGTTCTCTTGTCCACTATTTGGATGATTTATTGTGCGTGGGTGCAGCGGTTCCGGGCACGCGAGGAGTTGTTTGCAGGCAGTGTGGCGGATCTTTGGTGATTTGGGGTGCCGTTGGCCCCCAGAAACCGAGGGCCCGGCGGTTTTTTTTGAAGTTCCTGGGGATCGAGATCGACAGGTCGCCATGGATGTCCGTTTGCCTCAGTTACGTACGGCATATTCGGCTTCTCCTGGAGCGATTTTCTGCACCCGGAGACGATTACACTCCGGGAGGCCAATCTCTTTTGTGTAAACTCAACTTTGCCTGCCGATTTTGCCCATGGGTTAGGATTTCTGCATGCATTTGGGCGTTTATTACCAGGGGGGTGCGTTGCCCGCACCATTTTTTGCGGGTTACCGCCGTTGGTTAAGCAGACCTGCGGGTCTGGCTGAGTTTTTCTTTCCCGTTTCAATGGCCGTGTCGTTGTGGCCTTGTGGTCGCTCACCCGATGCCCAATACGAGCTGCAGCTGTTCACCGGGCCTCGCGGCTCGGTGGGTTCGGGGGGCTATTTCCAGGCCGTGGTTTCAGGTCGGGTGTCTGGCCCTGCCGCGTGGTGGTGGCGTTTTCGGTCTGGGCCCCCAGTTGGCGACCAGTCCGTGGTGTTTACTTGTGACAACCGGCGGTGGTCTCTTCAGGATGAGCGTTTTTGGAGTTTTGGCGGCGCCTGGTGTCGGCTCGCGACGGGTCTGCGGGTGCCGCCGCACTTGCTGGTACCTTCTCGGGTCGATAGCTGCTCGGTTGCTAAGGGGATCTTGTTCGCCGTCCCACTTGGCGCTCTATAGTCTACACTTGGGGCTGGGGGCCTCCGCTGGAGGCGGCGTCAGCAGTCTGGGTGCTGTCGAGGAACGCAGGGACTTGTTGTTTCTGGCTTGGCCTCACTGCTGGAGACGGTGTGTCTGTGCCGGGGTGGGCCGGGCTATGGCCGCCCTGGCTTCCTTTTCAGGCTTCGGGGCTGGGAGGACCTGACTAAGGATTTCCTGCTGCGGCCACATGTCATTGAGGTTATCGCAGGGGGAAGGTGGCCAGTGATTCCGCCGGTCCGTGACTTTCTCTTTTCTCTCTGATGCTTGAATCTGTTCGGGGTCCTTGTTGTAGGTTTTGTTCGGAGCGGTAGAGGTACTTCCCTTTTTGGGGTGGCTTTTCTTTAGCTTTTTCTTTGGGGCTTTCCGCATCGGGAGTTGGTTGTCCTGAGCGCGCGGGGCTTGTTCTGGGGCTGTCCTGCCTGTGGGAGAATGTTGTTGGTGGGGAATGTGTTACTATTTGGTTTTTTATTTTCCAAACCGTTAGTTGGTACACAGCGGTTTGCGGGTCCTACTCTGGGGGGGGGGGGGGGGGGGGGGGGGGGGGTTCTCACTGGTGTGTTTTTTTGCCCGGTATCCTGCTTTTCTGCTTTTTTCAGGGTGAGACCAGATGTAGGTGGCCCTCTGCTGTGCCATGGAGATGGGTCCTTTTTGTCCTGTTTTCAGTTTGTGTCGGTATTTCACAAGTGCCTGGGTTCCCTGGGGGTGGAGATCAAGGGGTTTGGGTCTCATTCCTTTCGGATTGGGGTCGCGACTGAGGCTGCCTGCTGCTGCTTGAGTCAGTCGGCGATCCAGCAGATAGGTAGGTGGGAGTCCAAATGTTTTACCTCCTGTTTCAGATTGTCCTCGGTGTAACGTCTGGATACTGGGGCACTTGTATATTACCTGGGCCGAACGACGCGCTAATGTCCGCCCCCGTGGAAAGTTTCTGGGCTGCAGGGCGGAGTTGGTGGATGTCCATTGGTTTGGGTTCTCGGGGCTGAGGTGGCCTAAGATCTTCAAAAAGTTTTCACGCCTTGTTACTTCCCGTTCCCCTCCGCACATTTTAATGTTCATGCGAGGGGCAATGATTTGGGTGCCAGCGCGTAGCTTAGTCTTATGCGGTCCATTAAAGCCTTTTTTCTGCACTTGAGGGAGTATGCGCCTAGCATGATCTGTGCGTGGTCCGAGATAGTGCCGCGCCTCAGATGGCAATCGGCTATTGACCTCACCACCATTAACAGGAGCCGGGTGAAGGTCAATAAGTCGGTGGAGGCTTTTATGTGCAGGACCGGGGGTTTGGCCGTCAGGCATAAGTTGCTGGAGGAGCCCAGGGTTATTTCCGCCAGGATGGGGTGCACCTCTCTGACCTGGGTTTGGATGTCTTTAATGTTGGGCTGGGGGAGGCGTTAGAGGCGGCACTGCTGCTGTGGTGGGGGAGGTACAGGGGTTGAGGGCCAACGTCCTGTCCCTGTGCCGGAAGCTCGGCGGTGCTGCATGAAGATAACGGGGGCTCGTTGTGACGTGCCGGGACTTTGAGGGCAGTCACGAAGTACTGTTGGGGGCGTTGCCCCGGTTCAGCTTTGACGTTACAAGATAAGGTACCCATCGTGCTAGTATCTAAGGGCAGGTGGCCGGTACAGTGGTTGGAAGCAAGTTTAAGAAGTGGCGGCACTGCTGGGTGACCCCATATGCAAATGTCTTTATGTTTACAGGCTGTGGCCAGTTTTCTGTTAAATGCACTTACTTATATAAATACAAGTTCGAAAGAATAAGTGACTCTGTCATTATTTATTAGATTTAAGTTATTATGGGTTAAGGTAAGCACGGCTCGATAATCCTGGGGGCATAAAAAGTTGGGATGTTTACTCATTTGATTCCTTTGCAGTGTCGCGACATCTGAGGAAATCTGAGCATCCCCCTCAGCAGCAACAGAAGCCCCCACCCTTGGGGAAGACTGAGTCATCAGATCACAACTCATAGGCATCTCACAGCGTGAGGCAGAGTTGGCAGGATCACTCACAGTGGTACACAAATCCACATGGCTGGACTGTTAAACAGACAAAGCATTAGACATTTCTTCCCTGGCTACAATTTGTGAGCCAGGGACGCTGCAAGGAAAAATAGGGTTAGGAATCACATCACATTCATCAGCAACTATCCTGGTAGCCTCGCACGGACCAGGCATGTGATCCCCCCCTGCCTGCTCTATTGAGCTGAGCTGGGTCCTGCAGCTGCCCCTAGAAAAGATTCAGGTTGTTTGACAACTGAACTTTGGGACATTTTAGTGACCAATTCAGTTAGTTTTGCTACCTGATCAGACAATTGATCAAGCCGATTGTTTGATTTTGAAGCCCTTTGCTCCTGCGGATGATTGCCCTTATTTGAAGTAGGTGACTAGCTCCTAGATGAAGCAGGAGATTGAGGACTACTCTCCTCCTGCCGTCTAGGCTTGTTGTTCCAGCGATTGTACCTCTGGGGACCCTTATAATAACGGGGACGGTAGTTGGATCTCCTACTACCATTACTATCCCCCTCATTAGTGCTTTGAGGCCTTGTCTGATTGGAACTATCCTGTCGCTGGGTTTGTGGAGAAGGTCCTTGGGACTGGGGAGTTTTACGTGGTTGAGTCTCAAACCTCACATTGGGTTTTACCTTTACTTCTGCCACGTCCTGTTCTTCAGACCTTTTTGATCTCCTCTCACCTGTAGAACGGCTTTCCGTAATATTATACAGGTGAGTAACATCAGCCACCAGTTCCTCTAGAGGAGCCTTGAAATCAAGGTATCTAGCTAACCCAAGTTGTATTTGTGTGGGCAATGAATCACAAAACAGCTGTTTAAATGCTCTGGATTCCCAATTTGGAGATCTACAGGCTAACCCATAGGCATTTTTAAGAACAGACAAAAAGTCTTGTGGGCTCTGGTTAGGTCTGCATCTAAGCAGATAGGCATCACGCCTTGCAGCCGTAGTAGTACGATACGGACCAAATTCCAGCTTCACCTCATGCAAAACATCCTGCCAGACCCGGGTTTTCCTACCCGAAAATAACATAACATCATGTCTATGACGGTCATCAAAAACCCATCCTGATCCTGTCGTCATCAGAGATCAGATTTAAAGAATCCATGGTGGACTCATACAGCTCTAAATGATTTGCTATGTAGGGAGAACCTTTCTTGGAAAACTTTGGCACAGTATCAGTCAGGAATTTTATGACTTTAAAGGAAGACTGTTTTCCTGTTGGAATTTTAGCAGTTCTCTTTTTAGAGACTGTGTCTGCATATGATGGTCTCCTGTGACACTCATTGTCGCTGAAGGCAGATTCACAACTACGGGACAGAGAGAGCTCCCTACGTTTTCCCTTATCATGATCGCTGGCCTCCTGTTCACTTTCATCGGACCCCTCTGACCAAAAGGATTTAACTCTTACATTCCTTGCTAGGGGAGGGCGTGCAGGAGCACTGTTATGGCTTTCTGTAACTCTATCGCCCAGTAAGGCATTTACAGCGTTACATGCCTGACCAAATTGGGTTAACAATTCCTGTGTCACCGTGTCCTCCCTCTTGTATGGTTTGGGGTCAGGGACAGAGCTCACTATAGGGGCGAATGAGGACAGTAGATTAACACCCTGGGGAGTAAGAATTGGAGGGCTCTTAAAGCTCTCCTGAGACTGTTCTCTTTCGAGTTGCTTAAGGCGTGGCTTAACTCTTTTGCCTCATGATATGAAGCACGATTATCATCCAATTCTAAGCTCAATTGAGAAATTTTTTCATTCGCGTTTTGAAGCTCAGACACTTCACAAGACAGACGTGTTTGCAATTCTGTGGCACTTTTATCTCTAAGTTGTAAGAGATTGGTAACTTCCAGAAGCGCGTACAGAACTAGGGGCAACGTCTGATAAAGGTGACTATCCCTTTCACTAGTGGATTCCAGCATGGAGAAGTGTGTCAGATATTTCCTTATTATGCTGGATAACGCCCATACATCCACACACCCTTTCTTAGCCTTTGCCTGAATGTCATCTGTATATTCAATGATACTTTGTTTCATACTCATACGTGCATGCACATATTTCACAATGTCTTGAATCAACTGCTCAGGAGTATGTACTGCTCTCTGCCACATCCAAAGTCTCCATTTCCTTCTCACAATTTAAACCGCAGATCTCACAATAAACAGATCAATCAAGAGTGAGTAAGGAACGTTTTATTGTTTTCACAAATAACTACTAAATGACCGATCCCCGTACGGGCCACCAATTTGTCAGTGACTTATAAACAGCAGTTCACAAGTCTTTAGGAACTATCAATTAAACGGTTAAGCGCAAAAGATTTGATTGTTCCTGAGATGAGACGAATAACACCTCACGAGTAATTTTATCGGTATAATAATTATATTGTGCGGACAATAAAACAGGGCAAGCAACTATGCAAAATATATGATTTATTTAACAAACACGGAATAATAAAACACTAAAAATCAATTGAAACAGAATGGATTACAATAATGACATGTATAACACCAGAAAACCACCACGAGGTGTCTCCAACACACTTAGCACAGTAATATACCACCCAAGAATTTGTGCTATGCAAATGGAAACAAACACGCTGGCTTATACCGGCTACACACAAACAGAAAATGATGATGGCTAATGTCACGAATCCCCCTCGTGGCCGGACCGCACAGAGGCCTCCCGATCGATTTCAACACACAGAGGGTCCAACTAAGTTGGTACAATGAGTGCGTCGTAACCGCCGGAATTGGGCCACAGTCAGACCACAAAGGGGAGCGTGCAAAATTACACAGGAC
>CM070042.1:31558322-31569948 GCA_036250615.1 Ptychadena robeensis
GAGGAGAAAGGAGCGCAGTTGGAGATACCTCCACTCATCCGCCGGGAAGGCCCCGCACTCGTCCCGGAGAAATCCTAGCGTGCAAGGTTCCCCCTGGCGCAAGAAACGTGCCACCGGTACGCTCCCCCCACCCCCCCAAGCTCCGAAGAAAGATCTGCACTCCCCCGGCTTAAACCAGGGGAAACCCGCCAAGGGGGCAAGTGGGGAGAGGCCCGGAGCCAGTCCCCATTTAGCGTTCAGTGAGTCCCAAAGCGAGAGCGTGTGAGTCGTCAGCGGGTGGACATCCCGATGCTCCTTCTCCAGCCAGGTGGCATGGGCCAAATGTCGCCCCGCCAGGACACACTCCAGGCCCACCCACGCCTTGTCTGCATGACTTGTGTGCCAGTTAACTATGCGTAGTAATACTGCGGCCCAATAGTATCGCCTCAGGTCCGGCAGGCCAAGTCCCCCATCCCGTTTGCGTCGTGAGAGCACTGACAAGGCTATACGAGGTGGACGGGCGCGCCAGATGAAGAGCCGCAGCATTGTCTGCAGCTGCCGCAGGTAGTGCACGAGCACGTGCACCAGCAGCATCTGCATCGGGTACAAAAGCCTAGGGAGGACATTCATCTTTATAATATTGACTCTCCCTAGCCACGAGAATGTCGGCCTATCCCACGCCCCCAGGTCCTTCCGTATCTCCTGGAGGAGCGGACCATAGTTGATCTGGAACAGACTGTTATAGTCTCCCGCCAGCCAGACCCCCAGGTACTTCAACCTGTGGGGCTGCCAGGCAAAAGGGAACGAATGCTTCAGGGAAGCCTACAAGGCAGCATGTACCCGGATAGGCAGGATTTCGGACTTGCTCCCGTTGACCTTGAAATTAGACAATTCCCCATAGGTAGCGAGCTCTGAAATTAAGTTGGGGAGCGAGACGGCCGGGTTGGTCACGTAAAATAAAATATCATCCGCGAAAGCGGAAATCTTATGGTGCACAGGGCCTATCTCCGCCCCCCTGATCGAGGGGTTCATCCTAACCCTCCGGAGCAGCGGCTCCAGAGACAGAACGAATAGTGTGGGCGACAGTGGACATCCCTGTCGCGTCCCATTCCCCACTGGGAACGGCCGCGACAGGCACCCATTCACCTTAATTTGGGTCGAGGGGGTGCTATAAAGGGCCACGATCCATCGCATCATGTCCCCCCCTAGGCCCACCCTCCGCAGAACTGCTATCAGGAAGGTCCAGTCCACCCGGTCAAAAGCCTTTTCGGCATCTGTAGACAGGAGCAGGCTGGACCCCTCCTGACGCTTCATCCAGTGGACCACCTGAACGGCCCTCAGGGAGTTGTCCCTGGCCTCCCGTCTGGAGATAAACCCCGTCTGGTCCTGGAGAATCAGCTCAGGGACGTGTGGCTGCAACCGGTTAGCCAGAATTTTAACATCCACGTTTATTAATGATATCGGCCTATAGCTGGGACAATGGGTGGGATCCTTCCCCTCTTTTGGCAATACCGTAACATGCGCTCTAAGAGCGTCCGGCGGTGGGACCGCACCCTCCCTGAGAGAGTTGAAATAAGCAACCATCCGAGGGCCCAATGTAGACATGAATTTCAAATAGTACCGGGCTGTAAAACCGTCCGGGCCTGGACTCTTGCCCTTCGGCATATTTTTGAGGACGCCCTCAATCTCAGGGAGGGTGATGTCTCCCTCCATACCCCGAACCGCCTCCTGTGGGAGAGAGGGAATGCCCGACTCCCTAAGGTATTCATCAATGGCCTTGGTCCTCCTAACCCGAGCCGACTGGCCCTGTGTATATGACTTTTAGCAGGATTTCAACAGTATGAAAGAACCCTCAGGAAAAGTTTGCTGGGTTGGTATGCTGCATTTGTTACGTGTGCCCTTGCCCCCTAACACGAGTCATGATGCCTCAGTATAGGCTGGCACGATGTTTCCCATAGGGGAATACTAGGTGGTGTCTGCACTACTGTAGTGTAGACGCTGCCTTAAGGCCCCCATACACCTTACAATCTTTCCATACAATTTTTCCATACAATTTCTGTACAATCAACTTTTGTTCTACCAGAACCATGTAATATGAGGAGCTTTCTAACCCTTCCAATCACTATGTATTCTATCCGGGAGGACCCAGCACTACATAGCAGTGAGATATACCTTCCAATCACTATGTATTCTATCAGGGAGGACCCGGCACTACATAGTTGTTGGTCGATCTAATGGAGATTGTATGGATCGATCTTAATGTGTATGGGGAGCTTTTAGACTGGGAAGCCTACAGTTACGAAAAGTTAAGCTGGTCATACACATGTGGTTTCCTGTGCAATCGATGATCGATCGCAGTGTGGTGACGTAACTTATCGCTGAATGATCTACGGGGAATAGATGCGCACAACCTTTGACATTGATCCCTGGTTGATACCCTCAGTCCCTATCCAAAGTAATGGCGAACAGGGATTTACCATCGTCCGACTGACATTTTTTTGGCACAGGATCATTTTCTCCAGGTGGGCAGCGTTTGATTCACGAACGATCAATTGACGTGTGCGTTCGTGCACAAATTTTTTAATGCAATTCAGACACGGTTTGGATGTTTGTTTTTTTTCATTTGTGTCAGTTTCCTTAAACAGATCCGATCCACACTCATTGTTTTCAATAGGCCCTTGAGGCGCAGTTCTAAAAGCGTGGAAAGCCACTTTTTTCCCCCACAAACCTCAACCTATGAGAACTGACCCATTGAAGACCATGGGGAGCCGTTCAGGCATGTCTAGAAAAGTAGAGCCTAGCCTAAAGTTTCCAAACTTGCCCTAACTTTTTTGTAATACAGAAGGTGACCCTTGTTCATGACCTGACCCACTAGACCCCAGGTGCCCAACCAGCGGCCCGGGGGCTGCATACGGCCCTTTAAGCGTTCTTTGGTGGCCCTGAAAACTTAAGCTGGCCATACACCTTTAGATCTCTCTGTCAGATATCCTTTAGATCTACCAACAACTATGTAGTGCCGGGCCCTCTGCGATTGAACACAGGTAGACTTGATGGTTTAGAAAGTCCCTCATATTACATGGTTTTGGTAAAACAAAAGGAGATCTAAAGGAAATCTGACACCGAAATCTAAAGGTTTTTGCTCTCCATTACTGTGTAATGCATAGGTCATAGGAACTCGCCTGTCCGCTGATCTCCCACTGACAGGTCCTTGTCCGGGATCTTCTTAGAGTGGGAAGAGTAGGAGAGGCGATAAATTTAAAAGATAGGCGTCCATAAAAGCCAATCGGAGACCCAGATGGTGCCTGAGCAGGTCCCTCACCTCTCCTCCTCTAGTGTTGGTGGGGGATCAGCAAGACAGGTAAGTGCCTATGCTCCCACTATTTCACCAATGAACGGGGGTGATTGAATAGATGGAAAATGTTATGTGCGGCTCTTTAGTGATACCGAGGGCCACACTTGTGGCCCTCCATATCAACTCAGTTGCCCACCACTGCACAAGACTATACCGGTAGTGGCATCACTGGGTGCCTTGCAGCGTTTCTATAAGGAAGTGCACACTGTGTGTGTGTACGGAGCCCGCAGCTGACCCTGACGCCGCAGTCTGGTGAAACTGCCATGGCGGACTTCTGTTTCATCTGGCGCACAATGCCTTTGGTTGCCTCTTTAGAAAACCCGGAACATTGTGTGGAGTTGGGATGTGGGGACAATGAGAAGGTGGACAATAGTTGTGATCAGTGTTTGTGTATCACTTTTCTTGTGCGAGTTGTAGCCGTCATGTGATCTCTGCCCATCGTGAACGGAGATATCCCAGTAATGCGGCTTGACGGAGGTGTCAAATACTCTCCCCTCGAGGCATGTGTGCGACGGTTGGCTAAAGCCGCCAGAATGATCGATGATCGGGTGTAAGGTATCGCGGCCTGGCACCCTGGGTAATGCCGCCCTCTTCCGATGTTACTAAAACCAGGAGCAAGGCCATGCTGCCTACTTTAAATTGTTTACTTCTGTCGTCTGGGATACGAGATGGAAACTTCATGCAACTTCAATAACTTTTTATAACGGGATAATTATAGGACACACTTTGCCCCGCTGCAGATAGCGGTAATTAGACTTCATTTCCGCAATGTGTTTTATTACAGGAGTTATGTACTGGGTAGGCCATTTATAAGGATACACCCTAATAAAATGGGAATGGTTGGTGATATTAACGTCCTGTTTGTGGCACATTAGTATATGTGAGGGGGGAAACTTTTCAAGATGGGTGGTAACCATGGTGGCCATTTTGGATCCAACTTTTGTTTTTTCAATAGGAAGAGGGTCATGTGACACATCAAACTTATTTGGGATTTCACAAGAAAAACAATGGTGTGCTTGCTTTTAAAGTAACTTTATTATTTCATGAGTTATTTACAAGTTTCTGTCCAATGTGCTGCCCATTGTGTTGGATTGTCAATGCAACCCTCTTCTCCCACTCTTCACACACAGATAGCAACACCGCAGGAGAAATGCTAGCACAGGCTTCCAGTATCTGTAGTTTCAGGTGCTGCACATCTTGTATCTTCACAGCATAGACAATTGCCTTCAGAAAAACAGTGCCACAAACAGGAAGTTAATATCAGCAACCATTCCCATTTTATTAAGGTGTATCCACCCTGTAGTCTATAGAAAGTTTTGGCTAAAGGGGTGCTGCCCCCCCCACACACACACACTGGGGGTGCAGGGAGAAAAGCCTTGCTCACCTGCCGTGATGTTCTATCCCACGTATCATAGATCAGTGGTTCTCAATCTTGAAACCCTGGAAGTGACGTCACAAAGCGTCACTACCTGTATTTGCAACACAGAAGTTCTGGTGTGAAGTGTTACTTCTGTGATTCAAATACTGGAAGCGACACTCCGTGTTGTCACTTCAGGTAAGTGCAATGTACACTCCCTCCTAACTTTCAACCCCGCTTGTGCAAATGGGGTGCGAAGTAAGGAGGGAGAGTAAAGCTGGCCATGTGCGGGTCGGTTCCTTTGTGATCGAGCAACTGTCGCAAAGTGGACGCATTAATCTTTCTGCGAATAGATGTGCCTCACCTTTGGCAATCAATCCCTGGCCAAGACTTCGGATGGGGACCCTTGGTGATCTACCAACGATCGCTGGGAACGCGCACGGCGATCAATCATTTGAAAATTGAACACTTAATCGACCAGTGTATAGCCAGCTTAACACCCCATCCCTCCTATTGCTCACATCCCACTTGTTGGTAGCAGCACTGCTGTTTCTCAGGCTATGTTCCCGCATAGGCGATTAACCGCCTCACGCTCACAATTTATGATCGCAATTAAAAAGCAAAAATAACAAAAAACGCCCCCATTATAAAAAAAAAAACGTTTTATAATGGGGGTGATTTTTTATTTTTTTTTGCGTGCGCGAGGCGATTAACCTCCGAGGAGTTCCCCGACCCACAGGTTGAGAACCACGAGGTAACCAATAAAGTACATATGCCGATCTACCCAAAGCAGTCCATGCGGAGACTGCCTTGGCACTGGTCATGTGACTGGGCATCAGCCGGTTCTTAATACTTTTTTAAAACTTTGGTCATGCTGAGACTTTCAGTCCTTTTTAAACCGAAGTAAGCATGCCGATACTGGATCATTGCAAGTTGTTGGGCAGTTCTCCAGCTGTAGACATCTGTAGGAATTCCAGTTAATGGGAGGTGGAGTGGGGGGGGGGGTGCGTGCTATCAAATTGCCAGCTAGCACTGGGAATTTAAGACTTTGAGGAATGTCTGGATCCTGGCACAGCGCTGCACGACCCCAGCTGAGTGGGTAATATCTTGTGAGAGCATGGTTACCTGTTTCCCAAACACCGCACTTTTGACTAAAAGGTCGTCCATTTCCACTCAAACTCCCTCAAATGTATGTTAACCCTATTGTGTCTACATCTAACTCTTTCAGTTTGCCCCCCCCTCCAGGAGGCGATGAGAAAAGTTTTATCACACTCCTTATTTCCTAATATACATGAATCATATCTCTTGTTTATGAACCGAGTGTAATGCTGACAAATGTAGAAACTTGAAACCAAAGTGTGCTGAAAGTACAGGTATCGGAGGTTAGTAGCGCCACTAATGCCCCTGTATGCCAGGGCAGTGGTGGTGCCACTCCTATGTATTGGGAAACGGGTCCAGTGACGCTGTTTCGACTATTAACCCGTCGGCTTGCTTATTACGGACCCAAAAATGTATTTTGCCTTCCCGAGGCATGATGTCATTTGAGGTAAAGGGGATTGCTGATTAATCTCGCAGTCATGCGCTAATTGTGTAACCAGTATACGCGCACAGCTGAGCTAGATGGGCCTCCTCTGAATCATAAAGCTCTAGGTGTGTCCTACATTCCTGTTAGGTATCTATGGAACTCATAACGGTGTTTCAGCCTTCCACACCACAAAAACAATGCTAAGCTCCTTTTCAGGACAATGACACGGGTGTGTGAGGTCCCTGATTCACCCTGAACTAAGAATACATTCGTCCTCTGTATGACCAATGCCTCTCTATGCCCCCTCTGCCTCCAGCAGATTAATTATTTTGTATGACTTTTAGGTTAAAAATGTCTGTTCACTAATATCAAAGTTTGGAGTTCAAATAATCCTCTTTATTGGCAAACTAAAGAAGCTTACAGGATGTCTCAGATCCTGTCTTCAGGCTTAACCCAAATCCCGAAAGCATGCTTTTTTAACCTCCCTGGCAGTATGCCCTCAACCAGTGGTTTCCAAACTAGGGGGGGGGGGTTATTCCAGGGGGGCGCTGGCCCTCATTCTTAACCTGTATTTGAATAGGGTAGGGGGTCCATAAATAAAGGGGGGGCCCTGCAAGTAAAGTTTGCGTTAACCCTCCTCTGATGCACGCTGGTGGTTGTAGTCTACTGGAGATCTTTACTGTCGAGCTGCCGCTTTCACCTTCACATACGGATCTGTAGCCCGCGTCCGCTTCATATATAATTTATATTATGGATTGTGTGGTTTTTAAGTAAAACGTGCCGGTTATTGCCGGCCGGAGTGATGGGTTAAGACGTTCTGCCAGTTCTTGTGCCAGATCGATGTTGTTTTCGGGTCATCCCTGTTTACGTTTTATGAATTTCGTTTTTTTCCCTGGGGTGTAAATAATTCTAATCAGTGTCCTTTCGTCTTTTTTGCAGAAGAGGCGGATTACAGCGCGTTTGGCACTGATACTTTAACCAAAAAGAAGAACGTCCTCCAGGCGGTCCTGCGGCCTGAGGTCATCAAAAAGAAGCCCCACCTGGTCATCGGCATGCCGAGCGACTTCAGGCCGGTTTCGTCCATCATTGACGTGGATATCCTCCCCGAGACCCACCGGAGGGTGCGTCTCTACAAACACGGCATGGACAAGCCCCTCGGGTTCTATATCCGGGACGGTTCCAGCGTTCGGGTGACGCCGCATGGCCTGGAGAAAGTGCCAGGCATTTTTATCTCTAGACTGGTCCCCGGAGGCCTCGCCCAGAGCACCGGGTTGCTAGCGGTCAACGACGAGGTCTTGGAGGTCAACGGCATCGAAGTGTCAGGAAAGAGCTTGGACCAAGTGACCGACATGATGATCGCGAACAGTCACAACCTCATCATAACCGTCAGGCCGGCCAACCAGCGGAACAACGTGGTGCGGAACAGCCGCAACTCCGGCAGCTCCGGACAGTCGACCGACAGCAGTACGAGCATGTACGGCAACGCGCAGCCGCAGCACATCATCCAGAACTACCACCCCGAGGAGGCGGAAAGCGACGAGGAGGACATTATCATCGAGGAGACCGGGGAGCCTCAGCAGATCCCCAAGGCCGCCCCGTCCTCGGAGAGCCTCGACTCCCTCTCGCATCACGACTCCTACCACGAAAACGGATTCCTGCCGCCTGCTTACAGCGTGCACTTATCTGCCAGCAGAGGCAGCCTGGACCTCATTTCTAACAATCACGAGACGCGTATCTTAGAGGAAGACGGAACCGTGATCACACTGTGAAAGGCGGCCTCCAAACCGCCACTTGCACATATTTTATTCTTTTTCGTTTTTATCCTTCTGATCTGTGTGACGTTCTAAATGCAAAATCATTGGTTTTTAAAAGAAATATATTGTATAGTTTATCCCTCTGCTGTGATCTATTCCGAGCTCACGATTCTATTTATGTGATATGAAGGAAGACAAAGTTTCAAGTTTTTACATTCCATTGACAAACAAAAAAAAATCCGCCCTTTGTATTTTAGCTGGGAGGCGTCCCATTTTATTCATTTGATCAGCTTAGGGGGTCGCTGGGGGGCCGCACACCACTGTAATAGCTCAGCCGCTTCGGTAAGGGCCCCATACACCTTAAGATTTCTCTGTCAGATTTTAGATCTCCTTTTGTTTTACCAAAACCATGTAATATGATGGACTTTCTAAAGGCCCCCATACACGTCTAGATTTTCCATCCAAGCAACTTAATTCAATAAATTTTTGGGATTGATTGATTGAAAATCTATGGCAGCCCACATGGTTAGATCAACCTAAAACAATTAAAATTGGGAAAAAATTTATTGAAAAGGTATTGGACATGCTGGTAAATTTTTATTGGTTGTATTGAAATTGATTACACTTTCAGTCGATCCCCAAAAAGTTGATCAAATATCTGTTACTACAGTTGGCAAACATACAATCACCAATTTCCCTGAGCCAAAAAATTTATCTTTTTAAGTTGATTGAACAGAAAATCTAGACGTGCATGGGGGGGCCTTAAGGTTGCTCGTATGCACAAAGTGCAGCGTGACTCAGTCCCAGCTCTGCAAATATGCGAACTATATATAACCCGCTGCAAATTAGGGTGTCTGTACCTTTAAGAGGCTTATGTGCGCAGATAGGAGTCGGTCACAGCTGAGCAGATCCGATCTATGGAGTGGGGGGTTCTCTGCTCCTGTAATACAATGGGAGGACTCAGTTTAAGGAGGGCAGATGGACTTGTCTGTGTGATTGTAGCTGCTCTTTCATGCAGATCCTAAGGCCCCCATACACTTTTAGATTTCTCTGTCAGATTTCCTCTAGATCTCCTTTTGTTTTACCAAAACCATGTAATATGAGGGACTTTCTAAACTATCAAGTCTACCTGTGTTCAATCGCAGAGGACCTGGCACTACATAGTTGTTGGTGGATCTAAAGGATATCTGACAGAGAGATCTAAAGGTGTATGGCCAGCTTATGTTGTACTCCTATCTCGTATACAGCCAAGGCCTTGTTTGAGTAGGTAATGGTTTAGGCAAACTTAAGCAGGGAACACATGGCTTGATATTGGAGCCGTTCGAGGTTCCCTGCGGCAGCAATGACGTAAGATATCTGAGGAGCTGGAGGTGCAGCACTGCTGTATCATCAGCTCCAACAATGCTTTGTATGGAGACCCGTGGTCCCCATGCAAAGCAATGAACATCGACACAGTGGTTTACGGTCATGTCCGATATCCCTGTTTTTGAGTGGGATTGATTGGTCCCGCTCAAAAACTGGGATGGCCGCATGTGATATGGGCCAGATAGATGGACGTGAGCGCGCACAGCGATTGAAACGGCCATCAATCTGGCCCATATCTAAACGTGTGTTGCCTGCTTATCCTCCCTAGCAGTTGAGACGAACCCTGTTCGTTCGGTGAACAGGGTCCTCTCAACCGCACGGGAAGCCGGCGGCGGGGAGACCCTATGCCTCCCCGGAAAGCTGCAGCGATTGTCTTCATCGCTGCAACATTTCCGGGTTGGCGGCACCGCCCTGATCGCGTCACGGTGACACGGAAGGGGGCGGGGGGGGCCGGCTTTCCCTCTCACGCAGCTGTTGTCAGTAATGACAACAGCTGTGTGTAGAGCTCCGGCGAGATGCCGGAAACGACAGGCAGTGTACTCTGTAAAGGGGGACAAGCCCTTAATTTGGCCCTTTGTCACCTTGGTGCCTAGACGCTCTGGCTCCCCTCATTCCCTGCAATACGTGAAGATAAGTGTTTGGATTGCTACCTAGAGGCTGGACGTAGCTTGCTGCAATAGAATGTTTCATCTGCTCTAACCAAAACTTTTATTTACCTTTTTTTTTTTTAATATATATATATTTTTTTTTTATCCTGTCCTAGCTATGAGGACTTAGGACCTCTATGCCGGGCGGCTTTTGGTCCGCCCCCTATGTCACATGTAAAAACCCATTGTGGCCCACAAGTCAAAAAGTTTGCCTACCTTTGCAAAGACAACCCCCCTCCCCCTTTAACCTGTATCATTTAGATAAACTTTTACTGAACTTTAAGTATAACGTATGAATCTTATGCTGCTTATACTGGCCTTTACAAACCTGAATGGGGGACTACAAGTTTCAACATGCACTGAGCACAGGGGTGGTCTCTGGGATCTTGGAGATATATAGGTTTATTGTGGGGGGGGGGGGGGTGTCTGCTCAGCTCCTTGGATCATATAAGGGCTTTTCCCCCAAATTATAGATGCTCCAATCATGGTTTCTGGCTTATTTATGTGAAATGTAGAATTTAACGACTACGATCCCTTAACATTGGTGTATCGGGATAAAGAAATAATGAAAAGTTTTGATAACTGGATATAAAAACTACCTTTGCTTTCTGTTAAATCCGCTTTGACATATCGGCGATTGACATGCTACCTCTTTGTATAAGTTATAAATACAGTCTTATGTTGAAAGTTTAAACACTGGAAACTCCACTATAAGAGAATCGGGTGATGTCTCTTTGCTCTAGGACAGGTCAGGACCACCATGGGGTACGCCAGCTATCCCGCGGTCGGCTATGATTGCCGCTATCTGGCTTCATCGGGTGATGTTTCTCTGCTCTAGGACAGGTCAGGACCCCCATGGGGTACACCAACCATTCCGCTGTCGGCTATGATTGCCGCTATCCGGTTTCATCCGGCAATGTTTCTCTGCTCTAGGACAGGTCAGGAGCACCATGGGGTACACCAGCCATTCCGCTGTCGGCCATGATTGCCGCTATCCGGTTTCATTGGGTGATGTCTCTCTGCTCTAGGACAGGTCAGGAGCACCATGGGGTACACCAGCCGTTCGGCAACCATGACCACATTCTTCAGTAGACACAGGGTCCACTTATGTGCTTCTGCGGAAGATATCCTCTATAAATGTCTCCTAAGCTGCAGATAAGATTGTTTTCAAAGTTAAACTCTCTAATCAGCAGACTTTTCTTTATTGGACACAATTGAGCAACACTAGTGAGTCATATCATGCTAGAAAAAAAAAATCTTACAATTTTTTAACCCTGTGATCCATTAAAACGGCGATGATGAGCCATCATTGTCATCAGTCTGCATATCATTATTGCAGATCATTAATATACTGTCTGCATATCATTAATATTAAGTCTGCATATCATTAATGCACAATGTTATTTTCCTTTTGACATTCCAGTAATACGCCATATGTTTGTGTAATAGTGCGGTCTTACATGTGTTGTGTGGTCACAGGTTGTTGTAGCACAGGCTGTTATTTATTGATGTATGTATGGATGCGTAGAATGAGCACAATGCATTATATAACCAGAATGTCAGGTGATGGTTGAAGCACAGATGGTGGAAATGGCACAATTTGTCCTTATCTTAGGGTAGGTAGCTCCTATAGGAGGGTTCGTGGGG
>CM070042.1:31623671-31634380 GCA_036250615.1 Ptychadena robeensis
GAATACATAGTGATTGGAAGGTATATATCAGTGCTATGTAGTGCCGGGTCCTCCCTGATTCTTTCTGTGCACTTACTCCTTTAACCTCTCATCTGCTGCTTCTGTAAACAGGCTTCCAATTGTCTAGAAAATTAAATACATACTATTAGGCTGAACTGTTTATTTAACTTTACTCAGCCCTGGACACACTGCAAACATTAGACCCCCCCCTTTAACTAAAGGAATGTAGAGGATGCACAAACCTGTTTAGCAAGGGATCCAAGAGAGGTGCTGCAGGAACACAGAAAAGGCATAACCAAGGGAGAGAAGAGTGTCATGGAAAGTATCTGGGTGACTAAAGCAGTACTGCCACTGGCATCTCACATATACAGTCAGGTCCATAAATATTGGGACATGGACCCAATTCTAAACTTTTTGACCCTATATGCCATTACAATGAATGGGGATGAAACAAACACAATATGCTGTAACTGCAGACTGTCAGCTTTAATTTGAGGGTATTTACATCCAAATTAGCTGACCGGTGTAGGAATTACAACAGTTTGCATAGGTACCTCCCATTTGTTAAGGGACCAAAAGTTATGGGACAGAATAATCATAAATCAAACTTTCCCTTTTTAATACTTGGTTGCAAATCCTTTGTAGTCAATTACAGCCTGATGTGTGGCACATGGATACATCAGACACTGGGTTTCATCCCTGGTGATGCTCTGCCAGGCCTCTACTGCAACTGTATTAAGTTCCTGCTCGCCTTTTAGTTGTCTTCAGCACATGAAATGCATGCTCATTCAGATTCAGGTCAGGTGATGATGTGGCCATGTATAACATTCAACTTCCTCTCCTTCAGAAACTCTTTGGTTGCAGCTTTTGCAGTATGCTTTGGGTCATTGTCCATCTGCGCTGTAAACCGTCATCCAATGAGTTCGGAAGCATTTGGCTGAATATGAGAAGCAGATAATATTGCTGGAAACACTTCACAATTCATCCTGCTGCTTTTGTCAGCGGTCACATCATCAATAAATACAAGAGAACCAGTTCCATTGGCAACCATACATGCCCATCCTGAGCAGTTCCTCTTCTTCAAACTCTCCACTCCAATGATCTTGGTCTCATCTGTCCATAGGATGTTGTTCCAGAACTGTGAAGACTTTTTTTAGATGTCGTTTGGCAAACTCTTATCTGGCCTTCCTGTTTTTGAGGCTCACCAATGGTTTACATCTGGTGGTGAACCCTCTGTATTCACTCTGGTGAAGTCTTCTGTTGAATTTGACATACATATACATACACCTACCTCCTGGAGAGTGTTCTTGATCTGGCCAACTGTTGTGAAGGATGTTTTCTTCACCAAGTAAAGAATTATTCACCACATCCACCACAGTTGTTTTACATTCTTGGTCTTCCAAGTCTTTTGGGGTTGCTGAGCTTACCGATGAGTTTCATCTTTTAAAGAATGTTCCAAACAGTTGTTTTGACCATTCCTAATGTTTTTGCCATCTCTGTCATGGGTTTGTTTCAGCTTGAGAGTTGACAGCAACCAATTCCAAATGCACCTGGCACACTTGAAATGAACCTTTTATCTGCTCATTGGAATTAGGATAAGTGATATCACACACCTAGCTATGAAACAGCTGAGAAGCCAATTGTCCCATTACATTTGGTCCCTTCACAGTGGGAGGCACATATGCAAATTGTTGTAATTCCTACACCGTTCAAGTGCTATTGATGTAAATAACCTCAAATTAAAGATGACACTCTGCAGTTAAAGCATATTGTGTTTGTTTTATTCCAAATCCATTGTGGTAGTGTATAGAACCAAAACATTTTGAATCGTGTCAATGTCCCAATATTTATGGACCTCACTGAAAATCTCCCCCTAACCAGCCATCTGTGTACGCTAACCTAATACCATCATCACGTCTTCTGGACTCCACCTATTGTATTTGCTGCCCCCCATATCTCTTAGCTTTATGGAGCAAGAGCCGCTCCCGCTGCCATGTCTTAGGCCAGACAGAGGGCAAACCAGGGGCCTTTTAATTTGACCATGTCACCTTGGTTTAAAGACGCTCTGGCTCCCCTCGTTCCCTACAATAAATGAAGATAACACCTAGAGAATGATTTGATCGTTTCCTAGTGGACATAGTTTGCTGCAATAGAATGTTAAAGCTTCTCTATCCAAATATTTTTAATTGTTTTTTAATACCCAGTCCTAGCACCGAGGACATAGGACCTCTATATTGGGCAGAACTTGGTCCGACCCCTAGGTTCCATTTAAAAACGCATTGTGGCCCACAACTCAAAAAGTCTGCCCACCCCTAAGAGCATGTTTGCACTTAGGGGTTTGCCCGTGGGCAATCGCTAGCACTTCCTTCCTGATCGTGCCCATAGACGCGAGTTTAAACCACATCCATTAACCTCTATGGCCACGATCAGAGACGATCGGCCACGCACATTCCGCGACTTTCTCTAGTAACAGCTAGATATAGGCAATGAGATACGGACAGTGTATGAGGGCTGAAACTGAACCAATCAAGCATAGAAGGTGTTGTACGTGATTGGCTCAGTGTGAGTCTGCATACAAATGTAAACATTTCAGCTTTCAGCATCTTCCTTACCCTCTCTAGTCACAGCATAGGGCAGCGATGGAGAACCTTTTAGAGACTGAGTGCCCAAACTGTAATCCAAAACCCACTTATTTATCTCAAAGTGCCGACATGGCAATTTGGTTCAGTTTTCGCTCATAGGGGATCAGTGCAGTTACAAGCGTCATATCCTAGGCTGCTGATCACCGAGCATAAAAGGCAAAGAACCAACTTGCTGTGTAAAGAAACTAACTGCAAGCATTACATTCTGCCAGTTGCTAAAGAACTACATTGCCCAGCATGCCCTGCTGCCTTTTACCTGCTACAACTTCTAACCTCTGAGAATTATTCTGCCTTCTATTATCATTCTGTTATCTACTCACTCACACATTACACACACTCTCGCTTACATATACACTTTTTTCTTGGCTTACTGCTTGTCCCTCCTTAGTCTTCTGATTGGCTGGCAGTGCTAGTGGAGTGTATTGGGTTCTGTGTGCAATCGGAAGAGAGGGGAAGAAAACTGACAGTATTGAGAGCCAATGGGCTGTAGTTCTTTCCTCCATCAGCCTCTGAGAGCTCCAAGTGTCACCTCTGGCACCCTTGCCATAGGTTGTCCATCACTGGCATAGGGGGCAAGTGGTGATGGTTCAGGCTTTACGATATAAGAAGCTTCTTGTAATATGTGTGGTATTGTCATACAATGCAGGACCACCTGTAGAAGAAAGGCAGGTAACGGAAAAGACATCCTGCAGTTAAAAGAGAAGCAAATAGTTGTAACATTTACTGCATCCATACTCTTGTGTTTGAACCGACAGGGCAAGTTGGTCTTTCACACTTACCGAAAGCGTTTTTTTTCCCCTACACCTTAGAACAGTGGTGGGCAACTTAGTTGATATGGAGGGCCACAAGTGCAGCCCTCGGCATCACTAAAGGGCCGCACATAACATCTATCCAGACCCTCCCCTTGTCGACATATCTCAGCAGACGGTGGCCCAGATCCCGACAGGCAGTGAAAACCCAACTGCACCCCCCTCCCCTCCTGCCCCTGGGTGCAGAGCTCATATGTAGACCTGGTTTCCCTGATCAACATTGACAATGTTACTGATGTAGAAACGCCAAAGTTGATTAGGAAAGCTGGGTCAGCTTCACAGGCGAGTTGCTATGCCCTATGCATTAACAGTTTTGGGGGCCCCATGTGGAGGACATAGGAGACCACTAAACACCCAAAGGGCCGCATGTGGCCCCCAGGCCACAGGTTAGGCACCTAGGCCTTAGAATTCTAGAGTGGACATCATGAGGCCAATCTTCATTTCCATACCCCACTGTAAGGTCACTAGTTAAAACTTACAACTCTACATTCAAAACAGACTAGTCTCGATCAATATGTCTCTACTTATATGGCGCACAACACCTTATGTCTTTACGGTGCGATTTTTAAGCCCCATAAACGATCAGACAGCAAGTGTGGGCGGTGAGACACACACACACACACACACACACACACACACACACACTTCCTGCAGGTCCGTGCCACAGGAATGGAAGTGTGCCCTCAATTCGGCCCTTCGTCAGCTTGATGTCAAGAGGCTCTTGCAGCCTCTCTGTCAAATCTAAAAACCCATTGTGACCCACAGGTCAAACCTTCTGTCTAGCCCTGATGTACCCTATACAAACTTCAAAGAAGCATAACACTTTTTGGTAGCATAAAGGTTTCCTGCTACTTAGGTGAAATCAAATTTTAAAAAGGTACTTAGCAGATAATGGCCCCCCCCCCCGAACCACTCCACAGACGTAGTTTAAAATCACAATTTAAAGAAATGAGCAGAAGACAATACACTTGGATCAGACAGTCTTTAACCACACATTAACCATGGCCCTTGTCTCTCTTCATGCTTGAAGAAGATCCGGGTGAAGAGGAGTCAGCTGGGGATCGGTGGATAGGCGAGTTCCTATGCGTTAACAGTTTCGGGGGCCACAAGTGGAAGACCATAAGAATGTCTGAAGGGCTGCATGCTGGGCACCAGGGATCTAAACTGTTAAATTCACAAGACAGAAGCAAAAGGTCCACATAAAGCACAATACAGCTTTTTTTTTTATTTATTTAGATGCTTAAATGAATACAAAGGGAAAGAAAGATCACAAAATACTACTACAACATTGTGTCAAATATTAGATGGTATAAATGAACATCACTAGGTGGGTGTGAACTAAATATACTAGGAACCAAAAATGTTGCATTGTGTTTCTGTTCTGGGTACTTAAACACAATACAGATTTTTTTTTTTTTTTTACAGACTCGTTTGAAAAGGTGTCAAAAGATGAGTAACTGGCAAACTTTGCCTTGAGTGGGACCTCCCTAGATTAAAGTGTACCTACCTTTCTGGTGCATTAGGCGGCCAATTTTGCCTAATCAAAGAGTTGGGAGCTCTGCACACCAGGATCTCTCCTGGTGAAAAATACAGGGGAGCAGGCACTTTAAAATAACAAAAAGAGAAAACAAAAATGGGCGCCACAATTTGGTAGGCCGCTTGCGCACTTTAAAAAATACTTTCTCTTCCAAAAACACTAGCTTTTCAAAAAGTTTTGCCCGGGGAGGGTGGGTGTGGCGGAAATTACAGAGCGGAAATAGGAAGATGTCTAGTACGACAACCGAGTCCAGGCTCCATTCTGAGATTGTACGGATTATGTGCAAAACCTAAAGTCTTTCAAAATTCCATATTAAACTTAATTTTAACTTTTTTTTTAACTCATTGAATTATAGCGGTTTCAAGCCTTTTGCTAGGTAAACTAGATACAGCATTAATTACACAGCAGGCCATCACTAAATAAAAAAAACAAACAAAAAGAAGTTCTATAGTGGGTACACAAGAACAAATTTTAGAAGCTTCACTTTTGAATAAGTCTAAAATACTGTACAAATATACATTTTAACTATTGAGAATGAATAAATGACAGAGGGGGGGGGGGGGAGGAAAAAAAAAAAGTTAGTATCCCCGAAAACTCTTTACACAGTGAGCGAAAATGGAGAAAAAAAAGCCGCAACATGAAACCGTTCGGAAACCGCAGCTCGAAAAGGTTTCGGTTAAGGCGGCAAATTTCACAGAAAGAAAAAAATATATATATAACCATTATGGTGATTTTTTTTTGGGGAAGCTGGAACTGTGCATTTTTTTGTAAAATCCACTGTAGCGCTCCTTTGTCGGGCACGTGCCAATGTGCACGTCATCTAGACAAGAGTATGGGTTGGGTCTTCAAATTTTTTTCCATTACAGCAGCCGTGCAAGTTACGGGCCTCTCCGGGCCGGTTAAGAGTTCAATAGAAGTCCAGCCGTAAGGAAATCCTTATCAATTCGTATCTTTCAGCTACTGTACGCAGTAAGGGCATGCGACTCTATACTTCTTGGCTGCTGAGTCCCACACCCGCTAGATTGCTGTGCATCTTATCTGTAACAGTCATATTAAAGCGTTCCCCATCTTCGCTATCATTTGTGCCGGTATGCCAATCCATCGGCTGGTTTGACAAACTCTCCTCGTTGACGGAGCAGTTACTTAACGATGGTGACTTCTTTTTAGACCAGAACTCATCTGCTTTTTCTGAAGGATTCTGTTTCCATTTGGTTTCCTCCTCTTCCTCGTCGTTTCCTGGTAAGCGATCTTTCGCTTCTTCCTTGGCGCTCTCGATGTCCTCACTGTGGTTGGATTCCTTGACGGAAGCATCGGGAATGGCTTCGCTTGGGCCATCTTCAACTTCGGGAACCTGCTGCGGAACCGGTTCAACGTTAGGAGAGGGCGGATCTTTCGGCGCATGTTTTTCTTCTTTCTCTTCCTCGTTATCGGAATTGTCTATGATTATCTCGCTGGATGTATCCAAGTGGTTGGCTTTTGGTGGAGCGGGTGCTTTTTGGGCATCTTCAGATTCTTCTGCTTGCTGCGATGGACTTGACTCCAGCTTTGCCTCCTCCTTGCGGTCTTCTACAGGCGACACCTCAATGACGCTGTCGTTCAGTTCAGAACTCTCTGAGGAACTGGACTCGTTAAGTTTTCTCTTGTCTACGGTTTTGCTGGCATTTGGCGCAGACTGGGATTCGTCAATGTTCTCAAACATCCACTCAGCCCCAAAATCCATAGTGTGTTCAACTTTATTTAGCTCCCTCATATTGAAGCCAAGAAGCACGCTGCATTTGTAGCGCTCGCAGTCCCGGACACACTTTTTCCTCTTGGTACTGAAATGAGAGGCTATATCGCTCTTCCATAACCATAAACTAGATGCCAACTTTTCAATCTCTCTCCTGTTCGCGTAGGGCTGAATGTTGAAGTATTTTGTAAGGAATGTCTTTCTGTTTTCATAAGAGTCATCTTCGTGCCCCTTGGGGTCCATTGCCAAAGCTACTGGTTCCTCTGGCTTATCATCTAAAATAATGGGAGCATCTGGGTCATCGTCTGGCTTTCTCCTCTTCATATTCACCAAGTCCACGTAATCATTTGGACGTTTCATTCCGGACATTCCAGGATTTATTTTGATGAACGTATTCTTTTCCTGCCCGTTCTGGGTTTTACCGACACCTCGGCAGTGGACGAGGTGCAAAGTGATTGTTGATGCCGTCATATTGCTAGTGTACACACCGAGACAATGGATACACTTGTAGGTCAGCTTTTTCTCGACAGGATGGACGGTCTGAATGACTTGATGCCGCTCTCTCAAATGGTGGGCGAGAGCGTCCGAAATAGGACCCTTTAAGATGGAAAAGCAGAGTGGGCATAAAGTTTTGCCTACATCTTTCTTGTAGGGCACGGCCGTCTGTGGCGAGGGTTTGACTGCAGGATCCACCTTTTCAGGAGCCTTTGCTTGGGTTTTAGGAGGAGGAGGAGGAGGTGGTGGTGGTGGAGGAGTAGGCGTTGGTAGATTTTGAGCATGATAAGCAACAGATTCAGCTGGAGCATCCCGCAGGTTGTATGTGGTGACAAGCAAGTGGATATTTGTGTGGCTACCTTGCTGTAACGTCAAGTCAAAAGTCAAAGTGGAATCAGTTTTGGGTGCCATTTCCTCATTGGCGTGAACCATTCTCATGTGAGCAGCCATCTTCTCGACGTCATTGAAAGTCGATCGACAGTATGGACAGGACAGGCCGTGAATCAGCATGTGATTTAGTAAGGTGTCAGTTGGCAGGTATCGATTACAGTATAGACATTTGCTTGTAAAGTTGTGTATCTTCATGATGTAGTTGGCAACCGCCGGTACCTTTTCTGCCTTGTGCTCTTTCTCGAAGTGAATGCTGTATACGTTTTCAGGAAATAGCTCGTTGCAGATGGTACAGATCTTCCATTTTTGTGTAGATGAAGAAGCGTTGGCAGCGGCGGCTGCTGCCGCAGCCCCTGTGGGCTTTGCGCTTGCCTGGACCATACCACGAGAAGCTGCATGGGGTGGAGTAATAGAGGCAGGCTTTAGATGGCTACTTGACATTGCAGAGTTTCCAGACTGAAGGGAGTACCTTAGCGGAGCAGGTGACCTCTGGTCATTTGCGATGGGGTATGCCCTTATGTTGCCACCAGGAAGTAATTGCTTCATTGACTGAGACTGCTGAGGGATAGATACAGAGGCATTACCACCCATCCCTAGCCTCATTTGCTGACCAACTGCATAGCTTTTAACACCATAGTTATTTTGCTGCATGTGCATGTTAGTCATCATGTTGGAATTCATTGACGGCTTTGGTATTGCAAGTCTGTTGACCATTTGTTGAGAAGGAAGAGATCGGATGTTCGATTGCGTAATTTGACCCATTCGCTGCGGCATGCCAAGTGGCTTCTTCTCCTGCGGCTTTGGTGCGATCAGCATCAATGGCTTGGATCTGGGGACGACTACATTGGTGTGGCTTATCATAGCCGTGACTTGGTACCCAATGCGTTCATGGTCTTCAATGATGTGCTGAACTAAAGTCTCATAACTCTTCGGCATAAATCGACAGCGCTTGCACTGAATGTTGCTTTCGTCGTTCGAGTTTGAACCTGAAGACACGGCGCCATTGACGGACTTTTCACACTTTGCAACATACGGCGCAGCGACATGCTGAAAGTGTTCCCTGTATATATGTTTTCTCACCACTTCATAGAGGGGATCTCTGTAAGTGCACTTCTTACAATAATACACTGCTTGCTCCACACTGTCCGTTGCCTTTGGCTTAAGGCCTTCAAACTTGTTTTTATCTTTAAAAGCATTGAGGGATGGGTTTGGCTGCGGTGCACTGGGGGCGTGAAACACCTTGATGTGCATTTCCAAGGTCTTTCGGTCCCCATTATATGTGCAGTATGGACAGTTCAGAAGGATGCGGTTCTCAAAGTCCTCGTTGTGTACATTTCGGAAGTGGCTTTTATATGCCGAGAAAAACTTGGAGGCGAATGGACATTGGCTACAGCAGAACTGTTTTGTGCGATAGTCCTAAAAAGGGATAAAAAGAGAAAAAAAAAAATTTTTTAAATATGAAAATTTCCAGTAAGTGAACAAAAACATTGAAGCTCAATTAAAATACAGACATTTTTCAAAAATTAAACAAATGAAAGCTAAATTATTACTGACCAAAATGTACAACTTTCAGACTTTTAACCAAATATGGTCCCTTCACCTCATGAAGATATGTATATATGATTAGCCAGCATATTGCATATACATAGCTAGATTTATCCTTAACTATTTTTTTCCATCTCATTACACATTAGAAGAACATCTGACCTATCACAAACACTAAATATACTCCCTGACTACTGCATTTTGATTGCAGCAGAACATAACATTGCAACTAATGGCTAGTTAGCCATGAATTGAGAGGAGCTGTACCCCACTTAAGATTCCCTGGTGGTCACCCCGAGTGTAGCTTGAGGTAGGGTGGTGAACCTGTTCCAGAGGAGCCTGTGCCATTCTGCTGTCAGCATCCTAGGCCCTTCTTCCTGGTCCTTCCTCTGCCATCAGTGATGACGCCAAGGAGGTGGGGGGTGCTTCAGCCAATTGCCTGTATGTGGATACAGGCATAGGCATCCAATGTGAAGAGGGGGTGAGGAGGTGAGAAATACACAGCAGACCACCAGGGAGGTTTAAAATCAATACAGCCAGCCTTAATAGAGTAAAAACACAGTGAGAATGCGTCTTGTGGCTTCAGATCTCTGTGGTTCCTTTTTGGATCTCAACAGTTGTTAGACTTAGGAAGCTACTTGGTTAAGACTGCAAAATTCTACAAATCCAAATATCCCAAAATAAAAAATAGCATCAAAAATTACATATAAACCATACAATAAAAGTAACATACAGTACATCATTCAATGCATTCGCTAACCTTAATGTTCTGGAGGATGAGCCAATCCCTCAGGTGACATTTTCTGCTGATTATTTTACTAACAGTCATATCACCAAGAGTGACAATGATCATGACGAATGTCTGGTAACAAGGTCACTGCTATAACTAAAACCAACCCCCAAAAAAAGTAAAAAATTGTTAGCTAGTGCTAAGGGCTATAGAAGGCTGTACAAGAAGTCTTTGCCTGCACCTTTATGTAGTATCCCAAAAAAAGGGTATAGGACAGCAATGGCAAACATGTCACGCATGGTAAAGGTGGCACTCGGAGCCCTCTCTGTGCACACGCGAGCCGTCAGCCAGCACATAAGGACTGCAGCCGATTGGCTCTCAATGCTGTCAGTTCTCCTCCCCTCTCTTCTGATTGCACACAGCGCCCTATCCCAGTGGTAGGCAATCTTATTCGACCAAAGAGCCAAATCGGAACATTGAAACCCTTGAAATATATGTTGAGAGCCGGAGATTACGTTTTAATTTTATATATAGAGCCCCCTCCCTTAATGGTAGACAGACAGCCCCACACTTATTTGTAGCAACAAATCGGTAAACAGAGAGCCCCCTTGTAGGTAGCCAAAAAGCCTCCTGTAGATACCCATAGAGCCCCTAACTTAATGTTAAATAGAAAGCCCCCACATATAAGTCACAAAGCCCCCTTTATTGGCAGCCACAGACCTCCTCTCACTGTATGTTCCATCCTTCACAGATTTGCTTTTGGGGGTTGGTGGTAATGCAAAGGGTTTGCTGTTGGGGGTTGGTGCTAGTGCAGGGGGTTTTGCTGTTGGGG
>CM070042.1:31644205-31654828 GCA_036250615.1 Ptychadena robeensis
ATTGATCCCGCCCGAAGGAAGGCACACACGGGTAGGTTTGTAAAAAGATTAGAGTACAATTAATCACCGTAAGCACGCAAGTTAATCGATTGTACTCAAATCTTGTTAAAGATCTACCCGTGTGTGCCAAGCTTTAGTGTTCTGATCTTCTGCTGAAGATAGGGCAGTGGAAGGCTCCAAGAAGAGGCGGGGTGAAGGGGCACTTCAAACATGATTCATGATTTCCCTGAAATCCCATAGTCATGTGTAAAGTTGAAGCTAACAATCTAAGTATTTGTCGCCTCAGCTGAATGACAGCGGTTTTCCAAATGCTTTACGGTTCAGTCTTGAACTATTGCCTATCCATTCCCGTCACTTATACAAGCGTCTCTAGTCCGGCAACAAACATTTACTTCATTATCAGCGAGAGTTACCAGGCTGCCATACACGCACCGAGCGGCAGACGATTTTGCTGCCGACTGATGGGCGTGTGTATATGCCAATCGGGGGAGTCCACATGAAGCGTCAGATCGCTGACGCCCCACAGCTCGGCCGACCAGAGAATGGACATGTCCGATAATCTCTGGCCGATGCTGTTAGTCTCAATGAAGACCGGCGTCTTGCTGTCAGCTCTGGAGAGCAGCGTGGTGACGTCATCACTCTGCACTCTAGAGCTCATCTGAGCTGGTCTGTCGGCACCCACTCGGTACGTGTGTGGAGGCCTTTAGGCTAGGGTCACAGTGGGCGCTGTAATGTTACGCACTGCATGCATTTATTCTTATAGCAGAGAAGTCATTATGTTCATTATGACTGTTTGTTAATTGCGACATTTGAAGTAATTTTTTTTTTAATTTTAAATTTTTATTTTTTTTAATTCCCATTTAAATTTAGTCGGAGTCGGTCCATTTTTTGCCGACTGACTCCAGGGACCCAAAAATGTCTCCGACTCCGACTCCACAGCCCTGCTCCAATCACTATGTATTCCATCAGGGAGGACCTGGCACTACATAGCAGTGATATATACCTTCAAATCAATATGTATAATATCAGGGAGGACCCGGCACTACATAGCAGTGATATATACCTTCCAATCACTATGTATTCTATCAGGGAGGACCCAGCACTACATAGCAGTGATATATACCTTCCAATCACTATGTATTCTATCAGGGAGGACCCGGCACTACATAGTTGTTGGTAGATCTAAAGTAAATTGTATGGAGTGATCTATGGTGTATGGGGGGCATAAGAATAACATATGGGTCATTCAAACACAGTAAAGTAAAAGGCCGTCCCCAGCCAAACTAATGGGATCGTATCAAAAATATCCGTCACTGTGCGATCCTACTTGAAGGACAATTTTAGTCCAAACCTGCAAGTTCGCGCATCCCTATCGGATACGGGAACGCGCACGGCAACTGATCGGGCAGGAATTGGCCCGTCTATGCCCAGCTTAAGGAGGAAGAGGGTCATGCAAGCTAGAATTATACTATAAGGTTAGCTAAGCTTTAATAGTCGGGTGTACAAACTTCACAGCGCATCAGACTTGCTGCACAGGACAGCATTTCATAACCTCTGATCAAAGGGAAGTATTACACAACGCAGCAGCACTGATGGACCTTTCCAAATCGATAAAACAACGTGCATTTACCCTGTCTGCCAACTTACTATCCGTATCTGCCCTCCCTAGCCCAGATACATTAATCCAGTGGCCAGGTCGGTTTGTTTACATCCAGCACCTAGTCTTCCAGCATGGTTGAGGACCAGCATCTTCCCATAAAGTTCAGCCGGGACCAGTGGGGAAAGCAGGAATGCAGCCAGTGATTCTCCATAACCAATTTAAATATAGGGCATGAAGATAAAAAAGTACTCCCTTAAGAAAAAGAGTTGAGTGGTAGAAACTGAGGAGTAACAAATCTCAAATAAAGCTTCGTGGACGCCCCCAACTTTCCCCTATGGGAAATGGCGTGCCAGTCTATACCAGCACATCATTACCAGCAACGGAGCACATCTCGCCAAACTCAATCCCCCCGCCAGGTGTTGGGGCGTTAACGTCACAAGCCTAATGATAGACAATAGGCGTGTTGTGCCCACCAAGTGTTTTTGCGCGTTGCTTGTTCATACAAATAAATAGGGTGCAGTAATGCCAACATGGCCGTCACGTCAACATGTCCATAACGGCCTCCCAATTTGTCAGTGTAGACTCAGCCTAAAGCTAGACATACATGGGTTGATTATTTTGCAATTTAATATTCTTACTCAATTTAAAATTGATTGTCGAACATCGATTGTACCACCACAGAGTGTGATCGATTCATAGTACCATCGCATACATAACTAATGAAATACCTAGAGAACACGTCAGATACTTGTAAATTTCCCAACATATCGATCACTTTTTGATTGATTTTCCGTTTGAGATCGATCACTCTTGGTCGTACCGGGTAAGCAGGAAATCGATTCCCATACGATCAATTGAATGGACATATGCACCCGTGCATAAGGGTTACAAATTTATTTCAGGCTGCCTGCATTATCTGCATCATGTTGTGTATTTTAATTTCGGGAAAGCCTCCATTGTTTTGATGATGCAGAAAGGCGCAGCTGACCCTCTGGCCAGTTTAGCCCTACACTCCGTCCAAATCAACAAACTTCTTGGATGCTGACTGTTGCCTGGCAACAGAAGAGACTACCTATTTTTCAAAATGGAACTGAACAAGTGCCCACAAGTACATGAATAAATGAAAAATTGCCTTAGAAAATGAAACAAGAAAAATCAACCAAGTAGTCCAAAACTGAGGAGAGAAAAAAAAACCCATGCATAGAAAACCCATAAATATTTGCTAAAAAAGCCTTCAATACTGCCTCAGGACTCCAACACAGAGTCAGATCAACGAAGCAATCAATCCCTGCGGCAGCTTCTACTCGCTGCACTGCAGGTAAACCACACTGAGCGCTTCCACACAACAGGCACAAAGCAGGCTGCAGTGTAGATTGTATAGAACATACACACACACTATAGTCTGGACCAGTTCCTCCAACATGGTGCCGCCATGTTTAGAACATACCTGGATGTTTAATGAGACAGAGCAACTTAGTGCCAAGTAGTAACGGGTTTGCATGTGTGGGTATGTGTTGGACCTTTTAAAAATTGATGGGACATGTTGGTAAATTTTGGTCGATCGTTTGCGTATCTGACGTTCCATAGATTTGCATCCGATACCATGGAGGATGCACACAGGGATTTGTAAAGGAATTGAACATCTATGAAATGATCACATTATATGGCAGTAAAAAGGAATAATTTTTCAAATAGATCGACTCAAAACTACTTTTATAAAGTCGATCGAATAGCATATCAGCTGAACCACTAAGCCTGGGACCACCAAGTCAAGTTGCTTGCCTCAGCAGTTAAGGCCATACACGGTTCAATATTTCCGTTTGACCGCCAAAACAGTCGATTTGTACATTGATAGAATGGAAGTCAAATCCTGCACACCTGGTACAATGGGCCAAAAATCAGACATTTTAGTAGATCGTACAAGTATCTAGGTATTTCACTTGATTTACCATCGTCCTATGGAGCGCATGCATGTTTTGATTGTTCGTATTACGATCATTCAGATAACGATCGTAAGGCACATGCACTCCACAGTACCAAACAAGGGGGAAGGCCCCCCTGGGGGGCGCAAAGGTATTCCAGGGGGGCGCTGGCCATCATTCTGTTTGAACAAAGGAAATGATAAAGGGTTGGCCACATTTATGAACTGGTCTGCCACATCCCAACCAAATATGAGAAGAAAGAGAGTATGTTTCCCAAAAACCAGTTTAAATGGTTAGGGATTTAGCAGTAAAGAAATGTAAAAATGCTTTACTTTAAACTTGGGTACCACTTTTAAAATCCCTAAATCCTCAACAATTTACAGGGAGTGCAGAATTATTAGGCAAATGAGTATTTTGACCACATCATCCTCTTGCTGAAATCGTTTTTAGAAATTTGTATGAAATCTGTCAACCAATAAAAATTCTGTCTATATTCTTAAAAAATCCTCCTCTTGTGATCCCACACAATTGTGACCTTAAAAGTCCCAGAGTTCAACCCTCTTATCTTGAAGATGGCGAGTGGAGATGCTACGCTCTAGACCTATACCCGCCCACCCATCTCCCTCTCATCCGTTCCTAGTCTTTTGGCACATGTGCATAATTATTAGGAACGTCCCTTGCCTTTGGCCAATAATGGCGTCAAAGAGACTTGACCTTGACCTCTTAGGTCCTAAGAGACAAGTCAAAAAGTTGTGCGATATACTTGCAGAGGCGATGCCAGCACTCTTAAAATTGCAACGTTCATATGTCCCTTCTTTTTTTTTTTTTCAAGCGTGCATCATCAAACAATCACTGCGTTCATTCAATAGAGTGTGGAACGAGTGGTCGCAAGAAGCGTGCTTGGTAACAACAAAGGCGCCAAAATAATCTGTCCCATGAACTGAGAAAAGTCAAGGCTGCATGCCACACGCTGCTCAAGCTGCCCATGGCCACCAGTTTGGCCCAGATTCTCCAGCCAGCTTCGCAAAACTCACCCTGGACGCATGCCATCAAAGCCCACATACGCCGTGTGCAATACTCAGAGACAGAAAGGCCTGAGGACAACCCCCACTGAACAAGACACACAAGCTGAAACGTCTAAGACTGCGGCCAAGCCAATATCCTTACAAGCTGATTTTTTTTCTAGCGGTTTTATGCGAATGCATGAAATGAGAGGAGTCTTGATGGCCAGATGCGTTATGGGCACGTGGCTGCGATTGCTAAGGGCCCAGAGAGCTCCAGTCCGACTCACAGACGACCAGCCCAGGTGTCGATTTGGTGAGAGGACTGGTTTGGGCTGGTATCATTTCAAGATGAGACTTCTGGGGGGCCTTGTCGGGTTGAGGATGGATCGTCACGTAACTCCCTGTAGTCCTACTGCCAGTTTCTGGAAGACAACTTCTTCAAGCCAGTGGTATCAGGAAGCAAGTCTGCCATCCTTCAAGGAGGAAAAAATGATTTTCATGCAGCGACAATGCCTCCATCACACGCTTCCAGGATCCCACAGCGTGGCCCCGCTCGGCACCAAAATGAAAGCGGTATATATATATAAGAAGAAAAAATTATATGACATGCCTCCCTTTGTTAACTCGATTATTGACAACACCCATTGGAGAACCTGTCGGTCCATCATCAAAATGTGTGATTTCAAGGTAGGCTGAAAACAGTACCACCTCTCGCTTCGAACAAGTAGTATGGAGCCCTGCGTGTGCTGTTGCCTATGCTGCAACCGGCTAATTTGATGGTGAACATGATCAAAACAACTGACAGATCCATGACCGATGGGACATGGATTTCTGAGTGTCTTCGCAAGAAACAGGTGGCCTATATGCCGTCACACTGATTTGTTTTTGAATGTCAGAAATTGTATATTTGTGAATGCTGAGTGTTATGTAATTTGCTGTCACTGCGCTAAAAATAAATAATTGAAATGGGATAGTTAAATTTTTTTTTGTCAGTTGCTTCCTATAATAACTTATGCCATCTCAGTAATAGTACACAAGCACACACAGATATCCCCGTTAAAATAGTATAAACTAAAAAAAACTAAAAACTTCCAAAAAAAAAAAATATTCAGACTTTGATATTACAGGGTGTTTTTTCGGGTTCATGCAGAACATGGTTGTTGTTCAATCATAAATTATTCACCTTCAAAAATACCCAATTGCTGTAATATTCTGTACACTGTTTTGGGGAAACATATTATCTCTTACTCCTAACTGTGTGACATAGTTCTTATTGATTGTTACCTCTGCCCTTACATTCCCTCCTTGGCATCGGATACTTCTTCCATTGGGTATAAAGACATATGAACTACAAGTTGTCATTAAGCGTCCTTCTGATCCATAACTAGGTGCAGGGAAATGTCGCCCAATTTGCAAACAAATAAGCCAGCATGATAGCGATGTCCGTTTCTGGAATTTCCCCTTCTACGCAACCAAGCTTTATGCCAGGCGCACGTTTACTGCCCCCAGAACAATGGCCTCCTACGAAGCATCGGCTCGAGCGGCCCAAATCGGCCACAGCTCTCGCTGCGTGTTTATGGAGACCTTTAGTACATGTCGAGCTGACAATCCGTGAACAGGATAATAATGTATAAACACGTATAGATGGATATTAAAATCTTAATACCAGGTGCCCATCCTGTGCCTTTGGGAGTGTTCTTTGGAGCGAACCACCACTCAGTCTGTGGCCACTGAGAGCCCAAAACCTAACTATTAATGACATAGGGCCAATAGCGAACTCACCTGTCTAGTCCGGCGCCTGCCTGCTGCCCACTTTTTTTCATAAAAAACTGCTTATACAAGTCAGTGTAGATAAAAAATGCTATATGCAGACCTTTAGGAATGCCGAGGGTCCGCCACTTGTGGCCCTCCATATCAATATCAGTGCCCCCACAATTGCTATTACTACCTTTAAGATTAGAGAGTGGTTCTGTAGGACTTACGCAGACACACACATTAAACATAATATTTGCCACTCAATTCAAATTAAAGAAAAAATGATACTGGATTCAACCATATACAAGCTGATGTTGTAAATTCAGCGATGTTACAACCTAGAGCCGTTGGAAATAGGCGTTTACCCTATATGCATTCCCAAAATTGTTACGGTCCCAATGACAGCAGTACGCATTCAAATGGTACTTTGTGAATCAGAATATGCCAGCCGCGACACGTACAAAACTATTAGAATTATAGCCAAAAGTGTGTGACAGCCAGCGCCCTATTAAAGAGGTAGGAGACTATATATGCAAGTCATCAAATGTGAAAAAAGTGGTTATGCCTCCACACCCCCGCAGTAAGGTGGTCATACATGTTCGATCTTTTTTGCGCGCGTTAAACAGAAATATTGATTTTACATGATTAGAACGGACATGTCGAATCCTGCACACCTGGCTACAATTGGCCAAAGATCAGAACATGTTAGTAAATTTTAGTAGATCATCCAAGGATCTAGGCTATTTCCATCGATTTACCATCCTTCTATGGAGCACGCCCATGCCATGTTTTGATCGTTGTATTGCCGATATATTCAGATTACTGATCGCTAATACACATGCCTACTCCACCGCCCCCAGTACACGTCAGTAAAAACAAAAAAATTGATTCGAATGCGAGCTACAATCGCCACTTGGGATCTATTCGAGCAAAAGACAACTGTGTGGGTTGGAGTCAGCTAGCTTTAATTCTTCTCATTGCCTCCACCCACAATCTCCCGAGTAGACGCGTAGAGTAGAGAGAGGTTATAGCAAATCCAGTAATGAGATGAAGGAGGACCTGGCTCCCTTGACCCCCCCGCATATGCGATCACTGTTCATTTCAACGACTCCACAATACAGCAATGATTTAGCGTGATATTAAAGATGCAAGTGTCCATCAATCTCCAGCCATATCACTGCCGACCCTTGTATAAAGTTTTTCATCATGCTGTGAGAGGTTGTTTAGAGTAGATTTCCAGGAACCACATCACCACTTTCCACTACATCACGGCAACGATTCCCCCCCCCCCCCCTCAGCCCCCCCACCATTAGGAGTTGCATACTGGTGAGGGGGAGGGAGAGAGACCACCATTTACTTTACCACAACAGTCAGCCGGAGCCGAAACATGTAATGGGAAGATGGGAGCTCAGACAAAACACTACAGATCAACATCACAGCTATTACCTACTTTGTACACACCATTCTCCCAGAGTTTTACCACTGTGACCCTAGGCCATGTACATATTAACATGCCGAACAAATGTAAACAAGCGTGTCTAACTAGATCGTGGACGAGCGCAGGACCGTTCTGCCCATTAAACTGCCACAATACAGCTTGTTGCCACAACATTGTTCCCTTTCACCCCGACTAGTCAGTGAGGACTACAGGGCAACTGGCTGAGTTACCACAGAGGCTATGGTAGAACCAATGCGATTTACTAACCAGGCGATGGCACACGAGCCGACCATCTGTAGGCTGGATATCAAGAGGCGTCCAGATGGATGCGAAGACACTACAAGAGGATTGTTCCATGCTCAACCATTTGGTCATGGATAGACAGAGCAGGATGAGATTACAGCCAGTCTAGATATTTCGCAACAGCAAATTTTTACTATCGATTCACGCCCGGTCAATTTGCAACAGTTGTGTTGCCAACTCAATTTCCAAACAAGGATCAAACGACTCAAACCATGTTCTCAATTATATTTTTTTCAGGTGGATCTAATAGACACTATCAAACAGTCTATGGCCAGCTTTATGATACATATTAACTACACCTTGTGTTCCATATGGTAACTTCCGATTTTCATCAGTCATGTGCTGCCACATCCACACAATTCATCATTTGAGAAACGCCAAAAATTGTATTGGGGGTAGTGCAGAGACAGGCCACAGATGCTCTATGACATCAACCACCTCCACTACCCCCAAACAAACGACTAGGGACCTTTATATAGGCACCCTGATTGCTATACAATGGTAGTAATGCAAGTTTTATCAGTGACCTACAAACATTTATTTAGGCTAGTGTTGGAAGTACATTTCAGTAATATTATAAAAACCCCCCCCCCCCCCCCCCCAAAAACCAAAATGTTTTGCAATGTCATCAATTTTACATAGATACACATAATGTATTATATATTAGATTACAAATGTATCCAAAACTGTATCTCACACGAGGCTCATACATATAACAGAGCAAGTCACATTGTGCGAGATTGTGAAAAACACACACCCATTGTTATCTATTTGTGTTATGTGTTTTATATTACCTCCAACCCGCGTCACATGACCCCAGCGAGTATTGTGGGGGGGGGTGGGTGGACGTATGACTAAATCTAAGGGTGGCCAATTAACAAATTCTGTTAGAGTGTTTGGCTCAATCACATTATATGCGGTACTATCAATATTATCCAGTCAGTCTTATATTGATAGTACACCAATACAGGGAGTGCAGAATTATTAGGCAAGTGGTATTTTTGAGGAATAATTTTATTATGGAACAACAACCATGTTCTCCAACCAAAAAACTCATTAATATCAAAGCAGAATATGTTTTGAGAAGTAAGTACGTTTTAGTTTGTGTTTTAGTTTTATCAATTTAGGGGGATATGTGTGTGCAGGTGACTATTACTGGTCGCATAATATTAGGCAAATTAACAAAAACAAAGAAATGTATACCATTTCAATTATTTAGTGTTACCAAGTGAAAACCATATAACATCTCAACATTCACAAATACAAATTCTGACATTCAAAAACAAAACAAAAAAAAAAAAATCAGTGACCCATATAGCCACCTTTCTTTGCAGGACACTCAAAAGCTTGCACATCCATGGATTCTGTCAGTGTTTGATCTGTTCACCATCAACATGCATGCAGCAGCAACCACAGCCTCCCAGACACTGTTCAGAGAGGTGTACTGTTTTACCTCCTTGGAAATCACACATTTTGATGATGGAAACACAGGTCTCAATGGGGTTCAGATCAGCGTGAACAAGGAGGCCCATGTCATAGTTTTTCTTCTTTTATACCTTACTTGCCAGCCACGCTGGATGGGAGAGTACATTGTGAGAGTCATCACGCGTTGTGATGGAGCATTGTCCTGCATGAAAATCATGTGTTCTTGAAGGATGCAGACTTCTTCCTGTACCACTGCTTGAAGAAGGTGTCTTCCAGAAAACTGGCAGTAGGACTGGAGTTGAGCTTGACTCCATCCTTAACCCGAAAAGGCCCCCACAAGACTCATCTTTGTGATACCAGCCCAAACCAGTACTCCACCTCCACCTGCTGGCGTCTGCAGTCGGACTGGAGCTCTCTGCCTTTACAATCCAAGCCACGTGCCCATCCATATGGCCCATCAAGACCACTCTCAGATGTCATCAGTCACTATAAAATCCTTAGAAACAATCAGTCCATCTGAGATATTTCCTTTGGCCCTAAGTCTGACGTTTCGACGTTTCTATGCCTTGTGTGGTCTTGTTCCCAGTGGCTGGTCGTCCTTTTCAGCCTTTCGGTCGTCTAGGGAGCTATTGACACACCTTGCTGCTGTTGGGCACTCCAGTGATTGTTTGGTGTCAAGCTCTGAAAAATATGGCCAAACCTGGCTGGCCAAGTGGGCCCTCTTGGCCAGCTGCTACGCCTTGATCTTGTCTCAGTTGCCATGGGGTCAGTTATTTTGCGCCTTTGTTGTTCCACACGCTTCTGCGACCGCCTCCTTGTTTTTGACTGTTGGAGTCACTAGTTGAGATATAGAAAACGCTTGATTGTTCAGAGGATGCACGCATTCAGCAAGCTTTGCCAATTTTAAGACGTGCTGCATGTCCCTCTGCAAGATATCTCACTACTTTGTGACTTTTCTAAGCCATGGTAAGTCCTTTCTTTTGTACCAACATTTTGCCGCAAAGGCAAAGGAAGTTGGCCTTAATAATTATGCACACCTAATATGAGGTGATTGATTGTCATTAGACCTTACACCCCCTTACTCCATTACAGATGATGGCCATCACCTAACCTTTTAATCGTTTTAACTGGTAGTAGGCTTTCGAGCCTCGTATACAGCTTGGGGAAGAAAATATG
>CM070042.1:31690989-31705052 GCA_036250615.1 Ptychadena robeensis
GAGACTGCCCCTGACTGAATGTCATTCAGTGACCAATGATACAATTTGTAAACACATTTCAGATATTCGGTCATGTAGAGAGGTAACCACGCTTTCCTCCTGAATATCTAGCGTAGCATAAATAGAACCCAGGAGATCATCTACCCTGTCTAGGGACAAGCTATACCTAGGTGCTACCTGCTGGGCGCTACTGCCTTTACCTCCTGACTCTTCCCCTGATAACTCGGCTAAAGAGTCCCTGTCGTCCATCTCGCTTTTCCTGACCGAGGGGACGCTAGGATGACCTTCCAGCTCAAGCAAACGAGGACGGAGCCCTTTAAACGATGAAAAAGTAGAAGCCAATTCTTCTTTAACCATCGTCAATAACTCTCTACCTGACATTGCTGCTGCAGCAGCCCCCTCTTCCCTAACCAAAGTTTCCAAACATTTAGGGCACAGGGGCTTAGAGGTATCTGTCAACTTTGCGCTACAAGTAGCACACTTCTTTTTTGTAAAAGAGCTAGCCTTGTCCGTCTTAGCAGATGACTTGTCGGCCTAGACATAGGAAAAGAAAAATAAAAAATTTTTTTCAAGTCAACCGGCATTGCTCACAACAGCATTATATACAGGTATGTACAACTGACAAAGGACTCAGGTCTAAAACAACCTTAGCCTGTCCTTCAATCAGCAAATAAAAGAAGGCCCAAGAGCCAGGGGCTCAGAAAAAACAAAAACTCATCTGGCCTTAGAAACAAAGGCTCAGCCTTGCGCCTGAGTCTCCTTTTTCAGGTGAAGGGGTGCCTAGCCACGCTGGTCCCTTACCTGAGTGCCGCTGGACCCAGAGGGTGCTTCTGCTGCTGGCTCCATGGCTGCTCCTTTTCAAAGACTGCAGCTTGCCTTGACTTTCCCGGGCTCCAAGACCCGGAACAGGAAGTCAGCAGAACACGGACCGAGGCTGGACCCTCACTAGGCATAGCACAGAGGAAGAGGCTTTCCCTGCATAAGTTCCCTACCGGCAGAGACAGGCGGAAAAGCTCTCGTTCGTCCCGCGGACCGGACACCCAGGCCACCAACTGTAAGTACTGTGACAGCCTTCCAGTGCCCCGCTGAGTACATGGTGTTCGTTCCCCTCCGGATGGAGGAAACAAAAAGACTGCCAAGGGGATAGAGAGCGGGATATTTAAACCTTTGGTGGGTGTTTTTGTTTCCTCCCTCTGGAGGTGGAGCTCCATCTCTCATGTTATGGCTGTCCTGGAAAAGACAACCTTAGGAAAAATATGTGACCATTAAAACGACCCCTCCCCCACCTCATTATTTCAGGCTATTGAATTGCTCAGACCTCAGACTAGACACATTCACTCAAATGTCATTTAAATAACCTTACACAAAGAGGGGAATTCCAGTGGGGGCGCAGTATGTACAGGAAGTCCTAGGCGTATAGCTATAGAGTCAGTGACTCATATTCAGATCTGTGACCTGCAACAGGAAATCTGGAAAGAAAGAAATCGGACAAATCTTTCCGTGTATGACTACAAAACATGGCCGCCATGTCTGTGCCAAATGTGATTTATGTTGTCTTCTTGCTGCCGCCTGCAGGACATATGCGGTACTGCGCTACAGCTGACCCAGACCAATGCTGCAACATTGCGGGTGGGATCATCGTCTAGAAAGGATTTCACGTCACTTCCTGTATGGCTATGGTGACCTCACACTGTGCCAGTGGACAGGTAATGAGTTTAATAACATTAATAAGAAAAAGCAGGTTCCATGCTTACAGATAAAACACCATTAACAAACATTGTTTGATAGGAGGCAATTAATTAACCCCTTCCCGCACCTTAACCTCCAAACTGCAGTCTTAATGGGTTCACCATCTACAATGCAGGAAGGATGGTACCTCAGACTACCATGCAAGGCTTGACTGCACATTTAAGTAGAACTCCTCTAGAACCATCTAGACTAGGGGTGGGCAAACTAAGGCCCAAGGGCTCCCCTCCGCTTGTTCTCTGCAATATTGCACTTAATGCCTAGGTGCATTCTCATGGCAGTCTCTAGGAATTAGCATTATAAAAAAAAGTGCAAGTGCAGCAAATGTAAAGATAACAACATCCCTGTCACACGCTGCCCATTACACATCACCGTCATCATAAGCGATGGCAGCGATGCATGGAATTGGCACACCTATGGGGGGGGGGGGGGGGGGGGGGGGGGGGGGGGGGGGGGGGGGGGGGGTCGGCCATTACAGACTTTTGGTCCGGCCCTTAACAAGGGTAAGAAATCATTCTGGCCCACAAGTCAAAAAGGTTGCCTATCCGATCTAGACTAAAGGTGGCCATACGCGTTTTAATATTGCCTTTCACCATGCGGAAAATAACTCCAATAAGGACATGTGACAAGACTATTAAAACAGAGACCCCTCCTGCCATAGTATGCAATAAACCCCTATACCCCCCTTTGTATACCTATACAGACAAGATGCCAGGGCTCTGGTTTGATTAGAGTTGAAAATTTTTGTCTAACCTAGAGTCTAGGTTAGATTAAGATGCTGGGGGGGGGGGTTCTGCAATAATCTAAAATACTTTAGATAACTGTCAGTACTTTGATCCTATTAAAGCAGGGAACACACGCATAGATATGGGCCAGATCGATCGCCGATTCGTGCACCATGCGCACTCACGGCCATCTGTCTGGTCCTATCTAATGCGGTCATCCCTGTTTACGAGCGGGACCAATTCTGGTCGATGTACATTGCTTTGCATGGGGACGATGGGGTCTCCATGCAAAGCATTGTCGGAGGAACAGCAGTGCTGCACCTCCAGCTCCTTATATGTTGGGCAGCAGCACTATGACATCACGCTGCTACTGGGAACCTTGCACGACTTCTATATCAAGCCAGGTGTTCCTAGCTTAAGTCTATGTTCTGATTGCAGGCACTAACCCAGGATGGAACAATTAAGGGACAGGATGAACTGCGTCTTTATTTGGTTACAACTCCTCCATCACAGGGTGGATCAGGGTTAGTAGTTTTACCTCTCCAATTGTGAAATTAAACTGCCGGGCTCGGACGATCATCTCCATCTGGAAGACATAGCCCTTGGATACACAGTTCTCCACCAGTTTCTGCAGGACCGTTTTCTTGTACAACCTGTTCAATGAAAGGAAACTGCTAACAATATAGTTGATCTATTTCAGGTAATCAATGTACGTGCACTCGCCAATGTACATGGAAAAATCAGCTCCGGGTCGCGGGTGCCCACATGGGGTGACAGATCCTTGTCGCCCCTAAACTTGGTCTGGCAGATGTCATTACTTTAGATGGGGACCAAAGGGTGCACGCCGATACTTTGAGCGATGGGATGCAGCGCGATGACGTTGCTCATCTGTCGGCCCCCACTCACTACGTGTGTGGGGGCCTAAAGTCACAAGGCCCCTCTCATTTTCAGTGGAATCCATTCACTATCCGTATGAGAGGAAGTTTTGGTTTTGCTGACTTACTGGTTTTGTGCACACTTGATTAGAGATGGATTACATTAGAAACATTTTGGGGTGTTTCTTAACAAAAAGTAACCCTCTAGGACCGACGTGAGGTAAACTACAGCCCGCAGGCCACATCCGGCCCTCTGTCACCTTGGAGTCAAGATGCTCTGGCTCTCATCCACGTATTCCCTGCAATAGGTGCATTCCTTGGAGGGGATGCCAATGGACCTGATCCATTTTACCTGCCTACAGCATCGGCTGTTCCGGCTGAGTTCTGCTGACCTGAGTTTGACGTACTACACTACATTGACCTTCTGGCCGCCAGAACGCCATGGGAACAGACGGTGGTGTAGGCAGGTAATGTGGATCGGGTAACCTAGATAAACGATAACCTTCACATCCTTTCAAAGAGAAGAATTCCAGAGTTGACCCCCCCCCCACCAACCCAACTTTAAACATTAAAATATACTTAAAACAGAAGAAGAAAACAACTCCAGTAATAAAGTATAGTAAAATCAAAGCTTTATCCAAGATTCTGATCAATTACCACTAAAATCTACAAGATAGTTTGAGAGTTTGGTCCCACCTGAAACTTCCAGTTAAGTCAGAGGCTCCAGGACGCAGCAAAACCTGGCTCAGATAGTTTGCGCCTCGGCTGCAATATTAAAAAAAGGAAACAGGGCAGGTTAGTGTCATCGCTAAAATAGCAGAGCCAACATATCCATAGAAGCAGCTTGATCTTGTGTCACAACCATGTAGGTGGTTATTGTAGGATATGAATACCCTCCCCATGTGTCTACACCAGTAATAGGATCATTATGTGTAAGGGTATGTTTCCACTTCAGTTGGGACCCCCCCTACGCTAAGTGCATTGCTGGGCAGGAATCCCGACGGATCACATACACTTTACCTGGCCGGCGGATGCTGTGTTCAGACATCTGCCGATGCAGGGGCTCATCGCTGTGAGTACACAGCACCCGCCGAGCAGCTTAAGTGTATGTGATCCATTGGGACCCCCCACCAAGCAATGCGCTTAGCGTAGGGGGTCCCGACAGATGTGGAGACATAGCCTTAAGGATATGTTTGACCTAAATGATTGGGATTTTAATTTAATGGCAAAACTATCACTTCTCACCTACCTGATCAGTTTTCTTTTTAAATCCCATCCGTAAACTCCACCATTTCCAATGTATCGAGTGCCGGACACAACATCAAAGTCTCCTTCCTTCTGTTTCCTGTAATAAAAATGTATTTATTCCATGAAAATGAGGAAAGCTGTCAGCGGTCATCTATCCAAAATACACAAAATGTGAATGTGTAATGGTAAATATAACAAGTTCATTAATGCAGAGCTCATCATTTACAGCAATTAATCCAATTTAAACTCTCCAAAAATTCATAAATAAATTTGGCAATTGCGACGGAGTACAGCGATTCCCCTCCCTGCCCCCCTGGCTCTCTACACAACGCCATAGATGTTTGTGGGGAAAAGGAACACCCCCACCATAAACATGGAGGTCTATGGCCCCGCCCCCATCAGGGCAAAAATAACCAGCTTTATGCCCAATCCTGGCACCCAAGATCAAACTGAGCTCGTACTGGCTTTGGGAGTAAAGCCAGGGAGGTTTATCTTCTCCTTCCCCAAGTAAAGAAGGCCATAGACTGGTAGATTCCCATGCAAGCAACTAGTGATCAATTACAGTGTGGTGATTGATCATGGGTCAATCGTACGGTAATCAATGTGCAATGTGAATCAATTACCGTACAGCCGGAGAAGCAGCCAGCCTGCACGCCCCCCCCCCCCCCCCCCCCCCCCCCCCCCTGGCAGAGCTGGGTCCATGCTGGCCACACCCCCTTCACACACAGCCATAGCTGATCACAGCTGCCTGTGTGCAGCTCAGCTGACAGCCCGTCCATTACATTGGATGGCGACTCGCGGTCCCCATTCAATGCAATGAATTTGACCAAGGTTTTCCAACATGTTGGAAACCTGTTTGGTCAAGTTCCTTTGAGCAGGATCCATGGAACAGTGGATGGCTCAAATGAAGAAACATATTAGAGGAACATCGGGAGTCGTGAGCTTGCACGGCACCCGATGTTCCTCTAATCTGTTACTTAATCAAGCCGTGTCTGGCCAGCTTAACTGTCCCTGGCCCACCATACATTTAGCTCCAGTTGTTTTAGTCATAGGCTTAGCATCCCCACATGGGTGTCATCTAAGGTGGTTTGCAGATGGCTCAATGTTATTGTTTACACCCTACAGCCAGATAGAGGATGTGGATGATATTGGTGGTCAGTGGCGCTAATCCTTCTATCCACCGTTCTGTCACACTGCACACCCCTGTGTACTTATTTGCAAGCATAGACATACACAAGCTTCATTTACAACACTCTTATACATTATTTATTATACATTGTTATATGAATTAATCATACAATTATACATTATAACATAGAATACTTACTTAATGAACTCCGGGATGAATTTAGGCTACAAAACAGGCAAGAGGGGAAGTTTAGTAATGCAACATATATTCTACTAAATGAATAGAGAACATTCAGGGTAAAATGCCTTTAACTCCTGATATCTTCCCCACTTCCCATATGGTAACCTTGCCATTCACACATCCTCATCTCCTGTCCACTGTCAGAAACGTTCACTCAGAGGGTCTTCTGTGTATAGGGAGCATTTGACTTCCAGCTATGTGACTGTGTGCTGAGTGGCACACCGTTTCAATTTCCCCAAAATCTGTCAGATTCGATCATAATTTATAAATCGGCGTTGGTTCGAACAAAGTATGATCGAACTACCTTCCACACGGAGAAACCAATATTTAAAAGATGTTGATTCGATCGAGAAAAGAATAATCGAAGGAAGTCGATCATAAACACACCGATCGGTTTAGGTCGATCGAACGGGAAAATAGAAACTAGTATGGGGGGGGCTTAAGCACAAACTACTGTCTGGCAGGATGGAGCAGGGCAATTTAATGAACAAATAAGCTTCAACAGCCCTCTACAACTTACGTAACCCCTGCAAATAGCAAGAGATGTTTTTTCTGCCACTTTGGCAGTCCCCCCAACAGGTCCCAGAGTCAATGATGTCGGGATGTCAGGCCTTGGGATGCCTATGCTAGTTGCATAATACAGGAAGAGGTGCAGGCAGATACCTCTGGTGCCATTGATTTAGTCAGGGACATCAGTGCTGCCCATGCCTATATAATCTGACAGGCATACCCATACCAGACAGTCACCAGGAGATATCCCTGGCTGCTGTGGCTGGAGGATGCTGTGGGATAACAGGGAGCAGGTAAGCTACCAAGAGTGTGGCTTGGGGTTACTGATTTGTGCAGCAAAATTTACCCCAAGCTACACTTGGTATGCGAGAGGTTACCACAGAATCATAAGAAACATTTCATATTTATCTGTTAGGCTTTTGGGGGTAATTCAATGCAATATGGAAGTGGCCACTGGGTGCACCATATCATGGTTTTCAAAAAAAATAAATGTCTATGATACACAACATGATCAGGTATTTTCCTGGTTGTCACTGCTTTCAGATGCTGGGCTTCCACCCCACGTCATCACAGAGAAGAGGGGCTGTGAGGGAATTCCAGTTGGACCCTAATAGCAGGAGTCTACCTCAAAAGTAGAGGAAGGAGAAGGAAGATGATAGACCTGGTGTCCCCCTATCGGCTTCCACAGTAATTTGACAAGAGGCAGCCCACGTGGTACCATATACTTCAATTGCTGCCACTATGATCTGATTTTCTGATCACATTTTCTAGGACGTTGCTATTTGCACTATTCACAGCAGGGTGGTCTTTATTCTACTGCCCCCCTCTTTTAATGAGTTTAGTAAGCAGTCACCTTTTTTTTTTTTAGCATATCAATTTTTTATGTTTCTCCCCCTAGCACATGCTTGTTTGGAGCCACCCAGTGTGTGATTTTTATTTAAGGGTTAATCTACCCATCTCCTATAAACCCAAGTGAGCACATTAGAAAGGGTTGTTACCATTATTTTTAGATTACTGATGTATCAGGAGGAACGGGTATTAAAGCAGGGAAATCATATATCAAAAGCACACATCAACTGAAGTGTCAGGAAATCTGGCAGACATACGTGGTGGGAGAGATCTGCATCCATAATGATGATGAAGTTCCCCAAAGCATGCTGCATGCCGTGTATATAGGCCGTCCCTGCAGTGATACAAAACACAATGTAATTCACAGCTACAGGCCTCGGATTATTAAAGCCAATTATTGTGTTCAAAGTCATTAGGGGGCAACTGGCGAGTACAGAGATGGGCTCACCTAGTCCTAGTTTCCTGGCTCTGGGTCGGAGTATCTGGGAGGAAAAAACAGATGATAAATTACCAAACCATCTCATGCCTACACTGTAAAGTAGTTGATGTACAAAAAAAAAAAAAAAAAAAAAAAAGAAGAAAAGTCACAAGATAATCTATAAACTAAATATGATAAATAAAACTTTTCATTATACCTCTAATATAAGGCTATGTCTCCACAGTGTTTTGTGACCATCGGAAACACTATGTTAAGGGCAGAGCTTGGCGAGGGTCCAGACGGATCACATTCACTTTACTGTACTGCACTACATTTACCCCTGCATCGGCTCAGCATTGAGAACAGAGCATCCGCCGAGCAGGTAAAGTGTATGTGATCCGTTGGGACCCCGCCAAGCACTGCGCTTAAGGTAGGGGGTCCCAACGGATAACAAAACACTGTTGAGACATAGCCTTAGACCCGTCAGTGATAACCTGTAAGAGGCGTTCATCGCGCCATATAAGCAGGATGATGTGCTACTACCCAAAAATAACGCTGAACTTCTGTAACTCAAATCCAATGAATAAGGAGGATGAGGAACAGACTGTCAAAGTGGAAAGAGAAATGCCGGATGCGTAATGAAGAGGACAAAACTAACACAGATAAAAGGTGAGATAAATCCAAAGTTAATACAGAAGGTACTAATCTTTCGTATATACTATTAGGCCAACATCCCAAAATCATACACCAAAAACATATAATAAATTCCTCACCTTTAGTCCACCCCCCCCCCTTCTCATATAGTAATCTTGCCATCCAAATGTCCTCCACTCCTGCCTACTCTCTCAGAGGGTCTTCTGCGTAAGGGGAGACGTCAAGCTATGTGACTTAAAGGCTGAGTCACTTAACACTAAGTGTCTAGCAGGGTGGAACAGGGAAATTAAATGAGCAAATAAGCTTGAACAGCCATCCACATGGCTCTACAACTTACTTAACCCCTCCGGCAGTCCCCCATTCCTCAAGACTCATGCACCACCACTGCCCCCCCCCCCCCTCTAAATTGAGTGTCTTATAAAAGGTGAAAACACAGTAATTGGACCTAAGAAACCTAGAAAAACTGAATGACTCAAGTATAAGCTGGGGGGGAAGAAAATGCAGCAACAAAGGCACAGAAATGATTTTCAAGCCTTCCCATATTTGCCGTGTTAGTGCTTTCCATTTACCGCCAGCAGAGGAAACACTAGTGGCAGCCCTCCTAGTCCAAGTATAAAAAAGTTTAAGCCAAACATATGAAGAAGAAAACTTACTATTTTGTCTTCCCCATAGATCCTCTGTAGCTGCTTAGCAACCTCCAATGTCCCATCTGGACTCCCATCGTCAATGATAATGATCTCATATTTGTAACCACTGAAAAAATAATAATAGGTACCGTATTTTTCAGAATATAAGACACACCCTGATTTAAGAGCAGGAAAAACAGAAAAAAAAATTTGAAATGTTCTAATCAGTTGGAAAAAAAATCCACTGCAGTACCTAATTTCAGCCACAAAAATGGTGTCACTAGAGAGCACACTTCAGGCAGAAGGGGAGGGGGTATTCTTGACTCCCTTCTTGCCAGCTGTGAGCTGCACCGTGATCGGAGCCGACACGCAGACATATAATTACTGTACCTCAGCTTATATTCAGATCAACTTTCACTCAAGTACAGATGGTATATAGGCCTGGGTCTCATTACATATTTAAAGGGAAGGTATATATTTAAAATTAAGATACATACAGGCTATAACCCATGACTCTAGAGACACTGTAGATTTATGTTCTGAACCTTTGGCCGGGCAGGCACAACATGGTGGAGCGATTGCCCAAGGCACGGTTATAAAAAAAAGTGCCACGTGCGCAATGCCCAGAAATTTAAAGCCCCACATACACCTTGAGATCACTCCATACACTTACCTTTAGCTCTACCAACAACTATGTAGTGCAGGGTCCTCCCTGATAGAATACATAGTGATTGGAAGGTATATATCACTGCTATGTAGTGCGGGTGTCAAGGTTAGGGGGTTCCGAGGGTTAAGGTTAGGGTGTTGGGGAGGTTAGATTTATTTTAACCCCCCAACTCCTAAACTTCACCCCCAAACCATAAAACTCACCTTTACGATCAAGCACCACTCCCCCTAACCCTAATCTCAGAACACCGGGTCCTCCCTGATAGAATACATAGTGATTGGAAGGATAAGAAAGGGTCCTCATATTACATGGTATGGTTGTACAGAAATTGTATGGTATGATTGTACGGTGTATGGGGGGGGGGGGTTAACAAAGAAGATACAATTGTTCAGCAACACATGTCAGGTCCCTTTAAAGGACACAAAAAAGGTACATTTAAAGGAAAGCAAGGAATGTGAATGAAAGCTTACAGTATATAACCCACGTGACTTCCCTAGACATACACATACTGTAACAGGAAGTATTAGAAATCGGTGACAGAAGAAACCTATATCATGATTACATATGACTTCCCCACTGACAGATCAGGGTGTACAGGACAGGTATGGCTTCTGACAGTCACCTCTCCCTGAAGTACTTGACCAGCAGCCAGATGATGATCGGCAGGTTCTCCCGCTCGTTATATGTGGGAAGCAGCACCGAGTACAGATTGTCGGTCTCCCTCCCGCCTTCTCTCCGCTTACTGATAGCCGCCATGGCCGACCGGAAGTGACAGCTCAGCAGCGTACATGCCGCTCCCCTCCGCCAATCACAGCGCGCCCTTTACTCCCGGTAAAACAGCAATGCTTCGGCCAATGAACACCGGGATGGGAGGGCGGTCGGCTATTGGCTGCGGTGTTTAGAGGGCGTGGTCGGCTTTACCTGAATGTTTTGGCGGGCGAGAGTTCAGTGTTCAGTCCCATCTCCTCACAGTCACACAGCTGAGAATATAACATAGAAGGAGGGGTGCTGCGTGCCCGTCCCTGAGGGGGACCTCAGGAGAGCAACTTCTGCATTAGTGTGTGATTTATCAGATAATATTGTAAGTGCGGTCACATATTCTGATCATTTAAATTCTACATATATATATTTACAGATAATAGTGCTAATAAAACAAACCTTTAATGAGTAAATCCCGAATGTCCCTCACTGCCTCTCCGCCACAGCGGGTAGGAAATTCATCATCTTTGTGCTGTGACAGTTGTAAAATACATTATCACACTGTGTATATATTATTTTTTTATTTTTAGTACATGTCCACCTTAAGGCAGAATTCACACAGGAGCAGGCCGGAAAGTGCCTGCCGGCCAGCGTTCAGGCCCCTGCACCCTGTGTTCAGGAACGCCCGCATGTAGTCGTCCCAAAAGTGTGCTGCGGTGCCAAAGGTTGCGTCCTCCTGGCTGGCTAATGCAGCTAGGAACAGACAAATCCTCTACTCCTATGTCATATCTGTACCTGTGTGTTTACATCTCCACTCTAATGTATTGTACAGAGCTGTGTAATATGTTGGCCTTATATAAATAAATGATAATAATAATAATAATAAATGGCTGCTTTAACCTCCCTAGTGGTCAGCCCCTACAGTACGGCCCGGTATGGGCGATTGCTGTACTTGAATTTCCTGCCCTCCCCCACCCCTGTCCATGAGAAACTGACGCCCCTCCATTATAATGGAGGTCAATGGTGTCCATTTGGTGCCGCTGCGGGTAGGTTTTTACGATTCCGGTTTATTTTTTAAACCTCCTGGGTGGTTCGCCCTTGACGTGCTTTTTGATCCCTCCATTGTCCCCCCTACACATCCGCGGGGTCATTTATTTGCTGTAAAACAGCAAGGTCAATGGCGCCGTCATTGTGGTCATCAAGGTAAACCCGGAAAGAGGACGACCACCATGGGCTTCCATAGGACAGGAGAGTATGCCCTATGTTAGCTCAGGGTGAATTTAGTTAGTAAGCAAACTCGGGTTAAACACCCAGAAGGTTGAAGAACTTTTATAATGATGGAGATGATGAAGCCCCTACTACTGGTTACTGTGTATTAATGATAAATACAGACTTTATGATATTATTGATGTAGTGTAGTCACCCCGCCAGAGTAGCGTACAGTCCCCTTTACGATGCCTTCCCATCAGGCCCTTGTTCAGGAGGGGTATATAGACACGACCCAGGAAGAGAAGGGGCAGTCTAGAGGTGCTGATGCGGTAGCAGCAACTGGGCACACTAGCTGTCTCCAGGAATGCAGCCCTCCACCATTCAGCATGGCGTGCAGGCAGCCGGGGGACCAGATAGCCTGTGCTTACCCTGATAGACCCAGTTGCCTCCCAAGTCTCCCCTGCTTGGAGTGCCCTCCACAAGTGGGGTGGGGAACCCCATTCTACTCAGGCCCTGACTGGTGGCGTCTGCGGTGTGCCTACCCGGTGTTGGTTGGGCCCTAACCTTACAAGGTCCCGCTGGAGTAACCTGTCCAATGGGGCAGGTGAATTTTCCTGCAGATCGGACTTTTGAGACTGATGACTTTTCCGCCCAGTTGGGAATTGAGTTAAACTGCCTGTCCAGTGAGTTCCGTTTTCGTTTAATAAATCAGTTTTTGCAGCACGTGCGCCTACTGTTGTGGTCGATTCTAAACCTTACATTACTATAATTCATCAACAATCTATTTTTAGTACCAGACAGATGGAAGTATAGCAGTGCAGCGCGGTGATAAAGGAAGCCATTCAATAGTATTACCTAATGGATTCCTGAAGCAAACTGGTGGAGGTAACAACGATTATGCTGCTGTTACAGTCGGCAGCAGCCCAAAAAGTGAACACCTACCACCCCTCATTCCTCCCCGTGTGCAGGAGCTTATGGGGCATTTAAGCATGCCCTCATTCTATGTATTTTGGGCCATTAACCTCCTGGGCGGTACAGCATATACTCTGCCGGGATTCCCCGCCAGCCCCCCTTCCCTCTATATGTCGCTGCCATTATCTATATCGCCGGTGACGTGGCTCAGGAAAGTGATGCCCCTTCTTTATAATGGAGGTCTATGGCGTCACTCTTGTCTCTTCAGCGCCACCAATTCCATCGAAGATACGGCGCTGGAGACAATCTGCGGGCCTGGAGCAACGCAGTATCGCTGTGGGCTCACAGAGGATTGGCATGTGTGCCGAACCCAGCTGGGTCAAAGTTGTTACCAAACTCTGCCGATACAGGGCATATATATAGTGCTAAGATATTACGCAGCACTTTACAGAGTATACAGTACATATCACTAACTGTCTCTCAGAGGAGCTGACAATCTAATGTCCCCACCATAGTCATATCACTGACTGTCCTCAGAGGAGCTGACAATCTAATGTCCCCACCATAGTCATATCACTGACTATCCTCAGAGGGGCTGACAATCTAATGTCCCCACCATAGTCATATCACTGACTGTCCTCAGAGGAGCTGACAATCTAATGTCCTCACCATAGTCATATCACTGACTGTCCTCAGAGGAGCTGACAATCTAATGTCCCCACCATAGTCATATCACTGACTAGCCTCAGAGGGGCTGACAATCTAATGTCCTCACCATACTCATATCACTTACTGTCTCTCAGAGGAGCTCACAATCTAATGTCCCCACCTAGTCATATATATGTAACTAAAGCTGGCCATACACCTTTAGATTTGTCTGTCAGATATCCTTTAGATCTACCACCAACTATGTAGTGCCGGGTCCTCTGTGATTGAACACAGGTAGACTTGATTGTTTAGAAAGTCCCTCATATTACATGTGTCACAAACCCCCCCACCAACAGCAACCAGTCTCCTCGACACTTCTCCACAGTCGCAGTCCCGGTCCCAGCCACTGGGAGCCCTCGGACTGCCTTCCTCACTGTGAACAGGCCAAAAAATGGAAAACCGGTTGGTTGGCGGGGATGTGCATGCAACACACTATACAATCTCCATGCAATCTCGGTGATTGTATATGTATATCTCTCGGTATCACTGCCACCAGTCTGGAAATGAGCCAGACGTCTCCTAACTAAACTATCCCTGTGGGAGAAAAAGTTAATTCAACATAAAAATCTAGAAATAACAATATCTATCACTAGGTAGCGTCTCTCCAGTAGCTTAGATTCTTTGTGGGTCATTCAGAACAGATGCCGACTGAAATGATTAAAAATCATTTATTTTAAAAGATAAAATCGTGCATAAAAATATTAAAGAAAAATGTAACAAAACTAACAAAGGAACAGAGATTTTCAATAGTAAAAATAAACAGGGTAAAAACAGAAAAAGAGAACTCAAGGAGTCAAGAGTTTACCGGTGAAGTGTCCTTAGAAATGAGTCCAAATATTGTAATCCAG
>CM070042.1:31725919-31737811 GCA_036250615.1 Ptychadena robeensis
AGAGAGGGTCTACCCTCCTGCCCAGAGAGGGTCCCTCCTGCCCGAGGGTCTCCTCATGCCTTGAGGGTCCCTCCGCTCTATAGGTCTCCTCCTGCAGAGGTCTCCTCTGCCCCAGAGAGGGTCTCTCCTGCCCCAGAGAGGTCTCCTCCTGCCCCAGAGGTCTCCTCCTGCTCTAAGTGAGGGTTCCTCTCTATTGAGGGTCTCCTCCGCTCTAGTGAGGGTCTCCTCCGCAGGAGGTCTCCTCCTGCGGAGGGTCTCATCCGTCTGGAGGGTCTCCTGAGGAGGGTTCTCCTTAGTGAGGGTTCTCCGGCTCTAGTGAGGGTCTCCTCCTGCTCTAGTGGGTCTCTCCGTCTAGTGGGTCTCCCAGCTCTAGTAGGTCTCCTCTCTTAGTGAGGGTTATCCTCCAGCTCTCGTGAGGGTCTCATCCTGCTCTGTGAGAAGGTATCCTCCCAGCTCTAGTGAGGGTCTCCGCCTGCTCTAGTGAGGGTCTTCCTCTTGCTCTAGTGAAGGTCTCATCATGTGCTATAGTCGAGGGTCTCCTCAGGCTATATGTGAGGGTCTCCTCCAGCTCTAGTGAGGGTTCTCCTCATGCTATAGTGAGGGTTACTCCTGCTCTAGTGAGGGTATCTCCTGCTCTGTGAGGGTTCCTTTGCTCTACGTGAAGATCTCTCCTCGCTATAGTGAGGTCTCCTCCAAAAGTCTAGTGAGGGTCTCATCAAGCTTAGTGAGGGGTATTCCTCCTGCCTATAGGGAGGGTCTTCCTCCTGATCTAGTGAGGTCTCCTCCGCTCTGGTGAGGGTCTCCTCTGGTCTAGTGAGGGTGATTATAAGCTCTGATGAGGGTTATCCTCCAGACTCTACGTGAGGGTATCTCTGCTCTAGTGAGGGTCTCTCATGCTTCTAGTGAGGGTCTCCCCAGCTCTAGTTAGGGTCTCCCCCAGCTCTAGTGAGGGCTCCTCATGCTATAGGAGGGCTCCCCTGCTATTAGTGAGGGTCTCCTCCAGCTCTTAGTGAGGGTCTCCTTCCTGCGGCTCTAGTGAGGGTCGCCTCAGCTTAGTTGAGGGTCGCACTCTGCTCTAGTGAGGGGCTCCTCCAGTCTAGTGCGGTCTCCTCAGGCTCTAGTGAGGGTCTCCTCCTGCTCTAGTGAGGCGTATACTCCTGTCTAGTGAGGGTCTCCTCTGCTCTAGTGAGGGTTTCCGCACAGCTTAGTGAGGGTCTGCCTCCAGCTCTAGTGAGGGTTCTCATCCAGCTCTAGTGAGGGTCTCCTCTCCCGCTCTAGGGAGGGTATCTCCCCGCTCGGTGCGGGTATCCTCCAGCTCTAGTGAGGGTCTCCTCAAGCCTTCTAGTGAGGGGCTTCCTCCCTGCTCTAGTGAGGGTCTACTCCGCTCTAGTAGGGGTCTCTCCTGGCTTAGTGAGGGTCTCCTTCCGCTCTAGTGAGGGTTCTCCTCTGCTTAGTGAGGGTTCTCCGCTCTAGTAGGGTCTCTCCAGATCTAAGTGTGAGGGTCTCCTCGCTCTAGGGAGGGTCGCCTCCGCTCTAGTGAGGGTTCCTCCGGCACTAGTTGAGGGTCTCTCCTGCTCTAGTGAGGGGTCCCTCCTCCTAGTGAGGGTCTCCTCCGGCACTAGTGAGGGTCTCCTCTTGCTCTAGTGAAGGTCTCCTCTGCTCTGTGAGGGTCTCCTCCGCTCTGTGAGGGGTCTCCTCAGCTCTGTAGGGAGGGTCTACTCCAGCTCTAGTAGGGTTCTCTCTGCTCTGGTGAGGGTCTCCTCCTGGTCTTAGTGAGGGTATCTCCGCTTAGGATGGTCTCCTCCTGAACTCTAGTTGATGGTCTCCTCAGCTCTAGTGGGGGTCGTCTCCTGCTCTAGTGAGGGTTCTCCTCCAGCGTTAGTGAGGGTCTCCTCCTGGTCTAGTGAGGGTCGCCTTGCTTAGGAGGGTCTCCTACTAGTCTTAGTGAGGCGTCTCCTCCAGCTATGTGAGGGTCTCCTCCTGCTTAGTGAGGGTTCTCCTGCTCTAGTGAGGGTCTCCTCCAGCTAGGTAGTGAGGGTCTCCTCCAGCTCTAGTGGGTCTCCTCCTGCTTAGTGAGGGATCTCGCTCCTGCTCTAGTGAGGGTCTCTCTGCTTACCCCCCCCGCCTCAGCGGGTCGCTCCTCGGTCTACGTGAGGGTTCTCCTCGGGCCTACTCCGTGAGGGTCTCCTACTGCTATAGTGAGGGGATTCTCATACGGCTTAGTGCCCAGGGTCTCTAGGCTTAGTGAGGGTCTCCTGATCTAGTGAGGGTCTCCTCCTGCCTCTAGTTGAGGGTCTCTCCTGCTCTAGTAGGTTTCCTCCTGCTATAGTGAGGGTCTCCTACTGATGCTGGAGGTCGCCCTCCGGCTCTAGTGAGGGTCTCTCCGGCTCTAGTGAGGGTTCTCATGGCTCTAGTGGGGTTCTCCAGCTCTAGTGAGGGTCTCCTCAGGTCTACACACCGGAGGGTCTCCTCTGCATAGGTGAGGTCTCCGGCTCTAGCTGAGGTCTACCTCCTGCTCTAGTGAGGGTCCCTCCAGCTTCTAGTGAGGGTCTCCTCCGGCTCTAGTGAGGGTCTCATGCTAAGTGAGGGTCTCCTAATTTTGCTCTAGTGAGAGGTCCTGTCCTCCCTGCTCTGGTGAGGGTCTCCTCCTGGTCTAGTGAGGGGTATCATCCTGGTCTAGTGAGGGTCTCCTGCCTCAGTGAGGGTCTCCTCATGGTCTAGTGATGAGGGTCTTCATACAGACTAGTGAGGGGTCTCGTCCTGCTCTAGTGAGGGGTTCCTAACTCTAGTGAGGGTCTCATCCAGCTCTAGTGAGGGATCTCATCCGTGCTCTAGTGAGGGCTTCCTCCAGCTCTAGTGAGGTCTCCTCATGCCTTAGTGAGGGTCTCCTCTGCTATAGTGAGGTCTATCCGCTTATGTGAGGGTCCTCCGGCTCTAGTGAGCGGGTCCATCCACTACCGCTCTAGTGAGGTCTCCTCCAGCTCTAGTGATGGTTCCTCCAGCTCTAGTGATGGTTTCCTCCATGTCTAGTGATGGTCTCCTCTCGCTCTAGTGAGGGTCTCTCCAGCTCTAGTGAGGGTCTCCTACTGGTCTAGGAGGGTTTCATCTGGTCTAGTGAGGGTTCCTCCGATCTAGTGAGGGTCTCCTCCTGATCTAGTGCCGGGTCTCCTCTGTTTAGAGAGGGTTCCTCCTGCTATAGTGAGGGTCTCCCTCGTTCTCTAGTGAGGGTTCCTCCTGCTCTAGTGAGGGTCTTAAAGCTCTAGTGAGGGTCTACTCCTGCTCTAGTGATGGTCTATCATTTCTAGAGAGGGTTATTCATCCTGCTTAGTGGCGGTCCCTCCTGCTCTGGGGTAGGGTCTCCTCTGCTTCTAGTGCGGTCTCTCCTGGTTAGTTGAGGGTATCCTACGGCTCTAGTGCGGGTTATACTCCGGCTCTATGTGAGGGCGATCCTCCGCTCTAGTGAGGGTCTATCCTGTTCTTAGGAGGGGTATCCTCTGTGCTCTAGTAGGGGTATCCTCGGCTTAGTGAGGGTCTCATCCTGCTCTAGTGAGGGCTCCTCCGCGCTTAGTGAGGGTCTCCTCCTGCTTCGAGTGAGGGTCTCCTCCTGCTCTAGAGTGCGGGTTCCTCCACTGGCTAGTGAGGGCTCCTCCTGCTCTAGTGAGGGGTCTCCTCCTGATATAGTGAGGGTATCCTGCCTTAGTGAGGGTCCCTTCTGCTCTATGAGGGTCTCCTCCTGCTTAGTGCAGGGTCTCCTGCTCTGTGAGGGTCTCCTCCTGCTTCTAGTGCGGGTCTCCTCCTGCTCTGGCTGAGGGGTCTTCCTCCAGCCTAGTGAGGGTATATCTGGCTCGAGTGAGGGTCTCCTCTTCTCTAGTGAGGGTCTCCTCCTTCTCTAGTGACGGGGCGCCTCAGATCTAGTGAGGGTATCCTCCTGATCTAGTGAGGGCTCCTACGCTTAGTGAGGGTTCTCCTCCAGCTCTGGTGAGGGTCTCCTCCCAGCTCTGGTGAGGGTCTCACTCCAGCTATGTGATGGTCGCCTCCTGCTCTGTTGGGTCACCGGCTCCTGCTCTGGTGAGGGTATTCTCCTCCTGCTCTGCCCGGTGAGGGTCTCCTACGCGTCTCGTGAGGCTCTCATTCTGCTCGGGGAGGGTCTCCTCCTGCTTCTGGTTGAGGGTTCTCCCATGGTCTAGTGAGGGTCTCCTCCTGCTCTAGTGCAGGGTCTCCTCTGCTCTAGTGAGGGTCTCCTGCTCTAGTGAGGGTTCCCTTTTTTTTGTTTCCTGCCTAGTGAGGGTTCCTCCAGGCTCTAGTGAGGGTTCTCGCTATAGTGAGGGTCTACTGCGCTAGTGAGGGGTCTCCTCATGATTAGTGAGGTTCCTCCTGCTCTGTTGAGGGTCTCCTCCTGCTCTAGTGAGGTTCCTCTGCTCTAGTGAGGGTTCTCCTCCAGGCTCTGTGAGGGTTCCTCCGGACTCTAGTGAGGGTCTCGCTTTAGTGAGGGTTCCTCCGCTCTAGTGAGCGGTATCCTCCTGCTCTGGTGAGGGTTTTTCCTCCTGCTCAGTGAGGTTCTCTGCCTTAGTGAGGGTTCCTCCTGGTCTAGTTTGAGGTCTCTCCAGCTCTAGTGAGGGGCTCTACGGCTCCTAGTGAGGGTCTCACTACAGCTCTAGTGAGGGTCTCCTCCTGCTCTAGTGAGGGTTGCTCTCCAGCTCTAGTGAGGGTCTCCTACTGTCTCTAGTGAGGAGTCTCCTCCTGCTTAATAGTGAGGGTTCTACTGCTCTAGTGAGGGTCTCCTACGGCTAGTAGTGAGGGTATCCTCCTGATCTAGTGAGGGTCGCTCCGCTCTAGTGAGGGTTTCCTCTGTGCCTAGTGAGGGTCTCCTCAGCTCTAGTGATGGTATTCCTCCTGATCTAGTGGGGTCTCTCCGCTCTAGTTGAGCGGTCCCTCATGGTTAGTGAGGGCTATCCTACTGGTCTAGTGAGGGTCTCCTGCTTCAGTGAGGTCTCTCCTGGTCTAGGAGGGTCTCCTCCAGCTCTAGTGAGGGTCCCTCCTGCTCTGGTGAGGGGTCTTCTCCAGCTCTAGTGAGGGTTCCTCCTCCAGCTCTAGTGAGGGTTCATCCTGGTCTGGGAGGGTCTCCTCCAGCTCTAGTGAGGCTCATCCTGCGTCTAGTGGGCGTCTACTCCGGCTCCTAGTGAGGGTTACTCATGCTCTAGTGAGGGTCTCCTCCTGTTCTAGAGAGGTCTCCTCTGCTTAGTGAGGGTATGCTCGGCTCTAGTGAGGGTCTCCTCATGCTCTATGTGGGTCTACTCCCAGGCTATAGTGAGGGTCTCTCGGTCAGTGAGGGTCTCCTCCGGCTTAGTGAGGGTCTCCTCATGTTCTAGAGAGGGTGCCTCCTGCTCTAGTGAGGGTCTCCCTATGAATCTGGTGAGGTCTCCTCATGCTCTAGCGAGGGTCTCCTTTGCTCTGGTGAGGGGTCTCATCCTGCTCTAGTGGAGGGTTCCTCCGGCTAGATGAGGGTCTCCTTCGGCTCTAGTGAGGGTCTCCTCATGCTTAGTGAGGGTCTCCCTCTGTCTAGAGATGGTCTCCTCCCTGCTATTCGAGGGTCTCCTCCGGCTCTATGAGGGTATACCTCCTGATATAGTGAGGTATCCTCCGGGCTCTAGTGAGGGTCTCTCTCTGCTCTAGTGAGGGTTCCTCCAGCTCTAGTGGGGGTATACTCCCTCTCTAGTGAGGGTCTCCTCAGCCTCATGAGGGTCTCCCTCCTGCTCTAGGGAGGGTCTCCTCATGCTCTAGTGGGGGTTTCCTCAGGCTTAGTGAGGGTCTCGCTTGCTCTAGTGAGGGTATCCTCCTGCTATAGTGAGGGTCTCCTCCTACGACATACTAGTGAGGGTATCCTCCTGCTCTAGTGAGGTTCCTCCTGGTATAGGAGAGGGTTCTCCAGCTCTCTGTGAGGGGTCTCCTCCTGCTCTAGTGAGGGGTACCTCCTGCTCTAGTGGGGTCCCTCATGTCTTTTGAAGGACTCGCAGATCTCCTTCTTCTCATCCTTTCCTGGTGATGAATATTGTGGAGGAGCGGGATCCCTTGAACCGATCACAGTACCGGCATCCAGAGGCGGAGGGGTCCTCCCTATGTCAGGTATGTAGACACTCCTTGTCACACCGGCTCCTTCAGTCATCCTAGAAGTCGGGGAGAAAAGAAAAAAACCAATTACTGCAGGTTAATCCCTGTGAAGGTGGATCAGAGGCATTGTCTCCATCCTGACGTCCTGGGACCGCTGAGACACCAGTCCTGGAGGGAACTCTAACCCCAGCCACAAAGTCCCCTGGAGGACCGTCTCACCCCAGCCACCCAGTTATGGAGGACAGTTCTCACCCCAGCCACCCAGTTCTGGAGGACAGTCTTTCACCCCAGCCAATCCAGTTTCTGGGAGGACAGTCTCACCACCAGCCTTCCCAGTTCCTGGAGGAACTCTACCCAAGCCTCCCAGGTCCTGGAGGAGACTCTAACCCCAGCCCCACCAGTCTGGAGGGACACTCTGTCACCCCAAGCCCATCTGGTCCTGGAGGACACTCTAACCCAGCCCACCTAGTCACTGGAGGAACTCCAACACACAGCCACCCAGTCCTGGAGGACACTCCACCCCAGCCCATTGGTCCTGGAGGACACTCTAAACCCCAGCCACCCAGTCCTGGAGGACACTCTAACCTCACCACCAAAGTCATGAGAGTAGGACACTCTAACCCCAAGCCACCCGTCTGGAGGACCACTCTACCCCACAGCACCACCCCAAGTCCTGGAGGACACTTACACCCAGACCCACCCAGTTCATGGAGGGAACTCTAACCCCAGCCACCCAGTCCTGGAGGACACTCTAACCTCAAGCCACCAAGTCCTGGAGGGAAATCTAACCCCAGCCACCCAGTCCTGGAGGACACCTAACCCCAGCCATACCAGTCCTGGAGGGAACTCTCACCCCAGCACCCAGTCCGGTTCGAGGACACTCTACCCCCAGACCACCCGTCACGGAGGGACTAACCCAGCCACCCAGTCCGGAGGACACCTTAAACCCCAGCCCTCCAGTCCCCTGGAGGGAAAACTCTAACCCCAGGCCACCAGTCTGGAGGCCACTCTAACCCCAGCCAATTGGTCCTGAGAGGGACACTTAACCCAGCCCACCCAGTCATGGAGGACACTCCATCCAACCCAGCCCCCCCAGTCATGGAGGACACTCTCACCCCAGCCCATCTGGTCCTGGGAGGACACTCTAACCCCAGCCACCCAGTCCTGGAGGCCACTCTAACCTCAGCCACCCAAGTCTGGAGGACCAATCTAACCCAGCCACCCCTGTCTGAGCGGACCTCTTCTAAACCCAGCCACCCAGTTCCTGGAGGGAATGGGAAAGACTTCACCCAGCCCAACCCAGTTCCTGGAGGACACTCAAACCCCCAGCCACCCAGTCACGGAGGGACAACTCAACCCCAGCCACCCAGTCCCAGGGACCCTCTAACCCTCAGACACAAAGTCCTGGAGGACCTCCTAACCACAGCCACCCAGTCTGGCGGGGAACTCTCACCCAAGCCCACCAGTCTGGAGGACACTAAAACCCCAGCAACCCAGTCCCGGGAGGACCCTCTAAAGTCCCCGCCACCCAGTCCAGAGGAATTCTAACCTCAGCCACAAGTCCTGGAGGAACTCTAACCCAGCCACCCAGTCCTGGAGGGAACTTATATACCCACTGCTGAAAAACGACGTGTGGGACCAGCCTTAAATTACTTATGATCCGAAGCACCAAAACATGGAAGGCCGGGAAACTGATCTTCAGAAGATTGTGAGTTCATCCGGTGTGTGTGTTTGTGTCTGGGGTTGTCTTGTGTGTGTGTTGTATGTCTGTGTGTATGTCGGTGTGTACAGTAAGTCCCGTTGGGTAGGTGTGTTGTATTCATGTGTGTCTTGTAACAGTCATCAATGAACAGTGTAAGGGGGTTCGGCCTCCAGTCTGGGACTCTCTGTTAACATCTGGAGGCTGATTAAACCACAACCATGTCCCTGACAATAACTTTCCCGCTCTGTATGAGGACAAATGCAGTGGAGGCGGCTCAACAGCTCTGAGACCATAAACCACCCCATACACTGCTGGTACAGCAACCACGCGCAGGTCATTTCACACTGGACCACGTCTAGTCATTATAGTCATGACATGCAGACACTCCGTGTGTGGTGTGTCAGGAGGATCACAGGTCTTCTCAGGGTGTCAGGAGGGAGGTCACCCGGTCTTCCCAGGGTTGTCAGGAGATCCCGGTCTTCTCAAGGGGGGGGTGTCAGGAGATCCCCGGTCTTTCCCAGGGTGTCAGGAGATCCCGGTTTCCAAGAGGTGTTCAGGAGATCAACGCTCTTCTCAGGAGATATCAGGTATTCCAGGGGTGTAAGGAGATCCGCGGTCTTCTCAGAGATCCCCGGTCTTCCCAGAGGGTTCACGGAGACTCCAGGTTGCTCAGGGTGTAGGAGATCCCAGGGTCTCTTCCCAGGGTGGTCAGTGCAGGATCCCGGTCTGCACAGGTTGTCAGGAGATCCCGGTCCTTCCAGGAGTTGTCAGGAGATCCCGGTCTTACCAGGGTTGTCAGGAGATCCCCTGTCTTTCCCAGGGTTGTCAGGAGATCACGGTTCTTCCCAGGGTGTCAGGATAGATCCCGGTCTTTCAGGGTGTCAAGGAGATCCCCGGTTATTCCCAGGGTGTCAGGAGCTCCCCGGTCTTTACCGAGGGTGTACAGGAGATCCCGGTCTTCCCAGGGATGTCAGGAGGGATCACCGGGTCTTCTAAGGGTGCTAAGGAGATCTCCGGTCTTCCAGGGTGTAAGAGATCCCCCAGGTTTCACAGGGTGTCAGGGAAGATACCCAGGTCTTCCCAGGGTGTTTGTAAGGATGATCCCCCGGTCTTCCAAGGGTTGCTCAGGAGATCCCGGTCTTCCAGGGTGTAGGAGATCCTGGTCTTCCCAGGGGTTGTCAGGAGATCCCGGTCTTCCGGGTGGCAGGAGATGCCGAGTCTTCCAAGGGGTTTCAGGTAGATCCCGGTCTTATCGGGTTTGTCAATGTAAGGAGATCCCCGGTTTCCAGGGTATGTCAGAGACGAAGATCCCGGCTTCTCAGGGATCGTCAGGAGATCCCTGTCTTCCCAGGGTGTCAGGAGATCCCAGGTTCTTACAGGGTGTCAGGAACTCTCAGCGTCTTTCCAGGTTGTAGGAGAGCCCCGGTCTTCCCAGGTGTGTCAGGAGATCCCCGATCTTACAAGGGGCGGTTTTTTGTCAGAGATTCCAGGTCTTCCAGGGTGTAAGGAGATCCCGGTTTCCAAGAGGTTGTCAGGAGGAGATCCCGATCTTCCAGCGGTGTCAGGAGATTCAGGTCTATCAGGGTGTAAGGCGATCCCCGGTCTCCAGGGTGTCAGGAGATCCCGGTTTCCCAGGGTGTCAGGAGAGGATCCCGGTATTCCCAGGGTTGGTGTCAGGAGATTCCCAGGGTCTTCTAAGGTTGTCAGGAGATCCCCGGTCTTCCCAGGGTGTCAGGAGATCCCCGGTTCTTCCCAGGGTGTTCAGGAGATACCCGGTTCCCAGGAGTGTCAGGAGATTCCAGGTCTTTCAGGGTGTCAGGAAGATCCCGGTCTTCAGGGTGTAAGGAGATCCCCGGTCTTCCCCAGGGTTTTCTTTGTCGGAGATCCCCGGTTTCCAAGGGGGTAAGGGAGATCCCCAGGTTCTCCAGGGTGTCAGGAGATCCCCGGTCTTTCCCAGGGGGTCAGGGAGATCCACGGTATTTCGGAGATCTCCGGTCTTAGCAAGGGTCTGTCAGGAGATCCCCGGGTCTTCCCGGGTTTTTGCAGGAGATTCCAGGTCCTTCCAGGGTGGTCAAGGAGATCCCAGTCTGTCCCAGGGTTGTAAGGAGATCCCACGGCCATACTATTCCCAGGGTTTGTAAGGGTCCCCGGTCTTCCCAGGGGTTTGTAAGGAGTTCCCAGGTCTTATCAGGAGATCTCCGGTCTTCCAAGGTGTCAGAGTAACCGGTTTCCCAGGGTTGTCAGGAGATTCCAGGGTCTTCCCAGGGTGTCAGGAGATCCCCGGTTTCCCAGGGGTTCTGTTGGTTTGTGTAGGAGTACCGGCCCCTTCCCAGGGTATTGCAGGAGATCCCAGGGTCTTCCCAGGGTCTTTGTCAGGAGATCCCGGTCTATTACCCCGGGTGTCAGGAGATTATCCAGGGTCTACCAGGGTGTCAGGAAGGATCACCGGTCTCCCGGGTGTCAGGGATCCCGGTCTTCCCAGGGAAGGTTGGCAGGAGATACCCGGCGCTTCCAGGGTTTGTCAGCGGAGATCCCACGGTCTTACAAGGGTTGTATAGGAAGATCCAGGTCTTTCCCAGGGTTTGTCAGGACGATACACGGTATTTCCCAGGGGGTCAGGAGAATTCCAGTCTTCCCAGGGTGTCAGGAGATCCGGTATTACCACGGGTTGTCAGAGCATCCTCAGGGTCTTCCCAGGGTGTCAGGAGAATCCGGTCGCTCAAGGGGTGTCAGGAGATTCCAGTGGTCTCAGGCTGGTGTCAGGAGATTCCAGGCTATTCAAGGTTGTAAGGAGATATCGGTTTCCGGGGTGTCAGGAAATCCCACCCCCGGGGTATTCCAAGTAGGGTCACGTCAGGACGCTCTCTGGGGCAGGAGGAGACCCTCTCTGGGGCAGGAGGAGACCCTCTCTGGGGCAGGAGACCATCCCTCTTATTATATTTAGACGAGTTCTCCTATAAATAATCAGTCCCTGGAAAGCCACCAATGACTATGTCCCACCATGTACAGTTGTGTTCAAAACTATTCACCCCCCGAGTGACGCTCATCCTCAGTACTTAGTACAACATCCTTTTCCAGGTATAACAGCTTTTACACGTGAAGCATTGCGTGACACAAGTGTCTTGCAGCAATCTCCGGGGATCTCCGCCCATTCTTCATGGGCAAAAGCCTCCAGTTCAGTCACATTCTTAGGCTTGCGCGCTGCTTTCTCCAAGTCCCACCAGAGGTGGATGTGAGTCAGGTGACTGCGATGGCCGCTCCATGTTCCGGCCTTTCCTCTGCAGCCATGCTCTAGTGGACTTGGAGGGATGCTGGGGGTCATTGTCCTGGGGAAAGGTCCAACGTCTCCCAAGCCTCAGGTGTGTGACAGACGGCGTCACGTTTCCTTCCAGTATCTCCTGGTACTAAAGAGGATTCATGGTACCGCGCACACGCTGACGCTTCCCTGTACCTGCAGAAGCAGCCCCACAGCATGATTGACCCCCGCCATGCTTCACAGTAGGCAAGGTGGCCTTGTTCTTCCTCCTCCATCCGTGCAGTATGCCACAAGTCATGAGGACAAACCACAAAAATTTTGGGACAGTGTTCTGTGGACTGGTGAAATAATGAGAATTTTTTGGGCCCATGGATCAACGCTCTGTGTGGAAGAGGAAGAACAAGGCCACCTTGCCTACTGTGAAGCATGGCGGGGGATCAATCATACTGGCAGCGGGTTATGTGGAACATCTTGATATTTCTAGTTTTATTCCAGTGGTGGCAGTGAGGTGATATGGAGGCCACAAGTGCGGCCCTCAGCATCATTAAAGGGCCGCACATAACATGTAGGACCACCAACGTTGATTAGGAAAGCCGGGTCAGCGTGTGACCACTACACATGGTGATGTATGGAACGCCCCATATACATCAGTAAAGGTCATGTGCCTCATAGATATTATCAGAGTAGTCTAGTGGAAGCAGACTGCTGGTGGCACTGTGATTGGCCATCCATGGGCTGGTCGCACTGTCACCGCCTGGCTCCCTGTGAGTGTGGGCTGGGTGGAGCACACACCTGCCTTGTTAGCTTAGGGCTATTTAGGTGTGCT
>CM070042.1:31792982-31803866 GCA_036250615.1 Ptychadena robeensis
GAAGGCCCACCCAGTTCCTTCCATTCCCCACTCCAGAGTCCAGATCCCTGTAACCGAAAACATAACAAAACTGGGCAGCAACCCACTGTCGCTCCCCAACACTATCCTGGACTCCTTCCAGGACACACCAGCAGACCCCTTCACTCCTGGATATGACCCACTTTCACAGTGAGAGACAACCGTTCTGTCACAATATATATCTATATTATTGTTGGTAAAGGGGTCCTATATGGGTTCAGTAAGATTACATGAAACCACATTACAGGCTTTCAAATAAAATTGTATAGTTCAGTTTTATTGTACAGCCTGGTGGTCCTGATAGTCATTTGGTCTCCTTCGTTCCTTGCGTTCCCATTCTAAAACACCACCAAGCATGCTTAGATCATCCACATAGATCTTACCGAGGTCATGAAACTCTAAATGCTCAGTTCCTGTATACATTACAGGTCACCTACAGGTTACAAGGGAAGGATATGGGTGGCATGACCAGAATAGAACTGGATGGATTATTTTCTTTTAGTCTTCTCATTCTGTATGCCAAAAGGGAGCCAGACTTTCTGACATGGTAAAACCCCCCATACACCTTACAATCTTACCATACAATTTCAACTTTTCTTCTACCAAAATCATGTAATATGAGGACCTTTCTAAACCTTCCAATCGCTGTGTATTCTATCATGGGGGATCCATCACTACAAAGCAGTAATATATACCATACAATCACTATGTATTCTATCAGGGAGGACCCGACACTACATAGCACTACATAGCACTGATATAAACCTTCCAATCACTATGTATTCTATCAGGGAGGACCCAGCACTACATAGCAATAATATATACCTTCCAATCACTATGTATTCTTTTAGGGAGGACCCGGCACTACATAGAAGTGATATATACCTCCAAATCGCTATGTATTCTCTCAGGGAGGACCCGACACTACATAGCAGTGATATATACCGTCCAATCACTATGTATTCTATCAGGGAGGACCCGGCACTACAAAGCAGTGATATATACCTTCCAATCACTATGTATTCTATCAGGGAGGACCCGGCACTACAAAGCAGTGATATATACCATACAATCACTATGTATTCTATCAGGGAGGACCCGGCACTACATAGCACTGATATAAACCTTCCAATCACTATGTATTCTATCAGGGAGGACCCAGCACTACATAGAAGTTATATATACCTCCAAATCGCTATGTATTCTCTCAGGGAGGACCCGACACTACATAGTTGTTGGTAGATCTAAAGGAAATTGTATGGAGAAATCTAATAGTGTATGTAGGGCTTAAGAAATAGTTCTTCCTTTGTATGCATTGCACAAACTGACAGTGACCAAGAAACAACCCCACTCTATATTCCATTTCACCCCTGATGGCCTTTTACCTAAAACTTAACCTTGTGTGTTTGCCCAGCACATAAGCTCCATCGGAGCTGCGTTATTTATACAGCGCCGTGGAATATGTCAGAGCTATATTCATGAGAAACATGTTGCTTTGCCCAATGAGCTTTGTTTCCCTGAAAGGGAAGTTGATGAACGTGTGATGCTGTATTTTGTGATTTTCGCCACTGAGAATTTGGCTCCGTCAGGAAGAACGGCTCTGCTAGGATTTTATTCTGTAAAACACTTTTATTTTTCCGGTAACAAAATGTCCACTAAATATATTGCTTTGAAACGGTGCTTGCTGTATTCAGTGCCGGGTCTATATTATTTTATTAATTATTCCTTCCAATGCAGAGGAGTATTTAAATGTATTCTTAGAAGGCTGAGGAACAATAAAGTCTGGCAGACAGATGAAGATCTGACTTATGTTTCAGTTTGTATTAAATATTGCATTACTGCTTCGGATTTCCCTTCCTGGTACCCGTACACTACCCAGACACTTCCACCAATCTCTGTATTTGTAATCGTTAAGAAAGATGTAGTCCTATAAATAAAGGGTCAATATGTACTGCATGCAAAATGTGCATTTTAAAGCTAGCCATACATGTTCCGATTCCATGGCCGATCGATCACCTATCCGATCGATTCCGGCGATGTCAGCGAGAATCGGAGGTCCGATCGATCGGACAATTAAGTGTATCCGATCGCTACATACCACCTTGTCCTACGGATTCCTGGACGATTCCGTGTCTGATCGCTTACTCCACAAATGGCAACTCCCCCTGATGTGTGCAGAATCGGATCAGAAAGACCAACATGTTGGTTCTCTGTCCGATCCGATTCTGGGCCCCCGAACGATCGGACGTGATCGGACGGACAAGGTGGGCTTCACGCGCCCGGAATCGATCGTCCCGGAATCCGATGGGAAACGGACCAGTGTATGGGGGCCTTAAGGCTGCAACAGTGCAAAGGGGTGTCCAAACTTTTTCAAAAAAAAGGGCCGAAGTGAAAATGTGAGGGGTGGGTGGGGGGCTGACCTTCTTCAAACCATTAAATGTAAATGAACGATACCATGGGGAAGATCTTTTCCTTCACACTCTTGGCATTATTATATACACCATAAGGCTGGCCATACACCTTTGGATCTCCCTGTCAGGTATCCTTTAGATCTACGAACAGCTACCCCTAGGACTAGGGTCCTCAGCGATTGAACACAGGTAGACTTGATTGTTTAGAAAGTCCATCATACTCGATGGTTTTGGTAAAACAAAATGAGATCTAAAGGAAATCTGACAAAGAAATCTAAAGGTGTATGGGGACCCTAAAGCCCCCCATGCACCTTTAGATCATTCCATACAATTTCCTTTAGATCTACCAACAAATATGTAGTGCCGGGTCCTCCCTGATAAAATACATAGTGATTGGAAGGTTTAGAAAGGTCCTCATATTACATGGTTTTGGTAGAATAAATGTTGTACAAATTGTACAGAAATTGTATGGAAAGATTGTAAGGTGTATGGGGGGCTTTAGACTTCTCTGTCAGATTTCCTTTAGATCTCCTTTTGTTTTACCAAAATCATCTAGTATGAGGGACTTTCTAAACCATCAAATCTACCTGTGTTCAATCACAGAGGACCCTAGTCCTAGGGTTAGTTGTTATTACACTACATAGCTGTTGGTAGATCTAAAGGATATCTGACAGAGATCTAAAGGTGTATGGCCAGCTTAAGGCATTAGCCATTCACTGCCTTGAAGCTGATAAAGGCTGTCCACATTTCATCTAACCCCAGAAGACCCCTGAACATCCCTCTATCTATGACTTATGGAAAATCATTGAGCAGATTCCTAGCACTGCTCACCTTAATTATATTGTACAACCTGGGGGTCCTGATAGTCGCTTCGTCTCGCATGTTCCTTATGTTCCCACTCTAAAGCTTCCCTGTGCATGCACAGACATCACCAAGCATGCTTAGATCGCCCACATAGACCTTAGGCTATGTCTCCACTGCGTTGTGTGCTCCGTCAAGACCCCTCTACGTTAAGCACGGGGGTCCCGATGGAGCACATACACATTACCTGCTCGTCTGATCCTCTGTTCACATGGTGTTGAGCCTATGCAGGGGTTAATGTAGTGCAGTAAGTTAAACCCCTGCATCGGCGGATGTATGAACTGGGGATCCACCGGGCAGGTAATGTGTATGTGCTTCATCGGGACCCCAACCAAGCACTACTCTTAACATAGGGAGCACACAACACAGTGGTGACATAGCCTTACTTAGTTCACCTACAGGTTACAGGGGGAGGATATGGGTCGCATGAACAGAATAGACCTGGATAATTACACAACACATGGCTGCAGCCAGAGTTCTATGTAAAGTTGGGACTGACATGGGGGGGGGGGGGGGGGGGGGGGCAAGACTGTGTTGCTCACATTGCAGCTGTGGTTCTTGGAGAAGATAGGAGTCATCTTGTTCCACTAAAGCAAATATTGAAATCTCTGAAATAGTGTGGATTGACGGAGGCCAGTGTAAACTAGTACATGGGCCACATTTTGGAAGTATTCTCTGTAACATAAGGACAGGTAATAGAACTCAGCCCATCGTAATGATGAAGCTAATTTTTAAAAACCAGACCACCATTACTTTGGTATCGGCCAGGGATCAATTCCCTGAGGGATTGTTAGGTGATTGTGCGTCACCTCCTTGTGATCGAACGTGTATGGACGGCTTAAGACTAATACAGATTGGCTTTTTTTTTATTGTGCCCATAGACATGAATGGATTGGAGTCATGAATGAAATCAATGAATTGAGACGATTTTTGAATGCGTCTCCTTTCTGGATGTGATTAGAATCGCGGGAGATCGTTAAAGAGGGGACATAGCCTTATGCTAACTATTTGCACACTTTTGTAAGGTATACTGTTAAGCTGGGTACACACATGTCGATATGGGCCGACAGATCGATAGCCGATTTGAACGGCATGTGCGCTCACTGCCATCTATCTGGCCCATATCATATGCGCCCATCGCGGTTTTCGAGCAGAACCAATTAATCCCTCTCAAAAACAGGGATATTGGCCGATGTCCATTGCTTTGCATGAAAACCACGGGTCTCCATGCAAAACATCAGCTGAGAAAGATGGAGAAACAGCAGTGCTGCACCTCCAGCTCCTCCGATATCTGACAGCAGCGTGATGATGTCATCACACTGCTGCAGGGAACATTGAGCCTTGTGTTCCCTGCTTTACTGTACAGAAAACCTTCATTCAACCAACAGCAACAACTACCCTGTTTCCCCAAAAATGAGGCATCCTCCAAGAGTAAGGCATCCGTACATTTCTGCCTCAGGCTGAAATATAAGACATCCCCTGAAAATAAGGCACCCCCAAAGATACGGTACTGTAACTCTGCACAGGGGGGGATCAGAGAGGGCAATCAAAATGACACAGGAGGATCAGAAGAGATTACTAAAATGGTAATCACCCCTCTGAGTCTCCTGTGACTTTTCTATTTCCCCCTCTGATCCCCCTGTGTCATGTGATCCCCCACCCTGATACCCCAGTGCCGTGTTCTTCTTCATGGAAAAATAAGACATCCCCTGAAAATAAGACATAGGGCATCTTTGGAAGCAAAAATGAATATAAGACACTGTCTTATTTTTGGGGAAACACGGTAGAGCAGACCCATAACCCCTATCTGTCCATCAACTGCAAGCTTTACTCCGATTTGGCTCATCTGGAACAATTTCAATAATGTTTTTTTAACAGTTAAAAAGTTAATAGCAAAGTAACTGATTTTTTGTTGTTGGTTCAATTTCCTCTTTTAATGTTAATTACATGTCACCGCCTGTAGCAAGGTATGCAGAAACCCATTGCTTGACTTGTTGGCCAGCATATGGGCGGCCTTCCACTCCAGAGAACATCAAGGAAATGTGATCCAAGTATGAGCGCCGGGAGGGTGACACATACTAATTTAATGTTGGGGGGGGGGGATTAATTCACATGGAGAATTATGCTGTGCCGCTAGTCACCAGTTGCTTAGTAACTTGGGGCACATGTTAATGTCGCTGACGCAGATCATGTTTATTAAGACTAAGCTTTTCTCCTTTTCTTTAAAGGGAAATTGGATTATATTCAGTAGCCATATTTGGGGTGTTATAACATTTTACAGAAAGGTAAAACAAAAGGAGATCTAAAGGAAATCTGACAGAGAAATCTAAAGGTGTATGTGGGCCCTTAAGCTGGCCATACACCTTTAGATCTCTCTGTCAGATTTCCTTTAGATCTTCTTTTGTTTATCCCAAACCATGTAATATGAGGGACTTTCTAAACCATCAAGTCTACCTGTGTTCAATCGCAGAGGACCCGGCACTACACAGTTGTTGGTAGATCTAAAGGATATCTGACAGAGAAATCTAAAGGTGTATGGCCAGATTTAGAAGTCACTGTGACTGTTCCCGTTCTTCCAGATCATGGTATAGCTGGTAGTGTTTAGTCACGTTCAGCTGGATTTGTTTAATGCTGTTCAATAAATTTTGCAGCCAATACCAGCCCCATTTTTTAGATAGTATTATTATCATTTATTTATATAGCGCCAACATACTACGCAGCGCTGTACAATACATTTGAGTGGAGATACAACACAATATAACACACAGGTACAGGTTATGACACAGGAGGAATGGAGGACCCTGCCCGGACGGGCTTACAATCTAATAGAAGGCTCTTAACCACCTGGGTGTTGCGCCCGTAGTGCGTTTAAAAAAAAATAAAAATAATCTTGCCATTCCCTGCCCCCCCCTTCTTGCCATTCCCTGCCCCCCCCTTTCACATCCCTGTCACCATTGATGATGCCGGGGATGTGATTAAAAAAGCTGGTATTTACTCCCTAATATGGAGATCAATGGCTCCGACCCCATGAGGTTCTGCATTTTTCCGGGGTCCATCCGGACAGGGTAGTATGCTGGAATGCAATTTGGACCCGTTAAGGCAGGTTAGTATGCTCAAGCGCAATTCGTGGTGAGTATTGTTAGTAAACAAACTTGCCCCGAAAGCTAGGCCCCAACTTGAGCGATCTCCTGCTATCCCTATCATGAGTTCACTCACGATTTTTTGTGGACATGATCAGGGGTGATCGCAAGTGTTTTTGTCTGATTGTGCCCATAGAAAATGAATGGGGATGCGTTAAAAAATCCACGTCCCAATTAATTGAGTTCATTCATGTCTATGGACGCGATTGGTTATGACCGCCCACGGCTTGCAATCAAAAATCACGGGTAATTGCCTAAGTGGGGACAACCCCTCCTTTGGAATGACTGCTCAGGAGTAGTGATGAGATGGCATAGGCAATATTCAAGCACATTGTGAAAATATATGTACACGTATAATCGGCTTGCAATTACCTTAAAAAAGAATGGTCACATGTGTTATTTATGTTCGCATTGTAAATATATTTTTGCCATCCATGCCCATAAGCATCCCAATGGCAAATATTGCGAAAATTCGTAATTGCGGTTATCCGTGCCATTTTTGCGAGATTTGCTAATTCGCGAATACCCAATATACACCGAATATATTTGCTTTTTGAATATTCAAGCTCAACACTACTCAGGAGGTTAAGGAATATACACCAGTATTTATATACACACAATTTAGGTTCCCCAACATACAAAGAGCTGCTGTAACTGCAATGTTAGTTTAGTGTCAAATTGCCAGTGACAGTGTATACACAGTTGCAAGAAAAAGTATGTGAACCCTTTGGGTCTCTGTGGCGTTTTGCATGAATTGCTCATAAAATGTGCTCTGATCTTCATCTAACTCACACCAATAGACAGTCTGCTTAAACTAATATAAGACATTATGTTTTCATGTTTTTATTGAACGTAACATGTAATCATTCACAGTGCAGGGTGGAAAAAGTATGTGAACCTTAATAACTGGTTGACCCTCCTTTGGCAGCAATAACCTCATCCAAACGTTTCCTGTTGTGTCAGATCAGACCTGCACAAGGATCTTGAGTAATGAGTAATTTTGGACCACTCCTCGTCACAGAAATGTTTCAGTGTAGCAATGTTCTTTGGATGTCTGGTGTGACTTGCTCCCTTAAGGTCATGCCACAGCATTTCAATTGGGTTGAGGTCAGTGACTGGGCCACTCCAGAAGGCATATTTTGTTCTGTTAAAGCCATTCATTAGTTGAAGGACTTGTATGCTTTGGGTACTATATATGTAAAATAGTATGTGATCTTAGTATAAAAATAGTATGTGATTGCCCTTTGCCCCCAGGGACAGAGGGCAATCACATTAGGCCAAAGTGTTAAATCTAACTTTGCTCAGCTCTGGACACTGCAAATAATAATCTCCCCAAGACTAAAGGGATGCAAAGGATGCAGGTATATGAGGTGCTGCAGGAAGAGGCAAAAGCCTCTGCTCTGAGTACTATTCACAGGTGGGCGAAGCTAAGCCAATGACTGTGCTGTGGTTCTTTTTTTGGGGTCTTTTGTCAGCTCTGGAAGTAAAATGGTGTCATCTGGTGCTAACCGCACTCCCTGCAGGGGGTTTGTAATGCCACCTCTTGCAACATTTCACTTAGATTTTCTTAATCACTTAATCAGTTTGAGAAGTGTTTACAGATATTCACATCTAGCCCCATCCATAATGCACATATATAAAGTTCGCATCCCAGTGTACACGTTTGGCAAGACTTTTTTGTTATTTTTTATTTAAATAAAACTGTCTTTATATCATCTTAATATTTATTTGCAGAAAAGAACTACAGTGCTTGAAGACTGGTAGGAAAACACAATTTGAGCCAAACAGGCCAAGCATGGAGATTGTCTATTATTAGACTCAAGACTTGATCACCAGGAACACCACCATGACTGATGAGGATGGAACGTAGTGGTGTAGACCGGATACAAATACTGAAACATGAGTGTGAGGTTTAATGGAACGTCCACTCCACGCAAAGTGAATACATTTCCAGGGGCCGGTTTATCCAGCAGTTCCACAAAATGCCATTCACTTGTAAACCACACTTTCCTATATTCTCATTAATGAAAAAGCTGCAAACCACAGGACTTTTGGTTCATTTGCCTTGCCAAGTCACGTTAAATGAAATATATAAAATATAATTCATGACCATTTCGGCAACATGTTAATATTCGGTAAAATTAACAGCTATACCAACACGTCGCACCAAGAGACTATGAAAATAAAAGCCAAGAAGACAATTTCCAGGCAGCAAAACAGAAATGGTCCAGAAATTTGCCTCTCCGAGCCCATGATTTTCCCGGCTCTGTCCTGTTGTTAGAACCCTGTGGTATGAGAAGTGTGTTTCTTGAAAAAAAAATTTTTTTTTACCTAAAATTTGTAAATAGCCCCTATCCAAAAAGTGGGGTGATAGAATCCGCCACACCTAATGTGTTTTCTACTCTGGCTTTTAAAGCACTGAAACGATTTACCACACATCGATTAAAGGTCTTTATTCAAAACAGTAGGACCATATATAAGATTAGATTAAAAAATGTGTCATGCATGGAGATACAGTTTAAAATCTATAACTCCGCAATCAAAATTAATATGCAGAGTCATCCACAATATTGAACTTGAAAGAACATAAAACCAGACGAAATGATACGAAATGATACATACGAAATGTGCGGGCTTCCTCAGGGAGACAAAGTAATCAAATCGTATTAGGCAAAAATGGCCAACAGGTAATATTATTATTTTCTTGTACTTATATAGCGCTGACATTTTACGCAGCGATTTACAGAGCATATATATTAATTTCACTAACTGTCTCTCTGAGGAGCTCACAATCTAATGTCCCTACCATTGTCATGTATATGCAACTAAAGGCCCCCCGTACACCTTACAATCTTTCCATACAATTTCTGTACAATCAACTTTTCTTTTACCAAAACCATGTAATATGAGGACCTTTCTAAACCTTCCAATCACTATGTATTATAGCAGGGAGGCCACTATACTACATAGTTGTTGGTAGATCTAATGGAAATTGTATGGAGTGATCTAAAGGTGTATGGGGGGCTTTACACATAGGTCACATGTAATTAACATAGGAGAATCTTTATTTGCGCCAATTAACCCACTGCATGTCTTTGGAATGTGGGAGGAAACCCACGCAGACACGGGGAGAACATACAAACTTCTTGCAGATAGTGCTGCCCCATAATATAACCCTTCCAAGCTTTGGATTAGGATAAGGTAAGGCTATGTTGATCACCTCCATTTAGTTGAATGGGCCTGTGCCTACTTCAACTAATGGGCCATGGGCGGTCACCGCGCTTTTTATCGTGGGCCGTGGGCGGCCAATCGCCCCTAATGGTGGCCATAGACCTGAATGGGCGCGGTTAAAAATCCATTCACTCTCTGGCGCAACATCCTGGCAGCAATCTCAAAGCTGCGATTCTAATCACGGTAGATTGCTAGGTGCTAACAATCTCCAACAGCTCTGGGCCGCAATTTGAATCCCTCAAGTGGGAACATAGGCTAACCCATCTAATGTCTGGAATCATAAATGTCTGCATCAAAACTTAGAACTACCACGCTATCCAAATGATGTGTAAATACATCCACAGCAATGGTAAATGTATGGATACAAGCTTCCTGAGTATGGGGATATACTCCGGAGGATATAGATGTACTAACAACGTAGAGGGATATAGGGTCCAACCTCGGGTAGAAATATTTGCTCTCATACATGTGTTACACTAATGATTCCATGGAGCCCTAGTAGAAAACATATTCGGTGTGGTGGTTTCTATCACCTCACTGTTTGGATAGGGACTATTTACCATACATATCTTGAATTGAGTGCGGCACATTTGGACTCCTTAAGCTGGCCATACACCTTCAGATTTCTCTGTCAGATTTCCTTCAGATCAGATCAGATCTACCAACAACCATGTAGTATAGTGACCTCCCTGATAGAATACATAGTGATTGGAAGGTGTAGAAAGGTCCTCATATTACATGGTTTTGGTAAAACAAAATCTGATCTGAAGGAAATCTGACAGAGAAATCTGAAGGTGTATGGCCAGCTTTAGGGAGTTGATTGAACATGTATCAACTCGTGTATGGGGGCTTAAGAAATTTTATTCCATCTAATATGTCAAGCCAATCCTCCAAAAAAGAATACTAAACAAATGTAACAAGTAATTCCATAAAGGCCCTAACACACATACCGAGCAGGGGCCGACAGACGAGCGTGATATCATCATCATTCTGCATCCCGTCACTCAGAGTATCAGTGGCACCCCTTTTGCGCCAGCCATTAGTTTGAATGGAGATGCCGGTCCCCATTCAAACTAATGGCATCGGCCAGAGATATACGGACATGTCCGTTCTTTGGAAGACCGAGCTCTCCAGCAATTTCGTTGACCGTGTTCAGTGGTTTTTCTTAGTTAGTTGAAAATTTGCAACCATCTCTATAGAAATCAGAAGCATGCCAGTGGTGG